>JALJCO010007127.1:600000-1092222 GCA_023101725.1 Atherinomorus stipes
TATAAGGACCACACCTTGATGACTTATAGCCACCTTGGCTGCGAATCCCAGTCAAGAATGTTCTTAAAACTTAAAAACGACCTTATAAGGAAAACAATACCCACAGAATGATGTGCCTTCATTTTTTACTCACCCTCATGCTGAGCAAGACTGTGGAGCACTATTTCAAAATCTTAAATGCAGCCGGAGATCCGAGGAGGGCTTCGTTATCCACCGACTTTCATATAATGGAGTTTACCGGGGCTCAACAAAAAAAGGTCCATAAAAGTCCACAAAAACTTGTCAATATTCCTCCATACTGCTCGTCCAATGTGTAGTGGGGGGGAGGTTAATAATTTACTGAAAAAAATGTTAATATATTTTACCCTAAAAAAAAAGTAAACTTCCTATTTAAAATAGAAATACCAAAAGGGACCCGGGGGGACCCACACTCTTTTTTTTTTTTTCTTTTTAAAATTACCCTTGGTTTCTCCCCTGGGACTAAAAAATTAAGATTTCTTTTGGTTTGGGGGTGGGGGGCGGGGCGAGGAAGAGGGGAGATGTTCTAAATGATGTTGTTTTACGTAAATTATGGACGCTACCCGCTCAGGACACTTGGATTACATTGGACGAGCAGTGTGGGAGAGAGTATTGCCAAGTTTTTGTGGACTTTTATGGACCTTTTTGTGTTGAGCCCTGGTGAACTCCATTATATGAAAGTCAGTGGATAACGAAACCATCCTCGGATCTCCAGCTGCATTTGAGATATTAAAAAAGTGCTTCACAGTCTTCCACAGCATGAGAGTCAGTAGAAAATGAAGGCACATCATTCTGTGGGTGTTCTATCCCTTTAAGAAGATAATACCAAAGACAGGTTGCTAAGATATGACCATTTCCCAGATGCCTTCTTAGTGGCGTTCTTCAGTTGGTTCTTAAAAACACACTCTAAGATGTTCTTAACAGAAGCAAATTGATCAATGACCAGTGATTCAGCCTTGACGTCAGTTACAGTGCTGATATTCCAACCACTACAGTAATACGCTGCTGCTGGTGTGCAAATGGTCAAGTTGTACTTAACAGGTGCATTAAATCAGCAATTTACGTAAATATTTAACAATAATATAACATTGGATGCTCCCGCGAACCCCTCCCTCCTTGAATAACAGAGGCTCGGTCCTCAGACAGCAGCAGTCTCTGCTCCCACTCTGCTCTTAGCTGCAGTCAGATTTGGAAACATGCGCCTCTGCTCTATGAACCAGACCAGTTGTTCTATTGGCAGATTATTTCTAACTTAACAAGCAAGAAACAACTTATAGTAAGTTTAAAAAAAAAAAAAAAAAAAAAAAGAAACTGCCAATAGAACAAGAAAAAAATATCTTGAAAAGTGGTCTAAAAACAAGTTACTTCTTAGGCAACTGTTTTAAGTGTAATAAGGGTGTAATAAATTTAACTTAAACATGAATTAAGTTGTATTTATCTTTTTATAAAATATGCTTTAAAACATTAATTCTCATTTTCCTCAAACACAAAATATGTAGCTTGTTAAAAGTGTTTGCTTGTGCCAGTTGAAGACAATGTATACATGCACGTGTATGCACATGATCAGGATGGTACCACCTAAGCCTCAATTTTAGCTAGGAAAAACCATGGTAAACACTTATTTCTGACCAGTCGTAAATTAAATTTATCTTTTAAGTCATACTGTACTCTAGTAACAGATAATACTACAACAAATATGGTCTTGTTACATCAGCTTTAGTACCCAATTTGAGTTTTCCATAAGAACCCCTTTTAGGCAAGAAAATGAAGATTTTAAGGGGTTAATACACAAATCATCTTTCTGAACCTGTTATCAACCAAGGGAGGCTGCATTTTTCATTCCACCTCCTGACAAAAAGTAGAATTATTTAAAATTACGTACCATATAGGGACTCCATACTGGCTGCATCATTGTCAATTAGGGCTGATGCCACCCAAACAATACCCAGAATGAGCAAAGCCAACAAGAAGAGCATCACAAAGGTCTCCAAAATACGTGCCTTAATGCCCTGAAAGAGAAAAGTGAATATATAAGAATGAAATGTAATGAGATATGGATGTAACATTCTAAATCAAAAGCACATTATCACAATATCATTAATGGGAATGACATGAAAATCATATTCACACCAAAAATATATAAAAAACAATAGTTCCTTAGGACATTCATCTTGAACAATATTAAAGAAATAATAAATTGCATTCTGCATTTAAGTGCAAAGTCTCAACACTGAAACAACTGTGTATAAACAGCACTTTTGACATATAAAGGCCCAGTAGCAAGGCTTCTTTTCTTGGGTTTCAGCATTCATTTGTGCACAAAAGAACTCACGTCTTTATATAGTACTAAGATGGAGCTGTCCATTAAGATGAGAAGTAAAATGGCCATGCAAGTGAGGAAAATAAGAAGTCAAGAGCATGTATAACAGTGGAAACAGTAATATCTATGAAAAACTAGAAACTATAATCCAAAACATAATCATAATCCAAAAACTTAAAAGCAGATCAGCTTAACTGTAACACAGTGGTGGATGCGTTATGTCTTGGGTGTGATGTCATTGTAGGATTTATTGATCATTTCACTGTTAACAAAAGCTACTGTACAACATAAATAGATAAATATGCCAAATGCATCTCACGTCACTGACTGAAGCTTTTATCTTCCAAGAGAATAACAATTCTCTAAATACAGCCAAACCTCTAAAACAGATTTGAAGGCTAAGGAAATTGACTATCCTTGATTGGTGGGACCAATCAGATGCATCACACTTGTCTAAGATCACACTATTGTCAGAGAGATCCCACTGTACAACAAAAGCTGAAGATGGCAAAGTAGAGCATCACCATTGAAGACACAAATGGCTTATTGATTTCTATTTGTTCTTGTTTTATATCTATTATTTCTTAATTCCTAAATATGAGGCAGGGTGCATTAAGTGGTAAACATGAAGCTATCCAAAATAAAGCTGAGACTTAACAAGTATTTTCACACCTTTCTTATAAATCAAATGTGCTGAAACAGAACCAGGAAAAAATAAATAAACAGCTGTCCAAATCTTAGGTACAGATTTGACTTCACATTAAAATATTGTTAGGGGATAAAATTTCTTACACTTAGTATCCACATTCTAGATAGAATATAAAACTCTAAACTGGAAATTACTTTCCTCCCACCAGTTACATAAAACAGCATCACTGCCACCCAATTCACAAACATCACATTAAGGTTCCCATAGACTTGTCTGTAAAACAGCTCTTTTATACACATATTGTGGTCTATAAAAAAGGGTCCAACAGTGGCTGGTAGTGGCAGAGGTGAAATTAAAAAGAGGAGGAGGGGGAGGGGGTTGCTGTAAGGAGCACGATGCCTGGCTGGTTCGGCTACTGTCTGCGATCAAGAGCAAATCCCTCATCTGGGGGCGATTAGGAGCTCCTTTAGCACCACGGTCATGTCCTAGGCCGTGCAGACGAGAGGGTTTTGGGGTAATTTGGGTTTTCCGGGTCACAAACTGCTGAGTGGTTAATAAAGTCCTTTTCTACCTGTTCACACAGTTTTCATAACCTCCCTACCCTGCAGGAGAGCCAAGCTGTCTAGCACTGTAAGATAGATAGGCACTCTCATACCCGTCAGGTAGGCAGCCAGGCATGGGATAACAAGGCTTCTCTGCCTTTTGACCGCGGTTTAAATTGGGTACATGTGACCAATTTGTTACCAACTAACATAATGGCTGTGTGGTTGCTGTTTAGTATTTGCCAACAAGTACATGAAGGGGGTCCCTCTTTGAAAGTTTCCCCTGTTAATCAAAAAGCCTTTTTACAGAGGAGATGGTTTCAATTCTGGAAATGTAATCATACAAAGTTGAGTTCTTCATTCCCAAACACCTGCCCTTAAGCATCGGCAGTTCAAGCTGAATCCTTGTTTAACCGCCATCTTCTCTCTATGGCAGGAGTCCCCTATAATTCACCTTAAAGTTCTTTAACAGAGTGCCATATTTTAAGTATGCATGAGGTACAGACATTTTTGATAAATTCAATGTCAACACACGGACACTGATCTGTTTAGTCTACAATAGTAGAAGCACTATAAAAATGCAGGCTTATTCACTGTGGTGAAAATCCCCTGTAGCATCTTTGTGCCATTATTGAGCAATTACATGCCTCTCACCTCCTCTTGCAGTATTATTCTGGAAAAGCCTCAGTGAGTGCAGAATTTTCTAGTACAATAAAGAGAGAAATGGGCAGGGTCTAGAGTGCCCCAATGTGGCTAACCTGGACACTGCATCCTCATTACAGCTAAAGTTAGAGAAACCTTTATCCATTACAGGAAAATTCCTCTGAATACTCCTAGTGGAGTATTATGAACATATAAACAAATATCAACATTCATCACAATTGTAGCCATTAACACAAAGTAATAATGTTTGTGATTTTATGCGAAACAACTCCAATAAATTACTAATTCAATGCAGATTCTCAAATATGTCCACAAATCGGACATTGCATCATGATATTTTGCATGCTCACATAACCCTAAGTGCATTAGACTGATGCTACAATCCAGCATCTCATAATCATGTTCAGCCATTCATTGTGGAAAACAATACTGCTAAATACATCTTTTTTAGAAAAGAAAAGAGGTAGAAGGGAGGAGATGGAAGAGAGAAATAAAGATGGGGAACAACAGTGGAAGACTGAGAAGGAGAGGAGTCAACGTCTGAGCAAATCTCACTCCCGGAGGTAACAGAGGTGAGAGAGGAATGCTTTCAGGGACTTCAGCCACGTCCCACACGCGCTCTCTTAAGGATGCATCAGGACAAGCAGAACCGACAGGCAGGACATGTGTCCACTCAAGCACACCAGTCCACCTTAACAAGCTGCCTATGACATGCTGAAGGTATATTCCCTTTAGATAGGTCCCTCAATCATTTATAAGACTCAAATCATTCCACATTCAGATCATTTAGGGCGAAGGCAGTGTTCATCACCTCCTTTACTATCACTGGTTGAATTACATTATTTGAGAAGAGAAAGGGGACAATGAACTGAGATGCCCGATCGAGTTAAATAATCCATCTACATCCATGACGTTACATATTCAAAGATCTGTCAACACTTACTTACTTATTCTTCAGAGGGAAAAATCTGAGCCTTTGTTCACAATCACAAAAAGGTAAGAAAAAAGTATAGTTTATAAATAGAAAAAATTCAACTGAATCATCGTCAGTGATCAAAGATTAAGTTGTCAACTGGTGAAGGCACAAAAAAAGAAAAAAGAAACCTGTGCCTTGGCATCCAGAGAGCCCACTGAAAGTTTCTATTCTTGCCATTCTAAATGTGTAACTATCTCTAAATATAGCAGCTCTAAAATATTCAGCACCCCCTGATCCTCACACCGACATCCAGTGAGGGGCTGGCTAACTGCAGATTTGCTCAAACAGGACTGAAGAGATTTCCAAGAAATATGTGGAGTGGCCAAAGTAACAACTTCATATGCAGCAGCAAACATAAATGCATGAATTTATGTATGTACAGACAGATGCATACAACCAGACTTGTAAATCAACCTCTAAATCCACCCAGCAACAATAAGTGGGGCTAGAAACAGTTTGCAGGCTTTCTATCTAGCCTGTGCTGCAGACTAACTGAAGCACAGCTGCTACTGTGCTTGTTACAGTGTTTCAACAGATGAATCCAGCAAGGAGAGTTATCTGGAAACTAAATGCAAATGCAGGGAAGAGTAAGAATTACATTTGTTTGAAAGAAACTAAAAGGGAAAAAAAAAGACAGACAATAAAACAGACAAAGGAAGAGAGTTGCACAGGAGCTTCCTAGTTGCTGCCATCAATCCTTAGAAGGTCAGCAGGTGGTGGCAGAGATCATCCTGCGCACCATCCCTCTGCTGACTGTCAGGGAAGCGTGCAACAAGGGCCAAGAGTGTAATAAGTGAGGAAGGGGGCAGGGCCTTTTACACTCCCTAGCAAAAAGACTGCTCTCTTTGCTAAAGACATGCCAGATGCTCAGGGACCTTATTAGCGTATCCTTCAACCAGTCAGCCGCAATGCTATGACCGTGTCAAAGACAGAAAGCAGAAAAGAGGGACACTCCCCTGTAAAGCTGTGCAATGAACTTCTAAAGACTCTTTAGACTTCTCAATGACATAGGAGGATGGAAAATGAATGAAGTCAAATCTTTGTAGCCTCACTGTAGCAAGTCAACTCTCTGAAAGTGGCTGCTGCATTTCCATTACCAATTCTATTTGAAGTGAGTCAGAAACTAAGTTACTTACATGAAGGGACCAACTTCAATACATTTTTTTAAATTATTATTGGTCCTAGCTTGCTATGACATCATAGTGCTATGTCAGAGTTGTTAGATAGAATCTTTAAATAAAGAAGAAATACAAACTTTACTCTTTACGGCTACTTTTTTCCTTTTTCCAAACAATAGGTAGGGACTAAGTTAATCTTTTGGTCCAACAAAATAATTTATATTCCCACTCTAATGCATGAAAAATTGGCCCAGAATTAGTTAAATTTTGCAACTTTTCACTTAGTATAGAAAAACTGAGTCATGAGAGGACGGGAAAAATCTTGCTTGTTCTTTTTAAAATTCCTAGCTCAAGCTAATATGTTGCTGTGGTAACCAACATTGTAACAAGCAGCTTTACAGAGACACTGTGACCTTAAAGGAAGGTATGCAAACACCACTTTATATTCTCCGGCTGGCCCTGCCAGAAAGAAGGCCTGGGAAAAATGTCTGCATGTGCAGGAGATTTGAAATAAATATCCAGGCCTCTATTGTGGAGCTCCAACAAAGAAGAGTATCTTAGTAACACCATACTGGTTTTCTCGGCGAGACGTTTTCTCTCCCCTCCACCTCCTCCTCCTCCACAATAAACACACTTCTCATCATCAGCGGGTTAGGGCTTGGGATGAGATTGATGAGGAGTTTCTTTAACTACCAGATGAAACCTGTTGGCCCTTTGCTGGGTCAGTCATGGGGTCAGACTCGTTCCAACTCGTTTCAGGATCAAACACATTTCAATACTGGGTAAGACTAAAGACTATTCACTCCACAGCATACTTGCCACATTTTATATTATGTCTTTGTACAAAAGCCAATACCTGGAAAAAAAAATGTGTGTACTATTTAATCATCCTAAGCTTAAAACAGTTGTCAGTAACTAAAGCTGTGCTGCTAAATAAATTCTTTTAGATGAAGATAAAAAAAAAACAAACACTAGAAATAGACAAAGAAGTTGTCTGTCAAAAATGTCCCTTTTTACCTTCATCTCACTATATGAGTAAATATAGCTTCAAGATATAACACTTGTGTATTTCTCAAGATGATTGGCATCCCTTAGAAGACTGAACAAAGGCTTATAGAGACATCTTCATAGTCTTAGAACAAGCTGATTATCTCTGTAAGGATGACATGGGTGGCTACCATTATAATGCCATCTACTGGTAGTGTGGAGATAGCTATAATAAATTCAGTATAAGCAGCAAATTATGCATTATGAAGTCTTGAAAGTTGACATTTTTATGTAACCCAATGCTTAAAAACATCCAAAAAAAAAAAAAGAGGAACTAAGAAAACTTTTAATATGCAACTGAAAGCAGCACTACTACACCATAGTATAGGTGTCTCTAAATATGATCAGAAACCAACAAACTGCTCAACCTTCTGCGGCCTCAATGATGCGGCTCTTGCGAGGATTTGAGAACACAGCCGTAAAGTGGGAGACATTTTACAACGGCAAATAAAGCTACATCATAACATCTGACATTGAGACCCTAAGTCCTTCTGATTCATCCACAATTTGGACAATTTGTTAAACTATTAATCACCAAGGTGACAGAGCCTCTAAAGAGTTGAGCATTAAAGAAAGAAAACATTTAAAAATACATCCACATTTCCATCCTTATTCTGTTGGCGTCTTTTAGTACATCGTCAAAAGTAAACACAGCCACATGAAAAGGCTGACTAACAACATTAGTAGTGAAATTCATCATTTACTTCATTTCCGCAGTCAAAGGGAACTCAGTGTTACAGCATTAGCCCGGGAGGTTAAAATGCCACATTAAACCTTATGGCATCGTGGTCCAATGCTGATATTGGACAAAAGGATAATACCATATTATAAAAACTCAGATCTGAGCTTCATATTTTTCTGTCTGCCACATTATTCCCTCTATAGGCAGCTTTGGTTTTGTTTTTTTTACCCCCGATGGGAGGTGGGATTGTCACCCCCACTTTTTCCTCCCTTCTTTAGCACACACAAATATACCTAGAAGTGAAGCTCAACACTGAACAGTGCTTCCTCTGAGCAATTTTATAGAAGCTATGTAGCAAGAAACAGTCTTGCTGTAATGAAAAAGAACAAAAAGGAGAAACGTGAAAGAGGCCCTCATCCTGCTTCCTACACATCAGGGCCTGCCCTCTACCGAAGAAATCCAACCGAAACAAATTAGTCGACGGAGGAAGAAAAGAACTGGCTATGCACACTACAGTACAGACTAATTTTTATGTGCTTTTGCCAGGAGGGACATAAACCAGAGAGGTTTCAAACTGTGACACAGGATAAAGGTGTATTAAAAGTAAATCTTTCCCCCTCCATTTTGCAAGGCTCTATTGTCCTGTCATGTTGCTGCGACTTTATGGACTTTCGGAACACGAGCCCCCAGCCTCTTTTTTGGTGAGGTGGGGGGTGGGGGGGTAATCAATTAAACGAGGAAGTTCGCTGAGCCTTACAACTCGATTATTAGCCTGTGCTTTTGAAGTTTTATTTAAGGGGGCTGGGGAGCGGGTGACAAGGAATCAGGCTTTAAATCAGTGGGGCCGATGCAGCAGTGTTGAAGCGTTTGCAGCCTACGGCCTTATTGAAAGGGTTTGTCAGGATGTGGCACTGGGCGAAGACCAGATTCAGACTTTCATGGTTAATGAGCTTTCTGCGGTGGCAGTTACAGTCCGTGGCGTGAGTCAAGGAGAGGGCAAAACTAAGCACCTGCTGCTGCTGTGGTTACTGAGAGGAAACCTTTAGCACAGGGAGCAAAGTGTTTATATATGTGAATATCAAAACACAGAAAACTAGATATTTAGAAATTCCACTTTTATTAATGAAATCCTTTTCTCTTTAAGGACGTCCCATTTGCCCCTTTCACTAGAGTGTGATGAAGCAATGTAAAAATCACTCTGCAGAAATTAGATCTTTGCAGTGATTTTTATGTTGGTTGTAGACTTTGCTCTCAAATTTGTATGTGAATTCTGTTTTATTAAGTTTAATAAGTACAACCTACATATGAACATGTAGGGTCACCTCATATTTATTAAGACTTATGATTGGTACCTTTTTCGATCCTGCAAATCCCTCGGACTCCAAAAAAAAATAGGCAAACGGCATCAGGACGAAGAGGCAAAGGTTGGAGAACAATGACACCAGGTTCCACAAACCTGCAGGAACCACACATATCAGAACAGGCACATAGAGCTGGAAACATATATTTTATATTACTTTGTTTTGGGTTTTTTTTCCACTTTTATTGACAATTTTGTATATGTGCTGGTTTTCTTAGACTACTATTAAGCTTGGCACTTTCTAACTCATGGTCTCTACTGCCATCTTGTGGATGACCAATCCCCCTTACAGTCTTGTTAAAGCATAATTAAACTCTGGATTATGGAGAGCCTGCATTAATTTCAGAACACAAGGACTCATATCATATATCAGATTTTTGATGCCCCTGTAACTGAAACAGATTGACCTTTAAAGCTCACAAGAAAAGAGGGTTTTTTTGTTTAGTTTTTCCAAATTGAAATGTTTAATCCTCAATTAACTGAGGCTGCTACTGAATATCTAGCATATACAGCTAATAACAGAATTGCCAAACATCTTTATGAATACATCTAAACTTTGTCAATCAAAGTAAACAATAAATCAGTAAAATGCAAAAAAATACTTAGTCTTACAATTTAACAACCAAATCATTTGGGTTGATGACAGCTTGCAAAACACTTGAGCACCATTAAAGCATGATTGTTAAGATAAAGAAAAAAAAAAAATTTGTGAGATAAAGCACAAATTTAAGGCTCAAAATTCATAAAGGCTTTAAAGAAAAGTTTCTATCGTTCCAATTGAAAAAGAAACTTGAAGGTTCAAAAACATATATTTTCACTATATTCAAAAATATTAGATGGCAATCCATGGTATGAGGGAACTACTGATATTGCCTACAGGCTATTAGCACATGAGCAGTGTGTGAATAGTGGCTTTTACAGCCAGAAGGGGGAGACAAAAATTGAACCAAAATATTTTGTACTGCTAAAAGAAAAATCTTTTCCTATTCTTCTATATGAAAATAAATGTTACTTTATAACATGCAGCACTGGAAGCATGATTGTTGTGATCTGTTTTGCAGGTATGACTCATTTTCAGGAGCAAAAAAAAAAAACAAACATTGGCAATCATGCATGATATTTACAACACAAAGACAGACAACCAAAACATACAGTATTACTCAGTCAGAGGGTATGTAAAGGACAGAAAATATATTTAGCAGACAGACTTAAAGACTCTGAGCTACTGACCGTGAATGAGGGAGCCATTGAGCCACTGGATATAATAGTTTCTCGGGAAGGAAAGAAGGATCTCATTGCCAATGATTGAGAAAGGCAATAGGAAGACGGCACCACCCGACACTGCCAGTGTGAAGGTGCACAGATATAATCTGCAAATTAGATCAAACACACTCAATCAGACAAAAACACAAACCCACAAAATATTGACATAATCTGGATGAAAATCAATGCATGCACATTTTCAACTAGGTCATACCTTTTTTCCCAAACACATAATGTTACAGTTTTTCTAAATTTTTCCATGAGCATTAATACTAGATGAAGACATAAGTAGTACTTTTATCACTGTGACAGGAATTTAAAGGGAAAAACAAGTACTGTAGGGCATGGACTTTTTTAGTAGTAGACACCACATAAATATCAACCTACTGTTGACTGATTACCAGTCTGTATTTTCACTTCATTCTGCTCATCTTGCTATCCATTTTTTACTCTGGTTCCAGAGCAAAAGAAAGGCTGGCTTTGTTTCTGCAGCTGATAAAGATTCAGAGGCAGTAACATTACAGACCGGAACCCACAGTGTGACCATCTGCTCAAAATATTAGCAACTGACAATATGAAGCCACTTAGAGACTTCTTGTCCCGAACACAAAGGAAAACCTGTTGATTAATTCGGAATTTAACAACTCAGCTGTGCCAGAGTTGTTTTACAGCAGCATTGGTCTCGTCAAAAGCTCAACTCACCTCAGATAAGGTAGTGGGCAGAGTCTCCCAGTCTAAAAAGCCTCACACCACAGTGGAGGAATTAATATTTCTTCCCCTTCACGACTGACATGGTTTTAACTGAAGTAACAGACAATAAAGTATACTATTTTGCAGCGTGTTTGTGTGTTTTATTTTAAGTGTTGTGGTGAAAGTGTTAGAGGGATTTTTTTTTGGGGGGGGGGGGGGGGGGGGGGGGGGGGGGCTTGATGTTGTCTATGAAAGGGGTGCTTGCAGAAAACATATGGGAATCACAGCTTTAGCATGCAAAATTTATTTCCACTTGTGTCACTGGTTCTTAGTAAAATCTTTATTGTCACTTTTTTATTATATAGTGATTATTTTCCAGATTGATTGATAATTTGTTTAGATAACCAAATTAGTATTATCTTTTGAGCTTCCTTAATAATAATTCCAGTTATGTGATGTCTTCATATTTTACTTCCCTACATCAGAAGCATTTGATTAAAAGTGTTAACTTTAATAAAAATTAACTTTGTTCTCTTGTTTATTGAACTTCCCTTCTGGGATTAATAAAACTCATTTCATTATTTCATTAAATCTCTGGTAACCACACTAGCTAGTCTGCAAAATAGCCCACAGTTAAATGATCTTGTTCTACAAAATAAACTGAAATCATCATCACTTACGATATCCTGTTGACAACCGCATCTTCATCCTCATGGTCATCTAGAAAGAACAAGGTTGGATGGTGAATGAATTAAAGTCTG
The DNA here is from genome assembly GCA_023101725.1 of Atherinomorus stipes. NCBI lineage: Eukaryota > Metazoa > Chordata > Actinopteri > Atheriniformes > Atherinidae > Atherinomorus > Atherinomorus stipes. Next base: position 612,090 of record JALJCO010007127.1, read on the forward strand.
TGATTAAGTAATTGTCCTTAAATATCACACCATACTGTGGAAAGAACTCACACAACATTGGACATTTTAAAAATTCAGGATCAGTGTAGTTTGTAGATAGTTCACGAATCAGTAATGTCTGAACACATCTGACACTAACATGAATTACTGTTATATAGAAAGGGGGGTCGGCAAGATAAAATTTAACTCTGACAGACATCCACTAAATCTTTATTTCACCGTTCATAAATCAATATCCGGTAGATAAAATATGATAATGCTCCTAAGGTGATAATTAGAGGAGTTAATTGCTCTTACAAATGACAATAAAATGGAAAGAGAAAAATAACATATATCAGTACTTATTTTATCATATCTAATAATTAGAGAAAACAAAGTACATAATAAGAAGAATTTAAAACATATTCTAAAAAAAACAATAATAAAAATATAAATATAACAATAAACAGCCACCAGAATAATTTTCACCAACATTGGGGCTGAATAACTAAATGACAACAATAATTCTATGTAAAGGCACATCATACTTTTGTTTAATGTGCATGATTTCACAATTTTGTGCAGTAAACAAAAATGTTAGGCCTCTCACAGCTTGATATGAAGAGGAACAGCCTAGATTTTTATTGTTCAAATCTTCAGCAGGGACTTCTACAGCAGATTTGGTCTACTTTCAAACTGAGACAGGGGAAGAGGGGACCTGGAGTACTATATTTGTCCTGGGAAAAATGGGATATAGTTCATAATGTCTACCAGGGTCCCTTTATTTTCATGTATGTTTTGCTTTTGTAACTCAGGTGAGATATTTAAATACATACATTTCTATCCGCTGTGACACAGATAGCTCATTTATAGACTCATTTCATGTACAGTACTCTACATAGTAAGGTCAGAGAGCATTTTCTCAGAGGCTCTTCTCATTAACTGATAAAGAAATAAACTATCCTTCAGAAAGCATTTCTAACCTGAGCCTCATTTTAAAACTTCTTCTTAACATGTAAGGGTTTTTCTGCACGACTGGACATAATTTTTTTTAAGCATATAGCACAGATTGCTACTATACATAACTATTTTATAACTTTTTGCTTTTATTGTTTGGGGGGGGGGTTTACCTTTAAGTAAATGTTCATCAGCTAAAAATGATGATTTACATGACATAAAATGTGCTCAGATCATATTAGACAAGAAAGAATAAAACATTGCTTATGCTCCATCAACGATATGAGTACTTGTGTTGCACAATGTCTCAATGTGTTTAAAAAGCTGCATTAAAAAAAAAGTTGTTTTTTTAAAGATCCTGTTAAAGATTCAGGCTTTGCTCAACAGGTTATGTCCGGATTAACTGAATAGTTTTCCTGTGACCAATTGTAGTCATGCTACCTACCACAGCCCTAAAAGCGATTAAGGGTGGGTACAGTTCATACTGATACAGAGCTAAACATAGGAAATTGCTTTAAAGGCATGGCTTTAGTCTGTCACACATACACCATAAGCCTTCCTGACTGTGACTTTCTTCAAGTTTAGACACAGTGAGGAGCTGTGTCTGAGTAAACACAGCATGAACAGAGAGATAAAGTCTCCACAATGATTAGTGTGAAATCCTCCCACCACCGTTGTGTAAGTGTAACAGATCCTTCAAGTCCTGGTTTTACAGCGGATATGTGATCGGTGTCTGATAAGTGTCCCTGGGACAGGATATGTCAGATTTTACAGAACACTTACCACTCTTCCTCTTGTATCTGGTTATGATACAGTATGACACGATGTAGAGGACAGCAAACAGGAGGAAGCAAATCTGAAAATGACAACATAAAAGAGAATTTATTTTGGCAGGAGATGGATCAGAACATTGATGATACCATTTGTTCATGACTGGAAGACTTAATTGTTATCTTTATGATGTAATTGTTCAATAAACTGATATCATATCCACTAGTGACCCCAGGTCAAACCCACCACATGATGGGAATGGATATTTATGGCCTCTCTATATTGTATGTTACCCCAGCAACATCTGATTACACTGAGAAGAAATATTAATGACTGATTAACAATGCATGTTGCCATACTGTCTGGCCTTTTTCTTCGCTGCTGTTGACACAAGCACATCACAGCTGGAGGCTTTCTGCTGGAGATGCGCTCTTCCAGCTGGAAATGGAAGCAGGGAGATGGGACCTGCTGTCCTCAGAACGCAAAACGCAGCACTTTCTTACAAAACACTGACTACAGCAGATGAGGCTTGTTAAGGTTCTAATATGAGTGATGATCTCAATTATTTCTTTGTTTTACATGGACATGAAGAAGAAAATTACTGAAAGCCTGGGACTGTCTTATCAGTGATGTGCAATTTTGCAAGGGGACCAAGGTAAATCTGCAGGAAGTCTGCAGTGAATATAAATGACATCTCTGTTAAATGCCACCGCTTAAGAACATTTCTACAACATTTCAAGTCTCGTGAGCATGCAAAAGTGTCCCATAGCTGACTAAGATTCTTAGCTGAGAAGAAACACAGTATTATATTCATTTTGTTGCTTTATTATGGCTTCAAAAAGTAGAAACATCTCTATTGGTCAACTTCTATTATATATGACCCATTTATGTGATTCCATGTGAGCAAGGCATCACAGTTTTCAGTGCTGTCTGATAGCATTAATTAGGTAATCACAGTCAAAACAAGCTGGGTAGTCTTACAGAACTATCATATTCCACATTCCTATCTTCTACTGGGACAGTGACAAGGATGTAACTAATGTTAGAAGCTCCCTCTTCAGCACTTTGCACCCTGTCAACACTGAACAAATCATCATGGTCGAGCAGGGATTATGAGATGACTCAGCCAGGCTGTATAGGTTTCAGACACAGAAAGAAATAACACACCTCCTCAGTCAATCCAGGAGTAATATGCCAGCTGTAGAAAAACTGTTTTCTGATTAAATGCAGTCACCATCCCAGAGCATGACTTCTACATTCTGAAGCTACAGACCTTGCGGTGACACCAGCAGAAACCAAATAATGTTCACTAAGGGACAAACTTAGAATAACACAGAATCAGGTGCACAGTACTGATAAACTGGCACACAGAGAAAGACACAACAGTTTCAGGGGAGATAACAGAAACAGAAAGAGACACAACTGCAAAAGGAAAAGTTATCATCAACCCTCCCCTTACCCAAAGAAATCCGCACACTAAACAAAGGTTAATGACATGTAATCAGTAAGACTAGTTCCAAGCAGTTTGCAAACATCACTAACCAATATAGCAACAGTATTTCACACCTTTATGATATGAACTCAAGTTGAAGCAAGGGGCAAGAATTTTTTCCCCGAGATGATCTATTCAAGTCTAACCTTTTGAATGTTTCAGACTCACTGGATGCAAAAGCAGGAGGAAAGATACATGTGGTACAAATCATTACCTGGCATTCTTGAATGAGTGCATTATCATGGTGGAGACTGAGAAAAATTGTACCAATTTGAAAAGTCTAGCCTCCAGAACCAAAAATCTATACAAAAATATAAAAACGTGCTTGCACAGGTTGTGATGTTGAGGACAATTAAGAAGAAAAGGAAAAACAGCTTGCTCAAGACAGTGTCTTTTTGTCAAGAAAATACTGGGAAAGCCTGATAAAGATAATATAGTCTTGTTTAAAAGTGGTAAAGGAATGTAATTGCTGACCACGCCACACTTGTGACATTTTATGCTGCCTTAACACGATTTCTTGCAGTAACCTTATTTTGTGTTTTCTTGGCAAACACAAGCATGGAATTTTTCAAAAATTATTTACAGTTGAGTTCATTGTGGAAGAAACATTTTCCCAGACTTCATGTCTCTTAACCGCATACTATCTTGTCATCAAATCATGTTTATCAACTTTGAATTTTACCCAGAATAGCCTTTATTGCAGAATAAGCCCAAGCGACAACAAATACCAGCCCACCACTGCCTGTTACACCCATTCATCAGCTGACTCACCAAAAGATTAATGTTAAATGATACATTGACATTACAGCATCATGTAGCAGGATTAGGTGTTGATATGGGATACCGAGAGGCAGATGCAGACACGCTCTGGACAAAATGTGCCACCTAAAGCTGTAATGTTAAGCCTAACTGCTGGCGAGACATTTGATAGTTTATGTAATATCCTTTGGGAAGAATCAAGCAGAACTATTTCCCATAGCATCCTCATTAAAATGTTTCAGTTACCTTTTTTAAAGCTTTATACACATTAAAATGCCACAAAAATTATGTTCAGAGAGATTTGCAACAACTAACCGTAGTATATTAGCTATATTAGTTATCATTCACTATATTTAGATGCATCCACAGAAACTATGAGGACACCAAAACAGCAGCAGGATTGGAAAATGACATAAATTCTTACAACAACCTTGCCCCACAAAAGATGGTGAATTGTGTATGACAGGGGGAAAAAAACAACAACAAATAAAACAGAACACAATTAATTAATGCAACTTCATGAAACTAGTTATTTTAAGTTTTCAATAAAATGCATTAAAGAAAAATTAAAGAAAAAAATTCTAGTTAAAACATTTTTTAATATTAACTTTTAACTACTGAAAACAGTTATTGGATTGAAATTAAAGCATGATGATTTTTGCACAGTCACTGGCATAAGGAAACAAAAGGTGCTTGATTTTCAAATATGCAGTTTTACTTTCTATCCAATGTTTTGCACAATGCTCCATCATTCATGGTTTTAGGATAACACTGCAACAAACTTATTCCTAAGCTCAACGCATCAACTATGCTCGCAATACTCAAATGTCACACCTTTTTATAAAACAAATAAATAAATAGCTTGGTCTGGCCCTTAAGCCAACTTAATACTACTCCTGATACTACTACTACTACTGCTGCTGCTGCTGCTATAATAACAACAACAAAAACAATAATAATAATAATAATAATAATAATAATAATTTGGTACAAGCTGACTTTCAACAGACCATCGCAGCTTTTCACAATTTGCTCTGAGCAGCATAAATCTCATATTTGGGTAAAGAAAAAAAAGGGGGGGGGGGGGGGGGGGGGGGGGGGGGTAAAAAGTATAAAATAATAAGAAAACTAAGATGCATGTCAGATACATGGATCAAACATTACAACAATATTACCATTGAAATAGTTTAGGCTGAGCCAATTTTCAACCTGACCCAGTCAAAAAACCTGTCCAGTGCACCGCAGGCATGTTAACAAGTACCAAAAGTATTCAAAATAATCTGCAAGAGTGAGTGCGCTAGACGGCTAGCATCAGCTAACGTCAACGGAAGCTCATGTGTTCTCCCTCAATATAAATTTATATAATTTAAACAAAGCTTGCTTTAAAAAATTCACAAGCACCTAAACGTCGTATTTTAAACTACATCCTTAAATACGGAATCCTACCTATTAGAATATGCCGAGTCAAATTGACAGACAAAGCTAAAGCTAGCTCCCCTTAACGTTAATGAGCGGTAGAGGACGTTAGCCAGCTAGCCTCCCCTAGCATCTTCGTTACTTACGATGTACTCTCGAACTTGGCTGTGAAAATTCTGCTCTCTGATAGTAACGTCGTCTTCTTCCATTCTTCATATTGCAAGTACAAATAAGCTACAGACTCACTACATTCTACATCGCACAACTGGTGACTGCAGGTACAACTCTTGCTTCCTCTCTCCTCTGCAAAAACTGCTCTGACTGGTTAAAAGACAGTTTACAACGGAGTGAAACCGCTCCGTGCTGAATAAAACACGCCCCAAAATAAACTGTGTCATCACTGTGCGTCACTGACTCTGGAAGGAAATAGTCACGTGTTCACGGGTCACATCAACAACTGTCCTCATGGAGATCCATGTGCAACCTAAGGTATTCATTTGATTAATTTTGGACCATTTTCCCAGTGATTTAGCTCTTCTGCTGGTAGTTATAAACCTTTATTACTTTATTATTTTGTTTTATCATTATTTTGAAGGAGTTATCGGTGAGCTCAGTCACGTCATCAGCTTACTATTCATAATTGAATTTGGGAAAAATGAAAGGAAATTTTAAGCAGAGCACCAAAAAGAAGAAAGGAAATGCAGTATTACAAAAGTACATGGTGTCTGTTGATGATTTCGTTAAAAGCAGCGGCATAGAAAAATCTGAAGATCGCCGTGGGGTAAGATTTGTGAAAAAGAAAAGCAAGAAAGAACTACGTAAAGAAAAGCGAAAGATGAAAAAAGCTAAGATGAAGAGTCATTACGAAGGCCAAAAAAGCGTCAGTTTATCCCCCGGTGACAATAAAGAGACAGTTTTAAGGGCTGAGAAACAACCACAGCCTTCGAAGAAGAAAACTAATAAAACAAACAAGGAAGAGTCAAAACCAAATCCAAGTAAGTCTGCTCATGTTCCTGTGGAGAAGTCAGAAAAGTCTAAAACTCCACCATCCTCCAAGAAAGGCAAGAAAGTTAACAGGCTGCAAGAATCAAGAAAACTGGCACTATTAGAGGCAAATGAACAAGAGGACAGGGAGATTAAGAAGCTAGAGCGATACCTTGGATTAAACAAGAGGAAAAACAAAAAAAGTCTCCCACAATCCTTTGTGACTGATGGACTTGATTACATCCTGGGCGTGCTTGACTCTGGCTCATCAATGAATGTAGGAATGTATGATGAGGATGACATGGCTTTGGCCAAACAGAACTTTGAAAAGCTGGATGAGCATGAATCTCCGCTGTCAGATGAAGAGGAAGAAGTTAAAGATGAGGTGGCAAGTGAAGACAGTGATAGTGACAATCACGAGGAGATGGCTGATTATGATGATGGTGATGTTGACGAGGAAGAGGAAATGGAAGAAGAGGAGGAAATGGGTGATGACAACAGTGAGTTAAATGAGAGTGATACAGATGACTCCGATGATGAAAGAGAAGAGGAAACGGAGGAAGAAGCTGACAACACAAAGATATCCAGCTCCAGATCAGAAGATGTGAGTTCAGATATTTGAGATATATATCTAATTGTCATCACATCGACATCTCGCATGCCATGTTATGGATATTATCATGACTATATTCTCCTGATGTTAAGGTCACCATGACAACCGGCAAGTATGTTCCACCTCAGCTTCGTTACACTGGAGATGATAAACACAAAGCTGAGTTGGAAAAACTACGGAGAAACGTAAAAGGCCTGCTGAACAGGTAAAAATCCTTCCATATGCAAGCATTCTGATAATGATAATAATGATGATTTATACTTTATTAATTCTGATTGGAAAATTCGGTCTCTGTATTTAACCTAGGGGTGCACAATATTGGAATTTTGGTCCTTAACTGATATCAATACCAATATTAAAGCTGAAAAACATAAGCCGTCATTGCAAATAGCAGTTTTGCTATCTGTTTCCAACACTTTGAAAAAATAGGGGATGGGAAAAAATTTCGATACACTGAAATATCGCAATATTTTCATATGCCAGTATGAAATTGATATTTAAAAACGCGGTATCGATCTATTTCACTTACAAATTCTCACGAGATTTCATCGTTCTGTTACAAAATCTCACGATATTTTGTGAATTCTTGCGAGATTTTGTAACAGAACGATGAAATATCGCGAGATTTCGCTAGGAGAATACATCGATACTGCATTTTTAAATGTCAATTTGATATCAGCATATGAAAATATCTTGATATTTCAGTGTATTGATATTTTACCCACCCCTAGTCTTTAGAAGTTTTAAAGTCTGTAAAAAAAAAAAAAAAGTTTTTGAAGAAGAAGTTATTTGTTTTTTTTTTTTTTTTTTACACTTTTGAAACAGCGGGCTGATCGGTTAAATATCGGTTAAATATCAGTTGGGTGGCCAATGTCCGATACTCAGTTTTGAGGCTGACATAGGCCGATACCGATAGGGGGCCGATTATATCGTGTATCCCTAATTTTACCCATCTCAAGCTACACCTGAGAACAGTGAGCTGCCAATTAAAGTGCCCGGGGAGCAGTTGGTGGGAGTTAAGGACTTTGCTCAAGGGCCTGTAGTGGTTCACCTCAGTGCCAAAAATTGTTTATAAAAATGTTAATACCAAAGTCATATAATCTTTTTTTTTCTATAATGCACTGATAGAATCTACATAATAAATAATGATGTCATGACCAAATGATGTCTGGGTACCATACTACTCCTGTGTACATTTTTCCTGGAGGGGGACTCAAACACGCAGCACCCCTACTCTCGACCAAAAAAAGGGAGAGAAAAAAGGCTGCAGCCACTAATTATTTTTTGATTGGCAATACATGCATTTAAATCTGGGACTGATCAATAGTTTTTCCAGGGGAAATTATGATTTGTCGTCCAAAAGACTGTGAACTGATATGTGGAGCTCGTATACATTTGTGCTACCAGTTAAGATGTCACAATTTTGAAAAAGATCAACTCCAACTAAAAACTGAGTCAAATGCATTCATTGGTTTTAGTTTTAAATGTTTTTTTTTTTAAAGAATATTTATTTTCATGCTTGAAGTGCCGGGAGCTCCCAGATCCTTTGGCACAAAAACCATGGTTTGGTTCTCAATGATGTGACGCAGGAACTGAAGACCCCCACCACCCCCCATTTTTAAGAACAGTACTAGTTCCCCTCCCAGTCTGGCTGCTGTCAATGCTGTTGTGACAAGTCCAGTCCATAAACATTCATGACGGTTTCAATATTCTTGTTTGTATTCATCTGGGATTTATTATAGTTGGAAACCAAGACTTTTGGTTCCTAAGCAACTCTTTTTGATCAAAATATGTGGACTGTCACTTGTTAAAGAAGCCAAAGTTACACATTTAGATTATTTTTATTCAACCAGAAAGATCATTTGAATTACTGATTCGCCAGATGGAAAATTTAAGTGTCCCAAAATAGCCCCAGACACACAAGCAGAGAAGTCGTACAAAACTGAAAGAATTGTGGCTGAAAACCTTAAAATATTGATGGCATGCATTAAAACTAAACTTCAAGCTGCTTTGGATTATGCAGGGTTTTTATTTCAACTTTTCTGCCAAAAATGTTCTTGCATGGTATTGTAAGTTTGGTAGCTAAAATAGCTGGAACATCCTGACAAGACCTCAACAACTTGTCAGGTCTTAAATCTGGCTTTTTACAGTCTTAATTGACCCAAAGAGGCGTGTGAGTTTGTTTTGCTTACCTGAGGGAGCAGATGATTTCTGCCATGATGCAGATCCAGTCGATTCAGAAAGTCATGAAGTCCTGCTGTCATCAGCACTGTAAATAATATTTTAGTATAACCTGTGTTGGTGTGGTATTGCTTGGTATTTTTTGTATATTATGTAATATTTCTGTGTACAGGCCTAATTAATAATAATTCATAAAATAAATTAAAAATTTATATAATGAATAATTAATAATTTTTTCATTTCATTACCCTCAGGGATAGTAAAAATGCCTCCAACTGTATCTGATGTGATATTTTCAGGCTGAGTGAGCCCAACATGGCCTTCGTCTGCAGTCAGCTGGAGGAGCTGTACATGAGCTGCAGCAGGAAAGACATGAACGACACTCTGACAGAAGTGCTGCTGGTGGCCTGTGTCACCCCGACCCTGATGCCCGATCGCCTGCTGATGGAGCACGTGCTGCTTGTCAGCATCCTTCATCATGCTGTGGGGCTGGAGGTTCGTAGATCCACTTTAATCCATCATCTCATGGTTTGCAGACATATAAAAAGCTTAAAACTGACTGAACAATATACCTGAAGAATTTGTGTTGTGCATATTAGTTAAATATGATTTGCCCTCTGGACACTAATGCATAAAATTCCTATCTAATAGATCTTTTATGCAGTTGCAGTTAGTTTTCACTTGACTGTTTGTTGCAGTGATAGATGCCAAGCGGCTTTTGGTTTACCTGCCTGTGAGTGAGAAATAGCCACCACTGACCTGCAGCTTTACATCACCTCTTGAATTATTTATGGGATGCTTTCTTCAAAAGGATTAGCTTGTTCCACACTCCTTAGTTGTAAGCTAATACCATTTGGCATGATTGGGAAGCAATGATTTCCTTTTGAATAAGGTGTAATGGGATTGTTATCTCTCTGTTGCATCGACTTCTTATGAGTAAATCAAATGAAACTGGATAACTAGAAAAATTAGCTGGCAGCAGTAATTAAGTCTGAATTTCACAATTCCTGCTGTTGGTTTAATCTACAGTTTGTTTACACCCTGTATTGGGTTTGGAAATAGAGCTCATATTGCTTATAACAAGCTGTCATAAGTCGGGATTGACCGATACAGATTTTTTTAGGGCCGATACCAATATATTCCCTTCAGTCTCATCCGATGGGCAATACAACCTGACGATATTTGGGGCCGATACTGCATTTGACCCCAAAATTAATATAATTGCCTGTATAGATGCATGTCTGTGAATTATGCCAAGTGTGGCTATTTGTCAACACAACAGACAATACCAGCAAAAAACGCAAATATCGGCCAGCTGATGTATTGGCCTTACATTTATAAATTGCATTGCAGCTGTCATTGTATATTCTGTCTTCTCCAGGTGGGAGCCCATTTTCTGGAGACGGTCGTGCGCAGGTTTGATGAAGTGTACAAGAGCCCAAGTGATAGCAAAGAGTCGGACAACCTCGTTGCCATTGTGGCTCACCTTTATAACTTCCAGGTGGTTCATTCCTTGCTCATCTTTGACATCCTGAAGCTGCTGGTTGGAGCATTTACAGAGAAGAACATAGAGCTTGTTCTGTTCGTGCTGAGGAATGTCGGCTTCTCCCTGAGGAAGGATGATGCTCTGGCTCTCAAGGAGCTCATCTGTGAGGCCCAGCGCAAGGCCAGTGACATGGGGCCAAAGTTTCAGGATCAGACCAGGGTAGGCCGAGCAAGTTTATTTCTTATCCTTATCTATTCCTGTTTGTTGTACTTTCAAAACCACACATAAATTATAATTGACATTAAAATTGTGTCATCAGTTTTTTATGTTATTTTTATGCTTCAGAAGTTAATTTATTTTGAACCTGTCTTCAGGTGCGTTTCATGTTGGAAACAATGCTTGCTCTAAAGAACAATGACATGAGGAAGATTCCTGGATATGATCCTGAGCCTGTGGAGAGACTTAGGAAGCTACAGAGGACCCTGGTGGGTGACGTGTATACTGGGTTTGAGCTATGCTTTTTTTCTTCTTCTTCTTCTTTTTTTGTACTTCTCGGAAATCACTTTTCACCATACTGAGAAAGTTGCAGTTATTTTCATAGTAGCCTCCACTTGTGCCACCAGGGGGCGCCAGAGTATCACATTCACAGCCTCACACTCCCCTGTAATGTTGCTGCTTTGACTTCAGAGTGGCCATTTGAACACTTATCAAATTCAGGAGGACTCATATGTTATGATTTATTGTTTTGTAACTTTTACAAAGTGCTCATGTGACCATTTCCTGGTGAATGTGTGATGCTCAGATCCAGCGGAGCGCCGGAGGCAGTGACGTGAAACTGAGGGTGTCTCTGGACAACCTCCTGGCAGCAGATCAGGTGGGCCGCTGGTGGATCGTCGGCTCATCATGGAGTGGTGCGCCTATGATCGACAAGCAAGGCGACGCAGCCCCAAAGCAGAGTACAGCAGGAGGACAGGTAGATGACTGGAAGCACATGATATTTTAGATGAAAGTTGACTTAAGGAATCTGTAGATTTAAGTGCCACAGAGATTTGATTTTTAGGGTTTAAACTATGATTTGATACAGAAAGTAGGTACTAAACTGATTGTATTGTACTTTTTTTTATGAAACATCAGCTGAGACGTTGTTGCCTCAACTGAGTAACGTACAATAACGCTACAGTGTATTTTGATGCATTAGGGTCTCTGCTTCTTTTTCATATATCCTACTGCCTGCCAGCATCATCAAACTGACCTACTTTCATCCTCAAAACTCGTATAGAATGATCTGTAGGGCTGCCACAAACTGCAACCAAGTTGCTGGATAGAGAAAGTACAGTTTTAAAAAGTTGGCATGCTTTGTTTAGCTGTTTGGAATATCTCATTAAAAACAAGATTCTTTGCTTTGACGTGACAAATGACCTGAGCAACAGGGCAGCTGTAGCTCAGGTGGAAGAGCAGTCGTCCTTCAACCGGAGGGTCGGGGAGACAATTCCAGGCTTCCCCAGACTACATGCTGAAGTGTCCTTGGGCAAGACACTGAACCCCAAGTTGCCTCCCGATGTGCCTATCGGGGTATGAATGCGTGTATGATTGTGTGTGTGACAATGAATGAATGTGACATGTCGTATAAAGCGCTTTGAGTGGCCAGTACGACTGGAAAAGCGCTATATAAGTACAGTCCATTTACCATAACCATTTTATCGTTGCTGTTTTGTCAAACTGTCTATATATAATGTACCTGTTAAAAAAAAAATTGTTCCTTTTTTTATCTTATTTTATTTGGACCCCAAATAATGGAAAACTGGACTCCATATGTAAGAAAAGGATCCTCTAGCATGAGCTGACGTATATATAATTTTTTTGTAAACAAAGAGCTGTTTTAACAAACACTGAACTGAGGCATAATCTGTCTGCTGACACTGCTCTGATAGTCTCAAAGAATGATTAACAGTAATTATACAGGCTTGATCTTTTGCATTCACATATACTGTAACCTATTAGCTTTTGGATTTAGCTTATGGCAGGGATGAACATTGACAATGTGCAACATCTGAAAGATTTTCTCAATCATTTATATATACTGTATATATATACCTTCTCCAGTTTAGTGCTAAAGTTTTGGAGCTGGCTAAGAAACAAAGGATGAACACTGAGGTCAGAAGAAACATCTTCTGTGTGCTTATGACCAGTGAGGATTACCTGGATGCTTTTGAGAAACTCTTAAGGTTTGTTTCCCCTCATATCTTTATCCTTCAATGAGATAAGTATGATGTTCTATCTTTAGTAGACCTGGCTCCTTGTTTTTTAAATCCTTTTTATTTGCTCTGTGTGAAGGATGGGCCTGAAGGACAAGCAAGAGAGAGAAATCGTTCATGTCTTGATGGACTGCTGTCTGCAGGAGAAAACCTTCAACGCCTTTTACGCTGTACTGGGGGAGAAATTTTGCTCCCATGATCGACGCTTCCAGGTGCGAATTACAAAACATGAATCCAGATAACACTGGTAACATGCAAGCAGGAAATGTAAAATACTCTGGAAATGAACTTTAATTTGCTTTAGGGTCAGATAAGTTGGGGGTAAACACAGAAAAGGTTACATTTGGGCTTTTCATTACTGGTACATTTGTGTGACCACCCAGTCTGTGTGTGTGTGGCCGGCAGTTCACCTCTGCAGTGTGAGAGCCTCTAACACCTCTCACTGATTTGACTCAAACTGTGACTACAAACAATGGGACAGAGACCACACTTCCTACGCTGCTGCCATGTTGGTCTGCAGCTCATATCAGAGACTGGTGACCATTGTCCTCATCAAAAAGCCTGAGAAGGGGCTGCTGGGAATGTTTGCAGTTCACATATAAACTGGCTCTAGATAAGGTTACCTTTGCAGAGAAGTCACTTATTTAGGATGCTTACTGCTGTTTTGGGGGAATCACCACACTTGACCCACAAGTGAATTATCAATCTTGCTGTTGCTTTTCCAGCATGTAAAGAAGCTTTAAAAGAAAACTCAAAGTAGGACTGTAAAACATACCGTTTGAGCGTTGTCATTGCAATGTACTTGTGTGCAATAGTCACACTGCAGGTCCTGTAATGTAGGAGGCAAATGAACTCAATGTCCCTGATACATTGCGCGCAGCGATCCGGTAATCACCATTGATTTTAATCAGTTTGCAGAAGGACAGACCTTTTATGGTAAAATACAATTTACATTTGTACATAATAAACATGCAGGTTCTAGCACAAGAAAAGCAAGAAATAAAAGATACCAATAAGAATAACTCGAATACAGACAAAAACCAGACTTGCAACATTCAAAAAGAGGTAAGAGGTGCAGGTTAATTGTTAATTGTCAACAAGATGGCAGGAGTGCAGCGTAACTTAAAATTCCTGGTGTTTGTTTGTTTTGTTACATCCCGGGGTTATAAAAAAACTGCAATTTCAGGTTTTTTTTTTTTTTTCCAGCAGCTTGCAGCCCCAATTCAAACACTGGTATTGCTTGATCTACTCAAAGCATTAAGAAAATATACTGAAACAGAGAAGATATTTGTGTCATGAAATGTGTTTTTCATTCTATTGTCTTTCTAAAATGTTGGGATTGTTTCCAAAAATTTCTTTTCTTTTTGCAGATTTTCATTTATTTTTCCCCTTGACCCTATTTATGTTTTGTACCTCACAATAGGTCTACACAATATTAAGAAAACATGCAATATGCAGTAACACTGTTGAGACTTGCAATGACGATCAGATTCATAATGAATAAAATATTTGTGTCTTTCAGACACCTGGTAGTCGGTAGCCTATTGAGATAACAGGTTATTTCTATTATAACATTGTTTTATTAGAAAAGTCTATTTGATTGGCCGTGACTGGAACATATCACACGACTTCTTTAAATATATCCAAACATAGACACTGTTGCAGTTTAGGCCATCTTTGCAATACGTTGTGCAGGCTACCATTGTGATGATGATAAATTTGTGATTCGAGCCAAAATGTTCCAACACCAAGGCTACACAATAGTAGTATAACATTTTAGCTGTAATCTGGATTAACCATTGGAAGCACTAGCAGACCAGTAACCCTAATAGTTTCCATGCGCCTTGCCTGGTTTTTGGAAAATGTCCTGTTTCTTCCTCTGGAGGTTTTGCTGAGTGTCCCATCCATCATGTCACTGGTTGTACTGCTGTCACCACCATCTCCACTAATGGTGAAAGCAAAGGTTTTAATTTTGAGGTACTTGAATGCATTTGTCCCAAACATGTCCTTTCCCTTTTTTTATGTCTTTAAATCTCAACGTTTCAGCAGCACATTGGAGTTATCCTGCATGTTTCATCCATGCTTGTATCGGACTCTGCTGTACTGTTCACAGTATCTGAATGATGGCAGCGTAAGAAAAGGGCAAGGTCAGACTGGGTAAACTGGTTACACAAAAAATTGGTCAGTAAAATCTAATCAAATGAAACCCTCCTCTGCCGCCTTTCCCTGTCTGGTCCAGTAGCAACGCACTATGATGGGTCAGCTCCTTAGGGCCAAGGTCAAACTTGTATATAGTACATTTGAAGACAATGTTGACCAGAGTACTTTACATTTCAGTACAATTTACAACCAGATGACCAGATAATTAATATATATAGAAAAAAATAAACAAATAGGAGTAACTGAAAAACCAGCTGGTTATAAACTATATTTCCCCTCCTTATTTCTATATTACATGGTCCAGCTGTTCAGCCAGGAAACTCCCAGTTCTCCTGACAGCCAGCCTTCTTTCTAATGCTCTGATGTCATAATCAGTTGCCAAATCAGGATTTTTAGCAGTGGAATGTGTTTATATTGCTTTATATGCATTTTAATTGCAATCTCTAAACATGGACATGCCACCGCATTATTGTATTCAATGAATTTCAAGTATTTGATTATTGTGATTTATTAAATTTACAGTTAAATTCACTGACTGAAAGATTGTTAATCAAGTATTATCAGCTCCACACACACATTGCACTGCAACATTTGCTTGCTAATCAAAATTGTGACCAATTGGTCCCTGGTATTAGTATTTTTTGGTAGTATCTACCATAATAATGGAAGAGATTGAAGAATGATGACCCAAAAAAGACATTTATTTGGTCATTTGGTGTTAGATGTGTTAACCTGGTACTGTTACCTTGGATATGTAGTAGAACTCCACTTCAACGACATCAGGTTACCTGTTGGTAATGATTATTTGGAGCTCCTGTTTTCAGTCACCATGACATACTGGATGTTGTAGGTCACTATGCTTTATCACTTAGCCACAGTTAAGTACTCTAAGACAAAAAATAAAAAATAAATCAATATCTCAAGGTAATGCGTACAGCTTGCTATCTCCATGTCTAATTAGTACATAATTTTCCAAATGTCTGTAAATGTTTGTGCCATCTCTGTGTTATTCCAGATGACGTTCCAGTTCAGCCTATGGGACAAGTTCAGGGAGCTGTCCAGCCTTCCCAGCAGCACCTTCAACAATCTGGTCCAGCTGGTGAGCCGTTTTCTCCAGAGGAAATGCCTCTCTCTGTCCATTCTCAAAGTGAGTAATATGTCGTATTTAGCATGCAGCTCTCACTCTATCTCAGTATGGACATTATTAATTGGTTATAACTAGGGCTGTCAGCATTAATGCATTAATTGCGATTAGTTAAAAAGAATCCATAACGGGATTAAAAATTTCAATCGCATTTCAAATTTAAGTCCCTTTGACTGACCTCTAGTCAGCCCCTTTGGCCATATTGTGAAGCAGTAAAAAGTGATGGATGAAAAAGTGCGACCGGAGTTTCAAACAGCCTGTATGAAAAAATAATAATAAAGAAACTTAGTTGCCAACACCTGTTTTAGACTGTCCTGTTTGTCATAAGCGAGATAGAAATACATATCACTTGATTGCTGTTATTTCCAGCTAGAAATTTTATGACTGTTTTTCTAATGGTGCTATTGTTTATTTTAAAGTAGCTTTAGAGAGTGGCCTGATATATTTAATCTTTCAAAGTAAGCACCACATTACTTTATTCTTCCTAATATTTTGAAATTGGTCTACCTGCACTTTTTAAAATAAAAAAAAAAGGTCAAAAAGAAAATTCTGTTCATTTGATTCCCAATAAAGACTCTGGTAAAATATACTACATTATGGGCTTAGAACTGCCTTGATATGCAAAATAACAGAATATTACACATTAAAATCAAACTGCGATTAATCGCAGTTAACTATGAAGCTTCTGTGAGTAATCACGATTAAACAAATTAATTGTTTGACAGCCCTAGTTTACAGTCGGCTCTCTGCTTTGTTTGTCTTTAGGTAATAGAGTTTGGGGAACTAGACAAACCCAAGGTGCGCTTCCTACGTCAGGTGCTGACCAAACTTCTTAAAGAGACTGAGCCTGAGGAGCTGGCCAACATATTTGGAAGGTGAGTTTCATTGTCCCTATTCTTATTTGAGATGCAAATATCGAAGTTTATACAAAATTAAATGTACTTAGAAAAAAAAGTAGTAAGGTTTAAAGCTGTTATAGCTGCCCTGTGAGTCACATGATTACTGAAGTCAAGATTTATCTATTGAGTGTCATGAATGCCTACATGCTATTTTATGTTGATAGAAATAAAATAAAAGATAAAGAAATTATTCTGGATCAAAGTGATGCACAAAAAAACAGAAGTCCATCCACATAACTTTTCTACCTGAAAGATCTGTTGGCTTCAACTTGAACCTTTTGAGGCTTCATGTAAAACCTCCTCCTCTTTTCTACTGGGTGCTGTCTCAAAGTTTAAAAATCAATGTCCCTCATTGTTCCTCATCCATCAGGATTTCAGGAATTTCCAAGCTAGGAATGCTACGGGAGGGCTTGAAGCTTTTCATCAGTCACTTCCTCCTGAAGAACGCCCAGTCGCAGGGACCAGCTGAGCAAGCAGCAGTGCTGCTGGAGCGCGCCCAGGTCGCCACCAAAGCCATGGAGGCCAAAGAGGCCAAACTCAAACTGTAAAACACACACACACCCCAGAAATCCAAAATATGTACTTTACAGACGGGGGCTTGTTGGGATGAAATCACTTTTCAAAGGGCAAACGAAAAGGTGCTAAGAAATTAAATAAAACAACTTTTGACACTGGCTTTATTTTTTAGTTCTTTCAACATCACATCACTTTGTGTCGTATTTCTCTCTTATTCAGTTATATTTTATTCTACACTGTGCTATTTTTGATAATTTGATTTAAAAAAAACTTATTGTATATTTTAATTAGATGTGTTGTCAACACTGATTCTTAAATATTTGTTAATAAAAGAGGAAGTTTGTGCATCACCAGATTAACAGGAGAAGCTGCTGTTTGACACTTTTTTCTAAAATTATCTCCAATTCCCTCCTTTTTTCTCAAACACCCCTCTCGATGTAGTTTATAATCAGTTTATACTGCACACCTGAACAACTTCTTTTGGTTTTATTGAGTCTAGTTACCCTTTACCCAACATAACACGTATTTTAATTAAGCTTTCAGTTGATTTTGTTGAGTATTTGTAAATTTCTTTTTGTTTGTAGATATTTCTACTTGGCTGGTGTGTGCATGTGACTGGGGAACAGAGAGAATAAAGTGACTCTGGTATCATTTATTCAGTGTTTACACGCCCTGATGAAATGACCCAGGGACTCTGAATCTGGCTTGTTCTGTTTGCTCACTGACACAGTATCTTCCTGCATGGTTAGCATAGCAGAGTCATTCTGTTACATTTGATACTTGCTCTTATTAATTAGCTCCATTGGTGTGGCCCGTATCAATCTGAGGCTGGAGTGTGGGTGGCTTGGGGGTCAGGAATTGGCCATCAAGGTCAGCCAGGGGAAATGTTTGCCAGTAGGGCACAAAGAAAGCTTCTCCTGCCACAAGGACCCCCGAGCTGCTGATGGTGTGTCACTTTATCAATACAAGAACACAAACATAATCAGGATTCATAAAAAAAAAGAATATTAGGAGTGAAATTTTCCACTTAAGGTGGAGAAGGGATCAATAGGCTCACTGTGCAGTTCATACATAAGCTATTGTGTGCAGCTATGAGGCCGCTCTTCCTTGAGCTCTACCTGGTGACCCTCAACTGAACTTTAATTTAGTCTGCAAAAGCAAACAGCTGAAGAAAACCAACAGATCCTTCGGTAAGCCTGTTACAGAAGGCATGAAATCACTCAAACGTTTCTGTAGATTAATGCTGATCACTAAAGGAACACGTGAAACCATTTACAGGTGAGTCACGCCTAAAAAGCTGAAAAAGTGAAGGAAAATCATCCTGAAATCGACTGTTACACTTGCTGTGTTTAGGGAGAAAATCTTGATTTTGTTCTAAGTTGTTGTAAGTAAAATCAGACAAAACAGCCTTCAAGTAAAACTTTGTGACAAACCTTTTGCAGATTCCTCCATATCATCTTTGAAGTTGGTTGAGAAAATTAAGGTTGATAAAAGAGTCCATTTAAATTATGTTTTCAGTTATGGAGAGTTTATGACCTTAAAATGATTTCAGTCCTTAAAATAGTGCCTACAGTGGCCAAATTGTGTCAAACACGCCTTTTAAATGGTTTATTAATACAAGCCCATTGCTAGTGTGGTGTGAAATGTTTCTTCCATCTGACTGCCGACTTGTTGTTTGCTCTCACTGCACGTTTGCACAGATCCGACAGCGCTATTAACAGTAATTCCCATGACCCGACCTGTCAGAGCAAAGAGAAGAAACACAAGGCTCTGTCTGCATCCAGGCTGGAAAAACCGCCAGGAAAACATCAATCCAGGGACCGTTTTCATTTTCTTTCTTTCTTAAAATAAATAAATAAATACGCCAAAAGTCTGTTTTTCTATATAAAAACATTTTATTTCACATTTTTTGAGGCAAGAAAGACGCTAAACAATAATTTAGCATGCACTTGTATGAGCGATTTATAAATACAGTATAGAAAAATAAACATTTTCCGCGTGACATGACGCACTACGTGGAAATATGACGCCACAGACAATAAAATAAGACAAATGGTTGCAGATAATTTGGTCTATTTGACAGTATTGAATGTTTATTGCTGAGAAACTAACCATTACAACAGGTAAAGATTGCAAATCCTGAGCCAGTTTACAGCGTCATGCAGTATCAGTTCATATTGCCGAGTGCGCAACGACGCTCCTGTGAGTAAAACAAACTTTAATCTCTTGCTTTATTGCTTGTATATGACACGAGAGCCTATTTTTTTTCTTAATAAAAATCTCAGTTATTCCTTGTAGGGTGATAAGAGGTTGGATTACATGCAGCTGGATTTAACAGCGAAAATCCTTAAGTCTTTAAACTGAGTTTGCCCCTTTTTTATTCAGACTTCTGAGCTTCAGGGCTGTGGACTAACGTCGCTGTTGTGATTCCGCTCATCGTCTGAAGAGCAATCTGACGAGTTGTACAGGAAATTGTCGCCTTCGTCGTCGTCACTGTCCCTGAAGTCTCTTATTCTGCCGTTTTTTGAGTCTGTCTTGGTGTGATAATCCGACTGTTCAAGTCCGTCTGATTTTTCTTGGCCACTCTTGCTGCCTTTCTGCTTCTCGGCCTCCTGGGCGGCCTGCTCTTTGGCCTTCTTGCTTCTCTTCCATTTCATGCGTCTGTTCTGGAACCAGATTTTAACCTGGTGAGAAGCAAGGGGGGAATAATTGAGTTGGTTAAAGCATTAGATACCTGCCCTATCTGTTGGCGCACTCTTAATGAACAGCAGCATCAATGATTCTTTCCTGGCTAGACAAAAGTTTTGGGGGTTTTTTTTCTTTATTTTTCTTTTTTTCCCCCCCCAAAGTCAATAATTTTGTACGTTTGCCCTCTTTTATGGCATATTATCTTTCTTGTGTACGTTTAACATTTTGAAATACTTAAAATTCTTAAAAGTAACGTGAAGGATCCCGGTGCGTAACATGCGAGTAAAGGTCACCAACTGACACCGAGGTCTTCTGCATTTATCCTCTATGCAGTGAAAACCTCTCGAAATTTCTATTAAACTAGAGAAATTAATTTTGTCAAGTGAAAGGATCAGTTAAGTGGGTGACATTTGCCAATTCACGGGTGTTTGTAAAATAGTGAGACAGAAACTCCTTTTAGTTATGAAAATACATTTTCTAAAATATTGTTTATTTTTTCTTTCCTTTTTTTTCTATGTGAACCCATCGCCTGGTTGGCATTTATCCCTTACAGGAGGAAAAAAACAAAAAACATCGGACATGTGCAGATATGAGTTACCTGAGTTTCTGTCAGCATGAGGGACGTGGCCACTTCAAAGCGCTTCGGTCTTGACAGATACTTATTCAGCTTGAACTGATGTTCCAGTTCCAGCAGCTGCTGACTCGTGAAAGCAGTTCTTGGTCTTCTGCACTTCCCGAGCAAGTTGGACTGTGCCTGAGCTGTAAGACAAAACCATGAATTTTACACACTTGACCTTTCCTGACATGCCTTTCATGCTTTAAGTGAGCATTTTATTTTATCCATAACATTTAACATAGCTTATTATCATGTGATTTCTTCAGAATCATAAATCTGTCACCTCTCTTTTGGTAGCCTGTAATATTTTTACTCAAGCAGCAGGCTAGTCCACATATGAATATTTTCATAGACGAGCTATTTGCCCCTTCATTTTGAACAAATCTGTTAAAAAGAGCAGAAACAAAAAGGCAGTATCTGGTGAGCAAATCGCATGTCGACTGTGGCTTTCGCACCCCTCTGCCACTTTCCCACTGTCCATTATCTGTCCATTTTAGTTCCTCTCACAAAAACCACCACTGTATGACGAGGTCTTCATTCAGAATATAAAATCTGATGGAAAATACGCGGTAAACATTAGAGAGAGAGAGAGAGAGAGAAAAGCAAAACAAGAATTTCAAGTGTCAGGCTTTTCTCCAGTGATTATAGTGCAGTGATGGATGCTGTTTACAACATAGAGGCCTATGGCGTATTTTAAGCTGTATTTTCTGATAAATCCCCAAAGTAAACGTTTAACCGAACCGATTTCCTATTATTTTGCTTTATTTTGGAGTAAGAAATTGCTAGAATATTAATAACTACTCACAATTAAAGTCGGACATTTTAGGGAGCATCATCCCGGCTGTGGAAACCCGGAGCCAGTGATCTAGCTGGAAGGTGCTGGCCGTCAGTTTAATGGGATCACTGGTGTGGTGGTGATGGGAGCCGTGCGGATAGGAGTAGGACAGAGCAGGGTGTTGGCCAGTGAGTGCAGCAGCAGAGTAGGTGTACATGGGATGGCCGTAGAGAGCCTGTGCCGGGATCCCTGCGGTACTCTGCGGATGTAATCCAACCATGCTGTGCGGGCTGTTGAGGAAACCCGGTTTAGGAATCAGGCCGCAGGTGGAAATCCTCGGCGGGGACGGCGTCTCGGTGCGTAAAGACTCGGCGCTGGTGGTCAGCTCTGCGGCTGCCACACTCCCAGACGACGGGATGGAGGAGGAGGATGTGGCGGAGGAGGATGAGGACAGAGAAGTCACAAGCGCGAGCGGTGAGGTCTGCACCTTGGGTGTATCGACTGCTAAAAGCGCGTCAATGCGAAAGTTTTTGGATTTCTCCATTGGTCACCCGGTGCGCGTACTTGTCGCCTCTGCGGCCGTTAGACTTGAGATGAAGTCAGCGCCGTTTTGCCACCTCTCCAAAAGTTATGATGTGATCCTGAGTGTGGGAGAGGAGCTCCGTTTGACACTTAATCCCGGTCAGAGGGAGGCGATTGGTGCAGCAGCCTGGCAGGGGGCTGTCCCAAGCACGCGGCCGACCCAACAACGCCTCCAGATCTAATCAAAGCGCGACACCGCAATATTTATGAAAGCGCAAATAACCCAAATGTTTAGAATAAACGTCCTTTCTTTCGTATCTAACTGGATGCTATTTTCCTTTGTGAATCATTTATTCACAACACGCAAATAGGAAACAGCCTAAACAATGTGACTTATAGTTTTTCTAAAAGCCCTTTCTATCTCTGTTCTGCTGCTGGGCTTTTTTTTTTTTAAGAAAGTAAAGTATATTGTATATGTATAAGAAAACAATATTTCAAAAAATTATATATCAGAAACCTCAAACTTATGCTAATCATAACATGCGAGGACATGTTGTATAAGCAAAAAAATCCATTTTCACACCTAACACATGGGATGATGTGTAAGGTTGTCATTCATTGTAGCCTACTTAAGATATTGACATCAGGGAAGGGTAAATATATCACCAGTTGGTAAAGAGGACATTTTGTGCCAAAAAAACGTCCCAAGAAGCCAACAGGGAAATTTTGGTAAAAGCGCCCCTTCTGTCACCCCGAACATGAATGTGACAGGGGCACTCTGACATTTAACCTAATTCTTTTTGGCTCTATTGTTTTTTGTTTTTGTTGTTGTTGTGTGTTTTTTTGTTTTGTTTTGGGGTTGTTGTTTTTTTTAGCAAAGTTTTGTTTTTAGAAATTTGTTTGAGGATTCTTGCACAATGATTTTTTTTTTCAACTTCAAGGTCTTTGATTTACCTTTTAATTGAATTAGATTAAAAACAACTTGCCTTTTTATTTTCTTTAAAACTGTGAAGTCAAATATTTCAACAGTGAATGGGCAGCACAGGAAAAAATTTGGTAATTGAAAGGCTCAAAGTGTGATGAGGAGAGAGATGTAATAGGCCCGTGGCTCCGGGTGACTTCGGTCTAATAAGCCACTTAAAGTTAATGGAAGAGGAGGTCAAAACGAGAATTATTGACACCCCGTTGGCCTTAACCTGTCTACCAATAAAGCTGATTAGTTTTTGTCAATTCATCAGCAAAGCGCGCTCCTGGGACGTTTATTTGCTCAGGGGAAATCAACAAGTCACCGGGTAGTTTTCAAGTAAAGGATCGCCATTTAATTGTGGACCTTGATGATCATGACCAATTACAGAATGATAACTGGGAGATTGATGTGGGTGGGATGTTGGCCTGCATGGAAACCTGGAAGAAATAGGCTGGAAAGAGAGGGAGGCAGTTAATTCACTTCTCACTGGGTCTCTGCTGGCTGTTGATGAGAGGAACAATAAGCCTGCAGTCAGATTTTTGTTCTTAAAGTTCCCGAAATTTACATTTTACACAAATCTGACTCAGATTCTTTTGTTACCAGGGTTAAAAATCAAACTTCCACTTGGCAACAAAAGCTCATCAAAGTGTGATAATATAATCAGCTTAATAAACATTTTCACCTCTGGACATTTAATAGAAATTAAAACAAAAGTGCACTTCTGTCTTCTCATCAATTAAAAGCATTTTGTCAGCCTCATGCATGATTATTCTAACAGCCGGACTTTTGATCGCACCCGAGCAATGCGCCTTGTCCCCCGCCACAGGTTTAATTTCATTAAGGGCCCTGCATGAATATTTCTATTAAAGTAGCGGTGAAATATGGAGCCATTTACTATTGGCCTTCGCCGATCACGCAGATTTATCGCTCCTTTTCATCACATCTAGGAGAGAGAAAATTAATAAGATGCCCAAGATAAAAACGGACCCTAAAACCCCTTTCTTTCCAGAAAGCTGTTAATTTGCCCCGTAATTGCGTCCACAATTAACTAAAATACAAATCAAAGTGACAAATCGGGAGAGTTTATATATTAATTACCTTCGGTAAATGTGTTCATTATGAGAAGGCAGTTTAAAGGGACCTACTGCTCTGTCTCTTTTAATGCAATAAATATAGGCTACATTCTCTAAAATTGCCACAAATGGCTGCTTTCGTGAAATGTGTAAAACTGGCCTACTTTTGAAAACATTAAGGGCTCATAATCATCTTTGATTTTTCAGCACAGCATCTCTTGAGCTGTCTTCAGAATAAAAACGTCAATATTACTCAGTTTGAAGAAAGAGTGGAAATAACATCAGACTCATCGAGAAATAGCCTACGATAGCACGGGTTAATTTGTCTCAGATGTGTTATCAGTACACTTAGGATGAGGAAATGTGAGCCCACAGTGTTATATACAGGCCCAATCAGATCTTATTGATGAAGCCATTTGCCTGAACCCTTGTGTTCAAGCTTAGAAAGCCTTGGCCTCCTACTGTAGGCCTATTTCAACTATGCAATAATAATGATAAAAACAACAACAGTTTGCCGAATGATGATTATGAGGAAGATGATGGTGATAATGCTAAAAACATGAATGAAAAAAATAAGAAAATAGGCCAAGACGATTTTGTAATCCATGCTGCTTTTTTGAGAAAAGGTAATTTAATTGATATTAAGATGAGGAAATTACATTTACCTATATATATATATATATATATATATATATATATATGTGTGTGTGTGTGTGTGTGTGTGTGTGTGTGTACTGTAGCATCAAACTGCGTATAAATTTTATATGTATATATATATATGTGTGTGTGTGTGTGTGTGTCCTACACATGTATACACACAGACATAATGCATGAAAGAATCAAAGAATGAAGTATTATAATTTGATGAATTCATTTATTTGAATTGTAAATAAACAGTGAGATTCTTTTTAGGTTTTGTCATTTAAACATAAAATTAATTAATTTAATGGTTTATATAAATTATAATGTGGTTACATTTTGTTCTTTTTTTTCCATTGGATTTGGACTTTCAGTTTAAAATATTCATTTAAAAAAGTACATCTTTAAGTCCCTTTAAGTTACTTTATGTCTGCATGTTTATATGTACTAATGTCCTCATATTTAAACAGGCATTTCCACAAAAGCTACAAAACAACTAGTTTTGCCAAGATATCACACTGGGGAGATTTTTAGAGAGATCGTATGGTAGAAGCTGAATGTCACAGAAAATGCAATAAGTTTAAACCTACCCTATTCTTGTGGTTTCGCCAAAGAGGCATTGATTTACAGCCTTATCATCCTGTAGTCAGCAGAGTAAAATGTTTTTTATGGTTTTGTTTTGAATTTAGTGGGCTTCAAAGTAGCCTATATTATGAAGAAAATTAGGTTTTGTTTGATGCTATTGCATTTTATTCCACACAGTTCTATAGTTTGTGAAGAGTTTAAGAAATATAAACAGTAATAACCACTAAAGATGTAAAGATGCCATGAAGATAGTCATAACATTACCTTTGTATTTCAATTAACCAAGCTTAAACATAAAGATGACTTACTTGAGAAGGTACAAAAATGAAAAGTTGGTTACTAAAAATCAATCAAATGGCTTTTATCCATTTCTTGAATGACAAAAGCAGCACTTACGTACATTATGCATGACAGCTGTATGGTCCCAGGAGTGAGCCTTGAGGTCCTCCATAGACAGTCTCCACAATAGACATTTTGGTGTGGCAAGAAGTATCCACAGTCATAATCAATAATATTAATCACATTCCATTAAAAAAAAATGTAGTTAATGAATGTTATAACTGCCTATGACTCACTGGAAAGGAGTCACTTTTAACATTGTCGTTTACAGTAAAAAAAAAGATTCTTGAATTTTCCTTTTTAAAGTATTTTCATGTCATTTTATTTAATCTAATTTCATTTCATTTTCCTTTGGCAAGTCAAAATATAACAGGCAGAATACTCTCTTGCATATGAGGAAGGATCTTTTATTCATAAATGCACGTTTCATTTGAAACAAGCAGTGGCTGAGGAAATGTGAACATAATTAAGGAGTAACTGTAATAAAAACTGAATATAAGAAAAAGCTTTGCATTGTTTTGAATATTATTACAAAAATATACTTCAGTTTATAAATTTGAGCATTTTTTCATACTTATTCAGAGTCACCGGGTAGTGAAACCTACAGTCGTCCTCAAAATGATCCATACCCTCCAATAAAAGAAAAGGATAAATATACAAGAGTAATTCAAATAACAAGAAACTAAAGAAACTAATTATAAATAAAAATTTACAAAATTATAATTTAGTGATATGAAATATGCTTTTGAATTGTGGTTGAAAATAATAATTAAAACAAACAGACAAAACTGCCACAGAAACATTAGAGCACTTTTCCCATGAACAGTGGACCAAAACACCTGTCAACAAGTGTGGAAGTCTTTTTGAACAATAGTCTACAGAAAACACTTGATAGCAGTGATTGCTTCAAAGTGTTGCTCAACGAAATTTTAGCTTCGGAGCCCCATCATGCTTGTTTACTTGTTTTATTTTTGTTTTGTTTTGTTTTTAATAATCCCAGGTTCCTTTTCAGCACTGTAGCCATGCTGACTAAGAGCCATAGTGCTGTTGAGCCATGCATTCCCCCCGACTCTCAGCTGTGATGACTTCATGAGTTATACAAAATGGTTTCTATTAAAGAGAAAATCCATGACATCCATCCAAGTATTGATGATGTCTTACCCCCAGCAGGTTTAGAGACATCTGTAGATGCTGATTTATGTTTGGATCATTTCTGTCCTGTACAGATTTCTGAGTTAACCAAATCAATTGCGACATCCAAATCTTATACTTGTTTTCTTGATCCCATCCAAACCAAGCTGTTTAAGGAAGTTTTTCCTTTAATTGACACATAGTAGATCTCATCAATTCATCTCCATTGATAGAATATGTACCTCAGTCCTTTAAGACTGCAGTAATAAAACCTCTACTTAAAAAAAACTACTCTTGATCCAGGAAAGTTAGCTAAGTACAGACCGATATCTAACCTCCCCTTTATGTCTAAAATTCTTGAGAAAACAGTTTCAGCTCAACTATGTGCCTATCTGAGCAGAAATAATCTGTTTGAAAAGTTTCAGTCTGGTTTTAGAGCTCATCATAGCACAGAGAAGGTTACACTGGCGAGAGCACTGGCGAAGGTTACTAATGATCTTCTCATGGCCTCAGATAAAGGACTCCCGTCCATACTTGTCCTGTTAGAGTGCTGCATTCAACACCACTGATCACAACATTCTGCTACAGAGACTTGAACATGTTATTGGAATTACAGGAACTGCATTAGACTGGTTCATGTCATATTTATCTGATAGATTTCAGTTTGTTAATGTAAATGACAAGTGTTCATCACACACCAGAGTAACTCATGGAGTTCCTCAGGGTTCTGTGCTTGAACCAATACTCTTCACATTATATATGCTTCCTTTGGGTAATATCACCAGACGACATGGCATAAATTTTGTTATGCAGACGACACTCAGATATACTTATCTATGAAGCCTGATGAAAGCAATCAGTTTGTTAGATTACAAAGATGTCTTAGTGACATAAAGACCTGGATGACTGAATATTCTGATTCTAAATTCAGACAAGACTGAGGTTGTTGTCTTTGGATCTGAAAAACTCAGGACTAAATTATCTAGCTTTATAATTGATCTGGGTGGCATTAATTTGGCTTCCAGCACTACAGTGAAGAATCTTGGAGTCATTTTTGACCAGGATTTGTCATTTGGCTCACAGTTAACAGGTTTCAAAACCGCCTTCTTCCACCCAATATTGCTAAAATTAGGAACATCCTCTCCCAGAACGATGCAGGAAAAACTAGTCCATGCTTTTGTTACTTCCATATTGGAGTACTGTAATTCCTTATTATTGGGCTGCCCCAAATATGCTTTGAACGTCTCCAGCTGATCCAGAATGCTGCAGCTAGGGTTCTGACTAGAACCAGCAGGAGAGATCATATTTCTCCAGTTCTAGCTTCTCTTCATTGGCTCCCTGTTAAATCCAGGATAGAATTTAAAATTCTTCTTCTCACATATAAAGCTCTCTATGATCAAGCTCCATTATATATTAGTGATCTCATAGTTCCATACCCAAGCAGAGCACTTCGTTCTCAGAGTGCAGGTCTGAGTGGTCCCAAGAGTCTCTAAGAGAAGAATGGCAGGCAGAGCATTTGGCTATCAAGCCCCCCTATTGTGGAATCAGCTATTCAGGTTCGGGAGGCAGACACCCTACCTTTAAGATTAGGCTTAAAACCTTCCTTTTTGATAAGTCTTATAGTTAGGGATGGTTAGCCATCCCTTAGTTAAAGGCATATGCTACCTCTGGGTGAAACTGAGCCTCCTCCCGCAGTCCCCTGAGTTGGACAATTGGAGTGAAGCGTTTTCTAGCTGACTGAAATCAGCTTCTCGTTTACTCAATCAGAATGTGCGGATCACGAAATGTAATTGGAAAAAAATTCAAGTTAATTAGTTTACTTTCGCCAAGTGATGCTATTAGAAACCACCCGATTACAGCAACTACGCTAAGCTAAGCTAAAGTCAGTGCTGCGAGATTCAGAGAATGACTGAGTCAGCTAAAACGCCTCTGTCCACTTGTCCAACTCAGGGGACTGTGGGGGGAGGCTCAGTTTCACCCAGAGGTGGCATATGCCTTTAAGCTGCTATAGGTTTAGACTGCTGCGGGACGTTCGTGATGCACTGGGCTCTTCCTTTCTCACTCATCTCTGCTTCTCCATGTAGAAACATATGACAGTATTGCATCATTAACCGTGCTCTCCTCTCTCAGCAGGTATGGCTGGATAAAAGTTGCAGTATCAGTTGGTCTCTCTTTTTGTCTTCTCCACCCCAGCCGGTCGAGGCAGATGGCTGCCCTACCTGAGCCGGGTTCTGTCGGAGGTTTTTCATCCCTGTTAAAAGGATGTTTTCCTTCCCACTGTCGCCACCACTCCGTCCTTGCTCAGGATGGGGGATTGGACTGGGTCAAGTCAAGATTCGATCCAATTTGTTGGTTTCCTTAGCTCGGCTATTATGAATGTGACTTGAATTTTTCTGTCTGTTAAGCGCTCTGAGGTGACACTGTCATGAACTGAAACTATACAAATAAAGTTGAATTGAATATTTCTTTCAAACCACAATTTAAAATCAGTGTCATGATTTCCATAGAATTTTAATGTATTATTTCTTTTGACAATTTCATCTTAGTTCACTGACAGCAGAATTTTTTTCCTTCTTTAACTGAAGGGAATGAATAATTTTGAGGACAACTGGTTTGCCATTTGACAAGGCAGATACACTCTGTACAGATTATTAGTACCTCCCAGAGTATTTAATAATTAAAAGTATTCAGAGCACAAAAAGGAGCTGTAATAGGCTACATATGGCATAATTAGTTTAATGCATTCATTCATGTGGATGAAGGATTTTAATGTGGTTGGAGTAAAGCCCTTTTTGTACTACAATTCAGCAATAATCTATTTTTGTTTTGGATCAATTTTCTTATCATTTTCTCTATTAAAGGTGATAGCTACAAGTTTAATTCCTCCCTGCCAGTGGGTGGCATGCTAACACTCAATTACTCAATTAGCATTAGTAACGTTACAGAACGGGCTAAAAGTTAATTAGCATTAGTAAATATTTAACTAACATGTCCAGGAGGAAAGTGGCAACCTCCACAGGGCTTTTGAGCCACTTAACTACCTTCACCCTCATCCTGCTTCATTTTTTGTCTGCTTGAATTTGAGAAATGTAAAGCGGAGATGATGCTATTTCTACAGCAATCAAGTTAGCAAGTCCAGATCTAATGCGAATGAAAGAATCCTGGTAATCAGACGTAAATATTTACTTTTTAGACCTGTCAAAATTGATAAAACAGTCATGTTTGAAAAAAAATTGGGGTGGGGTAAAGTTAATACTTTAATTTCCACCCGTCTAGATGTTCTGTGAATGTATTATTATAATTTTTAAAATGAATATATATATAGGTATATATATATATATATATGTTTTGATGAAAACGTTGTAGCCATCTTGAAAAAGTTCAGCAAATGCTTACATATGGCCATGACTTCTGTATGCGAAAATATTTTGTAGCATGATCACTGGTAAAATACAAATGATGTGAAAGATTTATGTGTCCACAGTAATGGACTAAAAGCAGAGAGTAGCATGGGAAATATACCCAAAACAAAGAAAACAAAAACAAACACAAAAAACTCGCAACAACAATAAAATGAATGTGTGTGGTTAAACCACTGTAAATAACTTGTATAGTTCAGTTACCAGAATAAGCAGTTCAGCTCCCAGTTATGCAGGGAAGATTAAACTCACTCATACCACATCACAACACCACAGTCAAGAGATTATCAAGTTTTTAAACCAACACTAAAGGAAGTTTTGTTGTGTAAATTCCAATCTAAGCTCAAAATGATTTTCATGGAGGCCATTCACATTGATCTACTTATATGAAAATATACAAACCCATTTAACCTGGTGCAACATTATCCCTGTTCACTTGTTTAAAGGGTGCCCCAAGCCAGAATGAGTTGAGTATGACTTTTAAGTCTACTTTTAACTTATAATTAATTCTTCTTTTGAATAAATCAATAAACAAACAAACAAATAATACAATTTAACCACAAAACTGCAGTTACGTTTGCACAAAGACAGCTTTTTATTATTTCTCGAATAAATCAAAGTTCATAATTATGTGTGTTGTTATATATAAGCAAGACTAACATGTTAACAACATGTCAACAACATCCTTAACACTCCAAACAAGAACAAATCATGAGTTTTGTTAAAACTCACGATAAAACATGCATCTATGTTTGCATAAGGGTGGCCAGTCCTCGTAATGTAACTGTGCAGCTGCATGTGCTCTCACAAGAGGAATTTAACGATGCGCACAACAGTAACAGAACCTTCTCAATGGATCTAGTTAAAGGGCGGGCCTAAACGGTTATTGGCATGAATTTGTCCAATCAGCTCCCTGCAAATTACAGGAACCGGATGTAGATCAGTCAACTGTTCACTGTGTAGTGTGTGTTGATTATAAGAGAGAAGGAAAAGAAGACTTGACGTTTGGATTTACCATAACAGCTTCTCAAGTGTCATTGTTTTGTTTCACTTCTGATTTCAAAAGTCAAAGGTAATTGATACGTGAGTTTTTGTTGAATGACTCTCGGGTCTGTGTTCTATAAATCAAACAATGTCAACTGAGACAAACGGGTTGGAAGACTCCCCGTAAAGTTAGCCTGCTTTAATACCTAGCTGGTTGCTAGTTAGCTGTAATGCTAACATCAACAAAATCTTACCACACACACGCATTTTAATCGTTGCTGTGGCTTTTCATAAATAAATGGTTTGTGCTTTTAGTGTCTCTGTTGCTGCTTAGTGTCGGAAGGCATAAACACCCCCTTTAAAACAATGACAGCTGCTGAGTCATGAGCTAGCTAAGTGAACCGGCTGGCTAGCTATTGTTGCAGCCAAACTAAGGCTGTCAGCCGGGGAAGTCGCTGAAGTTAATCTTCTGTGTAGTTTTTCAGTAGATGCCCACCTAGAGGATCTAACTGGACGCATTTTTGAACAGTGTAATAATTGTATTTTCCATTGACTGAGGCCAGTTATAAGTTAGAGCCAAGTCACGAGTCGTCAGGTTATTTTTGTTTCATTCGTCAATGAGTTGTTCACATCCATCTTGGTTTTATTTTCTCTTTCAGATATCTCTGACAACGTAGGGATCAGTCGATGGGAAAAATCTAACAATGTTCAGCTTTGAGGGAGATTTTAAAACAAGACCCAAAGTGTCTCTGGGAGGAGCAAGTAAAAAAGTAAGTGCCCTTCTATTAGGGGGGTATCACAAAAACTTGCCAACATTTATACTTCTCGTAATAAAAATGAGTTCAACTCTTCAGTCGTCCTGGCATATATGATAGAGACAGGTTACTGTTTAAAATATTAATGGCTTTTCTTCTTTGCTTTTCAGGAGGAGAAGGCATCCCTGCTTCATCGTACTCAAGAGGAAAGGCGAAAAAGAGAGGTACTGTCACTGCATGCGTCTTGTATGTTCAGGTACTACCCAAAAAATTAGAATATCCTGAAAACCGTAATTTATTTCTGAATAATTTAATTTAATTATTAATTTGAATACTGTGAAAAGCTCCAGTATTGTAGGCTCAGACTGTCACATTCTAATCAGGTAAGTAATCCAAAACATCTGCATACAGTAAGTGCCCTGGGCCTTTTAAAAAGTCCCTGTCTTGGTTTAGAAGAATACACAATCATGGGGAAGACTGCTGATCTGACAATTGCGCAGAAAACCATCATCGACTCCCTGCACAACGTGGGAAAGACACAAAAAGTGATAGCAAAAGAAACTAGTTGTTCTCTGAGTGCTGTCTCAAAGCACATTAATGGACAGTTAAGTGGAAGGAAGAGGTTTGGAAGAAAACGGTGTACAAGCCGGAGGGCTGACAGCAGCCTGGAGATGATGGTCAGAGTTAAGTTTCCCAGTCTGAGATGACCTGGGGATCCATGTCAGCTGCTGTTGTTGGTCCTCTGTGCTTCATTAAATCCAGCACAAATGCAGCCATCTACCAGGACATTTTGGAGCACTTCATGCTTGCTTCAGTGGACCAGCTGTATGGGGATGCAGACTTCATCTTCCAGCAGGACTTGGCACCTGCCCACATTGCCAAAAGTACAAAATCCTGGTTCAACAGCCATGGGATCACCATGCTTGATTGGCCCGCAAACTCACCTGACCTGAACCCCATTGAAAATCTTTGGGGCATTGTCAAGAGAAAGCTTAACGGGAAGAGAGCAAACAATAAAGAAGAGCTCAAGGCTGTGATGGAAGCATGTTCATCTTCCATAACACCTGAGATATGCCACAAGCTGGTAGCATCCATACCACACTGGCTTAAGGCAGTCATTCATGCAAAAGGGCCCAAATCAAGTATTAAGTACAGATGCAAGATTGTATTTAAGGAGGCCTGACTTTCTTGCTTTTAAAATCCTTTTATAATTGATTTAATCCAATTTTCAAATTTTTTGAGGTTTTGAATTTGAGGTTTTCTGAAGCTGCAAGTCCTAATCAGCAACATCCACACAAACAAAAGCTTGAATTATATTGATTTGCATATTATTTATCTATACAATATGTAAATTGCACCTTTTAAGTTGATTTACAGAAATACAAGAACTTTTCCGGATATTCAAATTTTTTGGGTAGTACCTGTATATGTAAATGATACAAATGACATATTGATGGCAGTTTTTAATTTTTTTTTCACAAAATTCCAACAATGGCAAAAAATAAACAAAAAAATATATTAAAAAAATAATTGTTTATTTCACGGATGCCAGGCCTCAGATTTTTTTTTGATTGAGTTTTGCTAAGTATACTTTCATTTTCTATGAAAAGCTGTTGAAGACTCTTCATTCACTTCTCTATACTCTCATTTCTGTTATTTTATTACTATCATTTCGCACTACCATTACATTTAGGTTACATAGCAATCAGTTGTTAGAGTAAGGGATGCACAATTACTTTTAAAAAAACCTCATACTGATAACTGATTCATTTCAGCTCCTATAGACAGATACCGATAACTGATAACCGATAACATACACAAATTCTTAATCATGACATCAATACTATTTACAAAACCGAAAAGACTTTTCACTCTCAAAATGAAGAAATATTTATTTTTTACAGTGAAAAACTATTAACAAGTCTATCAAACATTTTCTTTAAGATCTCAAACAAAACTACTTGATATTTCAAATGCACATCAACTTAAATAAGGTCCACTGCCTACTGATACAAAAATAAATGCTCCTTGAACTGATGAAGATACATGCATCAGGATTACAAACTGAAAAATTTCAGTCGAGAAATAAAAAAAAAAAAAAAACAACCTAGAATGATGCACTATCAAGTTAGACTCACACATATATGTTATCGGGGCAAGTCATCATGATGTTGAAGGTAATAATTTCCTGTTATCAACCTGATGGTTATCGTGCATATTCGAGTACATTAATTTAGGGATCAGTGAAGTCCAAATGATATCACCTTGTAAGGTTTGTTCTTCTGTTGTTTAGGACGAAAGAAAACGACTGAAGAATGCCATTATTATTCAGTCCTACATACGTGGCTACCAGGACTTAAAAAAACAGGTACGTTTGTCATCATTAAATGAGTCATTTTGTTTATTTAACGTTCATACACAGTTATTGATATTTTTAAATGCCAGTCAATTTATTTGTCCATTTAATGTATTTAGCTTTTTGGTTGTTGTGCTACTGACATAAGCCTGCAGAGACTAAGTGTTTTAATAACTTGCTTTTATGACTTTGTTTTTATCATTTCTGTGCCCCCCAATCCCATTAGTATGCCATTCAGAGGGCTAAGTTTGATGAGCGTGTCAGCCAGACACAGGCAGGTGGGGTTCAACATGTCCTGGATGGCGCTGGCCTCTGCCTCTTATCAAGACAACTTATATTTTTCTACAGACAGAGTGTGGATGCACATAGATTGGTGAGGATGCAGAGGGACTTTATTGCTTTTCATTTAGTGCATTGAGTTTCTTTAGTACATTTTCCTGAATTGTACCTTTCTGTGTGTGTTTATAAAGATATGGTTATGCCAGAACTTGGTGAAACACAACAGTCAGTTTGTGAAGCTGCTGGTTGGCCCACAGAAGCAAACTTGTATGTTTCAGATCAAAAGGATTTTGGGCTTCTGCTGCAGGTACAGTACTAGCTAAACTGACGATTAACTGGTAGACATGTATAAAGACACAAAAAGCTGGTTGGATTTTTGAAAAACTGAAGCTGGCATTAACTCACTTGAAACTGTCTCTTTTTCTCACAGACTTCTTCAAAACTGCACAGATGATAGTTTAAACGTTGCTGTTCCGATGCGCATGCTAGAAATCTTTTCTTCAGAAAGAACTTTTCTTCCTGTTATTCCAGAAGCTAACTATGTAGCTTCTTTACTCGAGCAGATTTTGCACTATATGGTACAGAAAGGTAAGTTCACTGTTTTTAACCAGTTTATTCTGTGTTTATTTATGGTTGGTATGAATAATGATTTATGCTGTTGCTCTGATCAATTGGCTTTTAATAGGCTGACTTCAATGGTTGAATATATTCACATTTTAAGTCTGTTGTCTCGAAATGTGACAACAGAGTTGGAATATATTATGCATTATGCATCTTAAATGACATTTTGGATGTTTTTTTTACTTGTCTCCTCCCATCAGGATACTATAGGTCGCTGTGTATTCTTGTGAATAACAGGCTTCCCTCCAGCCTGGAGTACAGCGATGCTCCTTCTATCCCTCTGGCAAGCACACTGTTGGAGCACATCCTCAAACCTCTGCACTTTACCTACTCCTCTTGCACAATGGGCGCAAGGTACAGGATGAAACAATTGCTTATTTTCGACTGTTCAGATAAAACTGACGGATTTCTTAAAAATGTGTCAAAATCAGCCCTAGAATTTTACCTGCCAACATAAACCTTGCCAGCTACGATACTACTGTATAGTGTAGAAGGAATTTGCATGGTGCCAGATTTGAGTTTTTGCTAGAGAACCCCCTAGAAAAAATGCAAATAACAAGATAGCATTTAATTTTAACATAATGTTTAGTATACATAAACTTTATTTAGCCAGACTACGGAGCTTTTACCTTTACTAAAAGCTGGTGATTATCCTGCTGTGGGTGAAATGTATTCGGTGTATTTTTTCCCTTCATTAGCAACTTTTTACATAATGCTTTCCAGGCTAGTGATGGCTCAGACAGTCTTTGATGGAAAGTGATGATATTAATGGATCTTTGAGTGATTAATGCTGTGTTTGATGCCATAAAGTATTGTGAAATTAAGTAATCAGCCACCACTCTGGAACCTCTTTAAGTGCAGTGCATGTGTGAAAATGAGCCACATTGTTGAGGTGTTTTTAGTTTTGTATTATTTTTTCTTTTTTGTTGAGGACTATGCAGCTGACTAACCCAGGAGACCACTTTCTGTTGCAAAAGTTGTAAAAGAATCACTCCTTTTTACAGTTACTAGAGTATCTGACTATGAAAATATCTGAAATAATTCATGGAAAAACTTTTTTTCTCTGGAGGTACGCCTGTCTGCAGACCTCCCACTCTCTACAGTAAAAAGTCCAAAAGATGAGTGTATGATTGCAGGAACTAAAGGTCTTTGTCTCCAGTGAATTCTTTTAAGATCATCCATTAAACTGATCAGACAAACTACAGCAGTTTTTTTTGTCTCCTCTAGTCACTGGTGAACTAATTGCTTCAGAGACCAATTTACAGCAAGCCATAAAAGTCCCTCAGACTTAGTTGCTCGCTGCACTGCAGAATATCAGGCTGTTTGCTCTCAGTTTGAGGCATTCTTTAAAGCAAACGACAAGACAACTCCTTTTCTTCTTTGAAGAAAAGCAAGGAGGAGTGAGAAAAACTTGTGTACACATGGATTCTAGCAGCTAATTATCTGGCTTTGCCCACCAGATGTGTGAAACTGGGTTGCACAAAGCAGCTCTGTTTGGAGAGAAAATACTGGAGAACTCATGCACCTGAAAAAGTCTGGCTGATGTTAAAACAACCCACCCTTTTAACTCACGAACAAAAATATATTCATTCAGTTTTGTATTCACATGTTCACCTTTTCATACGTTTGTTTAACAGCAAATTTGTCTGTTGTTTTGCAGGCAGTTTGTATTTGCGGCTTTCACCGAGGAGTTCATCTCTGCTCCGTTTACTGAGCAGATCTTTCACTTCTTTATACCGGCACTGTCAGACTGCCGTCTCTCATTTCCATTTGAGGCCTTCTTGAGCTCTCTTCAGTCCACGATTGACTCTTCCTCAGCAGCACAGAGTCAGGCACCATGGCTGCTGTACTTTGTTCTTTCTGCTGGGGAGAACTGCTTAGGTAAGTGGCGCATTTAAAAGTTATGCAGATTGACCCGATATTTATTCTGCACACTGTATATTACCTTATGCATCAGTGTTAGTGACTGACTTAGAGGAAGGTTTGGTAACATGTCCGGCAATGATGGTTGTGTGTTTGCAGGCTCTCTGTCAGAGGAGGGTCTCCTGTTGTATCTCTGGGCTCTGCAGTCGCTGCTGCCACTGCTGCCAGTGTCGGAAAGCAGCAGCAGGCCAGAAGTGAGCAGTGACTCAGAAGATGAAGACGGTGCTGACATCCATGCATTACCCATGCAGGTACATTCAGCAAAGACATTAGCACATAAATAACAGTCACAGAATGTTTCTTTAACATACCAATGATATAACAAAGTTTACTACTGCAGACAGTCTTTTCCTTCTTTAGTTAATCAGTCTCAAAACCAACTTCTAACATTGGCATAACCCCAAGAGGAGCATGTGTCAATCAGTTATATCTCCCACTCTTGATATCCAAGTAAAATCAGGCTTTGTCAATATTTCAGGTTAGCTATATTCAGTGTATGTTTGAAATTTATTTAATTTGAAATATATTGAAAGGATAGCCCCTTGAGATGAAGTGTCTCATTTTTGAGGGGGTCCTCAACACAGACAAACATTACAAAATAACAAAAAATACAATACACTAAGACAATCACAATATAGTATTCACACTAACAGAATAAAAGCTCTCCAAATTGAATCACCCCCCTATAATTAATTATAATGTATAACCAAAGGTATTGTGATAGTTTATTTTCATTCTGTTTCTGCTTTGTAGGTGCAACACCATTATACAAGGCTTACTAGTTCTCCTTAAAGGTGTCATAACCTCGTGTTTTACATACACAATCCTTCTTAAATTATCTTCAAATGAATTTTTAATTAAATTTTCCTCTCACCCAACTATAATGAGCTCATTTTGACCTCTTTTTACCCCCAACTTTTGTTT
Source organism: Atherinomorus stipes (assembly GCA_023101725.1). NCBI lineage: Eukaryota > Metazoa > Chordata > Actinopteri > Atheriniformes > Atherinidae > Atherinomorus > Atherinomorus stipes. The sequence continues at coordinate 650,298 of JALJCO010007127.1, forward strand.
GTCGTGAGAAAACGCCCGAGAATTAGACCTGTCTGTAAGCACGTTCACAAGGCAAGTGTCAAAGCCTAAACAAAGTTTTATCAGGACAGGCCAAGTGAAGGAAATGATGTCCCAACAGAGAAAAATGTGATAAACGTAGCGGTACGGTTGATAGAGAGAATCCGTGGAGTAAAAGGGCTGGACGCTAATGAATATAAGGAGCGGACGTCTGACGCGAAGTTTCTCGAACGGCAACAACTGTGTTAGCTTTTGTAGCTACATTAGCAGCTTGTCACCGTTCGTCTACCATTATTTACAGGCCTCTTACACAAAAGATAATAAGTTGCACAAGCAGCAACACTTACCGACTGCACATCTTCACTGAATAAATATAATCCACTGGTCCCTGGTAGTGCTGTCCCTCCTGTTACAACACTGAAAACTGCTCAAACAGCTCAGCACAGCAGATTTTTTTTTCCTTCTAGTTGTCATCATCCTCCTCTCTGGCAAAGCTGGTCATTAAACGCTACTCCACAGCAGGTAATCAGCTGATTTCAGGTGGTGCTAAAGAGGCTAGCTTAGTAGCTAGCAGCCTCTGTAGATCACGTCATTAACAGAGATAAAACCAAATCGCGTACTGTGGAGAGCGTGCTCTGGCCGATTCTGGTGAGAAGAGACCACTTCTCACCTACCTTGTACCTATTCTACATGTTTACTCTGTTTTTAAAATAATGTCTGCTTGGATCTCTGTTAGGATGACAGCCGAATTTCTGTGCAGCTGATAACAGAAGAATGCGTCCACAAGCTGGACACCAAGCAGCAGACAAACACCTTGTTGAACCTGGTATGGAGGGATTCAGCCAGTGAGGAGGTTTTCACCATGATGGCATCTATCTGTCACACACTCATGGTGCAGCACCGTCTTATGGTGCCAAAAGTCAGGTATGAAGACACAAACTAGATGACCATTTTGTCAAGAAGAACTTTAAATACTAACAAAACTTCTTTCTAATAATGATTATGTTGTGCATAAGGGAACATTTAGATGAAATGTGAATAACTTGTGTATTTATTTGACAGCGTCTGTAAAGGCTTTCACTGTACTATAAACAAGGTGAATCACACCTTGTCACAGAATCAAAGCAAATTTGAAGCAATTTCATTTAATTTTTTACTTGATATAACATTTAACATGTCTTGTCAAGATCAGCCTTGCATCCAAAGCACTTGTTTACACATCCACATGATTGAGAGGAAAACTGTGTCTTTATGTGTTTCCGCGCTGTAAGCAGTAATGTAAATAACGGTGAAGCGAAGCAGGCAGGCAGTTATCAGTGGTCCGCGCCCACTGGCATTTACAACCGGCAGAGGAAGCAGGGATGTCAGGGAAGCTGTCAGTTCTGGATGAGGGCAATTACCCCTTCTCAGGTTGATTACATTAGGGCTAGAATGTCAGAGATAGTTCAGGGAGGGGGGGGGGTGCATTGACTGACAGGAGGTGATCCAGACTATGCTTCATGGATGGTCAACCTGCTCCAGTTAATTATTAGTGGAGCCAGTAGCTGTCAGTTAAAATGTATGTAGGTGGAATTTGGGATATGTAAAGATTCATGTCAGCTTGGAAACTGTATTTCATTATATTTCTTTAAAAGCCTGAACATATATAAACCTTGAGTGTAGGAATAACTGAGGATTTGCAACCACAGCCTAGTTATCAGTTAGAAATCTTACACTGTTGCTTAGAAATAGTTGAGCAGAATTTCAAAGAATTTCAGCTTGCATCCCTTCATTCGCCCTCCTCTTTTACAGCTTCCTCCTCTTCTACACTTTTACCATAAATCCTGTCCTTCGTCTTCCATCATTATTGGATATCTGTACAAAATAATTAGCTCACTGAGAAAGATTAATCACTGCAGGAGTGGACGGGATAGCTTTACAAGAGGCTAAGGGGAGCAAATTGCATCCCAGTCTTGATTTACAACTCTTACAGCAAAAAAAAAAAAGGAAAGGCTGGCCAGTCGTGCAGTCTGCCCCGCACACTGTCTTTTTAATAAATATGTAAAATGTCTCATGAAACTGCACTATGCCTCCTTTTATTCTTAGAATAACCTAAAAGTCCAATCAATAGAGAGCAGAAATGATTCGTAATTGGTTTGCTAATTGCATCAAGCCCTGGTTTGTTCTAGAGAGTAGATTGTAATTGTTTGGAGTTAGATATTTGGTGTAATTTCACTTGGATTATTTGGTTTGACCCGGTAACACTTGGCTGCTAACGGGGTCTCTCTGATGAAAGTGATCTTCATTTACTTTTAAATGGTTGCTGTGATTTTTGTGTTGTCATGAAATCAAAGTGACTTTACATTGAGGTTGAAACTCACTCAAGCTTCATGGTATCAAATCTGACCTTTTTTTTTTTTTTTCTTTGTCTGCTAAGCAAATTCTTTCATCACAGCAAAATGAAATGACCCAGGCATTATTTATCAAGCCACTTTTCACACACTCATTCTCTCTCCCCCACACACACGTACACGCAACTCCTTTTGATGTCTTGACTTTGTTTATTAGTGGTTCATTCCATGATTGGAATGGGGGTTTGGGTTCTCTCAGGCTGTAAATCAGCATGTCAGCTGGCATTTAGTGCTTTGTTTCTCATTTCAATCAAACACCCGCATGACTTGTTATGAGCCCACAGCACTCCTCTGTGCTTCTCTCCTGAGCCTTGTTGCCCTGACAGATGGTCTGTGCTCAGCACAAATCATTTTTCAAACCTTTCTGTGGTTTGTCTGACAGTTTGCTCCTGATGTTCATTTCCACTTTGGGATTTTTGAATGGCTTCTAGTATATTGCATCATAAGATGGGAATTTGAATGTCGACATTGAGATGAGAATATCAAGCAAATAAATGATTAATCTTTTCATACTTTTTCTTCTGTTTCCTTTTCATGCCTTTTTCCCTGTTAAATTTTGCTCCTATCATCTTATGTGAACACATGATGCTGCCCTATTATAGCCAAGCATCCTTATAGCCGTCACCACTGTCACCCTTTGACAAGAGCCCATTATATGCAGGGGCACTTTATTTTGCTTTTTAGCTTACTTACCACATTATTGTCACCTGTACTTACCCTCGGTGTGAAAAGCCGTGCAGTTTAAGAGTATACACAAACACACACACTTGAACAAAGAGCACCTTCACACCTTGGTGCTACAGCCCGTTGAGTGCAGAGCATCTATAGAAAGGTATGTGGGCCCTTCTCAGCATTATCATGTAATTCACTGGGAGTGTGGAAGCATGCTAGTGCTCAGGGGTCACAGCAAGGACCAAGCTGCCCCTCCTCCTCTGTCCTCTATTGTCTTGCTCTACTGGCCATTAAGTTAAATGGGGCTCCAGCAGGAAGCCAGAGGGCTGTTTATGACCCAAGCTGGGCACCCTCGCCAGCAACTAGTTTACTAATGGAAGGTGGCTCGCCTAAATAAAGCTTAATGGCTCATTTAATCTCCTTTTGGCCCTTGTGAAGTATAAAAGGAGAGAAAGGCCAAGAAAATTCTATGAAGAAAATGTTGGTTAACAGTGACATTTATTTTTCCCTTCGTTTTCTTTGCGTCCTCGGAGCAATGTTAACAGTTTCAGCGTTGCAGACAGTTTGTCGGAGAGTAATTTTATTACCCCTCACACTAGTGCTTTTTTTAAACACAAACTTTTGTCATTCTGATCATTGTTAATGAGAGCTGTATATTTGATTAAAACAAATGTTCCAGCTTCATGCGTCTCTGTGTTTCATTGTTGTCTGCAGACTTCTGTACAGTTTAGCCTTCAATGCACGTTTCCTGAGGCATCTTTGGCACCTGATAACATCCATGACGACAAAAATGATCACAGGGTGAGTTACTTTTACACAGATTGTGTCTCTTTCTTTATACTTATATGCTGTATATATAGAATCCTGTCAGTACCCATCATATTTCTGCAGAATGTGTCTTATATGTTTCTACATTTCTATTTGCCTCCACAGTTCCATGGTGCCGCTGCTACAGCTGATGTCACGAGGGTCTCCTTTGTCATTTGAGGACTCGAACCGCATCATTCCCCTCTTCTATCTTTTCAGCTCTCTGTTCAGCCACTCTCTGATCTCTGTGCATGATAGCGAGTTTTTTGGGCATGAAATGGAAGGTAGTGCAAATGTCCAACTGTTTAACATCATTTTTACTGCCATTGCTTATCTAAAATTTGTTAGGATTTCTCCTCAAAGAACTGTGTTTAACCAACTAATAGAGGGTTTGCTGGACAGTCTATATGCCTGGTTAGGATGTGCACCCTCCTGCAGCTTATTGTAATATCTATCATCTTCTTATGTCCCTCATTTGGTGCTCATTGCAAAATGAATTACAGTTAGTTATTTTCAGCAGTCACAGTCTCCCCACCATTTAACTGAAGATCAATATCTGTTGAAAGACATTAAACACATTCTCCTTTTCAACAGGTCAGATGCAGTCCTCCATGATGCCCTTCACATTGTCAGAGTTGGTGACTTTGTCTCGCTGTTTGAGGGATGCATGTCTGGGAATCATCAAGCTGGCCTACCCTGAGACCAAGACAGAGCACAGAGAGGAGTACATGGCTGCCTTCCGCAGTGTTGGTGTTAAGACAAATACTGAGGTCCAGCAGCGCATCCAAGCTGAGCAGAAGCGCTGGGTGCAGCTCTTCAAGGTAGGACATATAATGATGCCAGCACATTAGTTGAAACATGGAGCATTTATAATTAATTCCTTCTACCCAATATGCAGTCACATTTTTCTTCTTCTACTTATGTCAAATGATTGCTTTCTTCAGTTTAGAATATTGCATAGTCTGCTGAATAACTTGATGCAGTGCAGTGAAAAAACTGAAGACCAGCTGACTCAAATGAGACTACCTCTGTTTGGCATTACTGAAAAATACAAAGCACAAGGTGCTTATGTTTACATTATTTTCTACACAGTCTACTGTATAATGCACTGTGTGGCTACTGCCCCCTCCAACAGGTGGGGACCCCGCATAGGGTCTCGGGTCAACACTAAATCTTCACTTTGGTTAATGTATAAGACTTTGATTTTTTTACTTGTGTGTGTGTACTTTTGTATAAAACTCCCTGTAATCGCTCGTTTCTGCAAAGTACATAATTTGAAAGCTGAAGTTTTAAGTTATTAGATGGCAAAATGGACTCAAGAAAAAATCCACTCTCTCTATTAACCTCTCTTTAAGGAAATATTTAGCTGAAACTTCAGCTTACAAAACTATTTATCAAATCACAAGGCAGCTTTTCTCAGTCACCACCATATAAAACGGTTATTTTGAAGTGCGGTTAAGATATGAGAAGAATAGACAAGTTGAAAAACTAAAAACCTTTATAATAATCTTTTCCCCTGCAGGTATTATGGATAAGAAAGGTCCAAATTGTTTAATACCAGAAGCATTGAAAATCAAATGACCAAATTTGTGTTTTTTGCTGTAGCTCCAATTTAAGCATGAAATTGTGAAAAAAAAATTAATAAAAATATTATTCATGCAATGTTACCATCATATCTCATGAGATTTTATGCATTGCTATTGTTGCAATGGCTGCTACATACTCCGCGTGAAGCGAGAACTTTCTTCTTGTTCTCGGGGCCGTGAGAACAAAGTGGACGTGTTTGAGGACGGCTTGCGGCTTGTTCTCGACCCCTCGTTCAAGCAGAACTTTTTTCTTGTGGAGCTCTGAGAAGTATTGTGTGATTGATTGGACATTTGAGGTGGGCAGGGTTTAACACAGTCGTTTGAAGCAGAGAGTTGTCACCTCCGCATTTCCACAGATGCGACGTTGAACGGATAGTTTTAATAAACAGCTGTTCGAGGTGGTGAAAAAGTACGAAAATGTAAATGACACACAGGGCATTTAAATACACGGACACCACCGCGTGCGCAACTCCGTCCTGCCACGGACAAAGTTAGTGTAGATGTATGATCACTAGGTGAGGTGAACACAGTCACGCCCCCTTCCCTCCTGCGCGGCTTGGTTACGGAGCTTCTTGTGGAGTGTGAAATGACTTGACGAAAACTAACTTTTCTTGTCCTTGCTTCTCGTGGAGTATGTAACAAGCTCAAAGGTTGTAGACCATAATCTGAGACACAACATTAACATTAGGTCTAATTACTGTCTACTGGCTCTGTACATTGAGGCAGAGTAGTTTAATGATTATCTGTGTTAGTGGAAGCTGGCCATATATATGTACATGAACAGGCATAGTCAAGATGGAGTACCATAGAGGTTGGCCATTGGTTATTTACCCAGAGGAAATGAGGTAGAAAACAGTGTTAACTCAATTCCCTTCTCATTCCATCTTTTCCTTTTATTTCCCCTCCTTCTCTTCTACCCTCTTAAAGAAACTTTTGGCTGTTGGGAGGATTTAAAACTGAACAATGTCGTTTGTGAAAGGTGGCAAATACGTGAAGAGCACATTGGAAATTTTCATAAAAGATCTGCTCAAAGGCCTCTTGTCAGCTAAAACGACCCATTAAAGAAGTGGGGAGCAGGGGAAATGCATTTCCCAAATTGAACGTTGGGATTTACAGTCAGTTTAACGCCGCTGACCCCTAACACGCTAATGTTTGGTTCGTGTCATCAGCCGTCCCTCCCCATCTTTTATCACCTCCATTGTCGAGCTATCTATTTAATTGAAAGAAGTTAATTGAATGAAAATGATCAACTAAGCTTGTATTAATATTGCTAATGGAACTTTCTTCTTGGCCATGTTTGGAGAACAATGTCACGCCGGAGTTTGGGAAAGGCCCATTAAGGTTTGCACTTAACCCGATGGGCTAATTAAGGAATGCTTATTCATTCCTAGAGTCAGGGGTAGGTCTCCTCCAAACCCATTTCCAAGCACCTTTTACACCATTTTGCACTTGCCATTATTGTGGACTCTGGTTGCCTTCTGGTGATTGGCCAGGATTGATTGTCGCTCTATGAAAATGACATGCCAGAGAGAAGGCCATTTCAAATGAAATAATCCAGCAGGGGTATTATATGTAAATGGATTGGCGGTTACTATTATGGCATACATATCCCATCCGTGTCATAAATGAGATAATTCAAAGATCTCTGACTGTAACTTACCATAGCAACAGGGGAACCTATTGTGGTTAGATGTGGATGGCTAAAATATTTGTCTGAGAAACTTGTTACTCCAAGGTATTTGTCCTTGCCCCTCACATTTTACTTACATTCTAGTGGACACACTGGGTTTCATCTTCAGTTGTGTTGCAGTTAGACTGATTTTATATATCAAAGCCTTTTTATTAAGAGGTTTGTCAAATCTGAATTTTTGTGTTGTTTTTGTCGATTTGCACAATACCGAAGGAAAAAGAAGGCAAACTTGCAAAAGAACAAGAGTCAGAGAGAGAAATCCAGAGTTGAAATGTATATACATATTACTGTACAAACGGCCATCAAACTCAAATGGCTTTGAAATGCTGAGCCTTCTACAAGCCAGGCATGAGAGCCACATTGATGCTTGCAGCTCTGTAGACTTAGTTCTTTGCATCCTCTATCTGATGGCTGATGTCAGCAAACTTCACTGCTAATTAACAGGGGAGGACATTGGGGGACGGCACAGGTTTTTTTTTTTTTTTTATACTCCCCATAAATGGTGCGCTAATGGCTCAATTCTCTAATTGCTTTTTTCCCCCCTTTTTCATTAAAAGTACACAGCTTGTTTACATGTAAACAAATCAAACAAACATAAAGAAAATACCATTAGTTTGTTTTCTATAGTTAATTGTAATTTTACGTGTTTTTGTGAATTATGTGTAAAAAAAAAAAACCCACCAGAGTTAAAGCTGCTGATGTGATGTGATATATATGCTTCCATGTGTTTGATCTACAACCCAGGTCATCACTAACTTGGTGAAGATGGTGAAAGCTCGTGACATCAGGCGACCCTTCTGTCCAGCAGGTCACTGGCTTTCTGAGGAGGTCAACATCCGAGCTGACAAGGTGCTTAACTCTATTCACAGCTTTTAAGTTTGCAGCTTGTATGTAATAATTTTTGTAGATATGTCAATTTTTAGTGATCTGGACTATGTAGACAAAACTGTGGTTATAGTCTTTTAAAAGGAATTGTGGCTTTTTTCAGTTAAAAATAAGATTAAGTATCGCTTAATATCACCTGTCTTTCCTTTTAAGAACAAGAAAAAAAACTGAACCAAAATGTTGCTGATTCTTTTTCAGGATTATGAATCAAAAAGAAAAGAGAAAAAAAACAGCACAGTGGAATACAGCTTCTAAAGCTAAATTTAGCTCTGGAAAATGTCTTACAAGCCTATTTTTTTTTGGACAAGTTGTCATCCCACAATTAAATGAAAAAATAATTCAGGACCTTCAATTAACTTCCCTGTTTTCTCATTAGGTCACCCAGTTATACGTCCCATCAGCAAGACATGTGTGGAGAACTCGAAGAATGGGTCGCATTGGGCCTCTTCAGTCAACACTTGACGGTATTGTAATTTGTTTTCCTGAAAAAATTGCTGTCCCTTTTTTTTTTCAGTTTCTGTACACTTGCTTATGTTCATATGTTCATGTTTCTCCCTGCTCACGGTTGAAGTATCAAATTGGAGCATTAGTATTCTTTATTTTGTTTCAATATGTACACAAAACAGTTGAGCGTAACCAGTTTTCAAGTTTACTCTGCTGTTTTAGCAATATTTTTATGGTAGACTTGTGTTCATCAATAATGAAAAACCAAACACCATGGTGCTGTATTTCATGTACACCTTGGCACGCTTATCCCAGCTTGATGTATGACTAGAGATGCACGATATTATCAGCCTTGCGGTCAATATTGGCTTTAAAACTGATTGGTATTGGCCGGTATTGACCCCCGATATCAGCCCTGATATAATTAACCATAACCAATATACAACAGGTGCTGTTTGGGGACTAACCCGCAGAATGCCGTTTTTTTGTTTGTTTTTCTTTTTTTAAGAAATTTGTTGGGCAGATCTTTAGCAGATACAGCTGAAGTATTTTTAAAAAAAAATTTTGCACAAGAGTATTACATCATTTCAGCTTTAATATCTGTATTGGTATTGGTTATTAGCCAAATCAGTTGTACAGTAAAATATTGGCAAATTGAATGCTGGCCAAAAATCCAATATCTTGCATTCCTACGTATAAACCAAAACAATTACAGTGGTTGCTGTCTTCTGCTTGTCTTTGTTTGTTTTTCATTCAAAGCTTTGCAATGGTATTGAAGCTTTGCAAAAAAAATTTAGATACATATCAGTGTTTTTCTGTGTTTAGTAAAGTAAAGGAACAGGTTTGGATGCAATTTGAACAGGTTAAGAAGGGCAAAACCTTTTCTTTCTTTTTTTTCTGAAAGATATTGGTCTCTGTGATTAGTTTTTTAATTACACTTTTGTTCAAATTAACCACATACCTTATAACAAAATGCACACAAATTTTGGATGGACTTTAAAAACTCAGTAAAGTTTTCACTTTCCATCCCCATCTTGGAAAGCACACATATGCAGGGCTTCATCGGGCTCACTTTGAGCCACCCCACGTTTCTGTGAAGTATGGTGTGAAAACAACCTGATAACAATGTGTGTATGATCTCCCTAACGCCGCTCAGAGGCTGTACGGGATAAATTCAATTAGTGTAAAAGTACCTGATGAACTCAGCCATATTTGGTCCATGTGTTTGTCTGGCCTTTTCTCATTTCCTTAAATGGACAGGCCCAAGGCTGATGAATGAGGCACGTATTGACCACTCTGAGGCCATATTTCTCCTCAAAGATGGAAACCTGATGGGAAAATGCAGATCAGGTTGACTAATTGAGCAGAATAATTGAGCTGCAGTCAAATGGAGGAGGGTGGAAAGCAGTTTAGCTATTGTGGCAATTTTCTTTTTGTGGGCTAAACGGTCCGAACCCTGAGTTTAATACAAAACAAACATCAGCTTAATGGATAAATCCCAGCAAGTGGATGGCCATCTCACAGATGAGTTAATTAAAAGGGTGTTATTAAAAGGCTGTAGGAGGGATTTGTCTTTAATGGCTGGTCTGTAAACAGTGGGCTGAGTCTTGATTACAGTGCTTAACAGTGAGGAATGATAATGTTACATTAGTCTGGCACACAGAGGACAGCTGATGTAGGAAAGTTGAACTCCTACAAATTTTGTAGACAGCTGTGAAGATTCAACCTAAAAACTCATTTTATGTTTGTGAAGGAGATGAATTATATTGGGTCATGATATTACATCATATAGTTTGTGATTACAGTTAAATTGTTGGATTTTTTAAGAAAGCTGTAGCAGTATAAGATGATTGAGGGCTACAGTTGAGTTAAATAGTCTTTTAAAGAAAACTTATGTTTTCTGGGGTTCACCGTTTGTCTCAGTTTGGCTTTTTGTGTGGTTAAAACATCTTTAGGTAAGCCCAAAGTCTGCCAACCAAGTTGTTGTCTCTTACAAAAGACACTGCTCCTACATGACCTGATACGGCCAGCTTATTGTCCAACCTTGACTTGTGTCACAACACCGGAAATACGTTTTTGATAATAACTGATGACTAACTAGTTCAGCACACTCTAAACAGAATGAGTGTCTTCTACTCCTTTTTTTTTTTTTTTTTCTTTTACCAATCACAGCATATTGAGCCTCTGAGAAGATGTTACTCATTGAAAGACAGCCATTCAAACAAGGTACTGCTACTCTTCGATGCAGAACAGTGCTGTATTTTGTGTACTTTGGAAATGGAATTCCAGCACTTGAAATCTCATATTTTTTTCTGTTGGGATCAAATAAAAACTTTTTTAGTTGACAGTGTAAACTGCTTTTATGGACCGATCTTATACCAACTATGAAAAGCGATCAACTAGTTGAAGTAAAAAAACAAAAAATGACCAGTTTTCATTTACAACCAATTGCATCCAAATTGCCTGTAAAAACCAAGTTAGGCTGGAGTCTATCAACTATCAAAGCATTTATTGGAAAAATAAATCAAAGTCATCAATTAATTCACAGCCGTAACGTTCTGAAGTTTAAGTGCGCATGGTAAAAAGTACCTTTTGGGTAACTCCACCAGCAGATTTTTCATGGAAGACCACTTTCTGCCTTTTGGGCATGTGTATAAGACAGGGATTTAAACTGATAATCCTTTCTTTAAGCATTCGCAGCCAGCGTTTTTGCTGTCATTGGTTGATGTCTACACACCCTCTGTCCCCTAGAAATGTTCCATACACAGGAATATAAAATCAAATATGGGGATTGCTAGCAGATGGCTGCATCTCTGCATCTCATTATTAAACAGACTTCTGGTGAGCCTTAAACATTGCTGAAAGGTATGACCTTTTTAAAGCATTTTAAGGGATTTGCTGATTTCTATATGTTTATAGAGACAGCAGGTAAAGGGAGTGATGAGCTGCTGCTGCAATGTCCAGTATGAGAAAAATATTTCTAAGCATCAAGGCATGTAAACCTATTCTTACAAAGATGAAGGAATGGAGTCACTTGTAAATGAGCACAGTAATGGCTCTTGAAGGTTTATGTAAAGTACTATAACACCTAAATTTTCAAAAGAATTTGGCTGAATATTGTGGTCTATATTGCATAAACTGGTTCAGAAAATGTGTAAAACTTTGATGATTACATATTCCTCTTCCTATGAATTAGTGTTTTGTATTTTTTTATTTTTAAAGAAAAAAATGCATAAAAGGTTTTCCCCCTAAAACAGACGCATGCTGAAGTGTTTTGTTGCTTTTTTTTCAGTTGGTTCAGAGCCACCACAGCTGTCAGTGTCTGAAGAGAGACATCTGGCCATCCTCACAGAGCTCCCTTTTGTTGTTCCCTTTGAGGAGCGAGTCAAGGTACTGCACTGATGTCCTAAATATAACTGCAACAGAAGGGTTTATGTGTCCTTTCAAGATCATGCACTGCAAGGGTGGTGTGAAAGTTACATGCTATGTTTACATTCTAAAAAAAAAGTTTGCTAAAATGCATGTAATACTTTGTTTTGAAGGTATGGCCTGTGCAGTTATTTTAAGTTTGTGACACATGAAATAATGTGATGCTTTGCAGCGTCGTCATTTAAAATTATATGTACCATTTAATTTTGCGTTTAAAAAAAGTAGGTCATCATGCCTTTTATTGTATAATTATTTGATTTTCTTCATTGATTTGATTCAACTGTGATGAAAACTTATCGTACTTGTTGAAAGATGTACATAAGATAAGACATACATAGTTGTAATGGTGCATTCAGACCGAACACGTTGTCGGCGGCAAAAATGCGCTTGACGCCCAAAGTTTGACGCTGGTTCACATAAAATCAGACGCTGACATTCAGAGACCAAAAACTCCACAAAGCCAGAGAAAAATGTTGTCGGGCGTTTCTGCGCCATGTGGGGATTCAACAGATTGTTTAGAGGTGTTCTGAGTTTAGTTAGTTTCACCGTTTACTCCAGGAACCGCACACCGACGGTGGGCGCTTTCAGATTTCATCCTATTCACCCCAGCTTGATGACCTACAGTCCCGCCTCGGGATGGCATTATAAGCTTATCAATCCGATCGGGACGGCAGGTCATCAACCTGCCGTTTGGGAACCCAGGACCGGACTCAGATCACAGTTTATCCTCCACTGTCTCCGTGGAGTGAAGAGATCCCCCGCTGTCTCCTCTGTACATTGACATGTACATGCGTTTACATAGACTTTGCATGTAAACCTGACACCCTTGCCGCGCCTGCCGCGGTCGATCTAAACGCACCATAAGATTTCAGCTTACTCATCGCATCCCTGTTTTATAAGTTTGTTTCTTTGTCCGAAACATACTTTGATTTTTCCCATAATTTGTAAACAGTGCCTTATTTTGGAATTGCGAATTTACTTTAGCCAGTTTCCCATTTTTCTTACTATTGATAGTTTTTTTTTTTTTTATTTATTTTTTTAATCAAATATCAGCTTCCATGCATTCAGTAGAACATAGAGCGAGAGTTAAATGTTTCATAATAGAAAGAATTGTGACTGACTTTCTCGGGTTTACATCTGCCCTCTAGATCTTCCAGAGGTTAATCTATGCTGACAAGCGGGAGGTGCAGGGGGATGGACCATTCCCTGATGGCATCAATGTCACTATCAGACGCAACTACATCTATGAAGACGCCTACGATAAACTCTCACCAGAAAACGGTATGTCTTGCATCACGGCAATTTCAATAAAAGCACAGTTTTGTGTGCATTACTGGTTGTGTTAAACTCACATTACACACACCAGCACACATTACCTCATGAGGTCTGTAAAAGGTGATGTAGCAGCTGGTGTTATTTCCTACCTTTATTTCAAGATGGTAAACACAAGAGGAGAGAGAAGAGAGTGTAGTAAATGTTGATGCTGTTAGGGAAACTCTTATGTTCCATAAAATCTCGATATTGAACATCAAAGTTTCAGTTTGCATTAAAGATGAAGGTTAACTCTCTCCTTGTGCAGAGTATTGAATTTCAGTAAAGCATAATTGTGGTTCCGATTATTATAATGGATCACATAAAAGCAGAATCAATTATTTTAAGTCACCTCTTTTGTGTTTGAATTTGAAAGGGTGCTTTGGTGGGGGCAATCTGATTAAAAAGAGTCGTAGGAGACCTGAGCTGAAGACATGATCTATATCATTTATGTGTCTATAAGTTATAGCGGCCTTGATTTATTACTATCCATTAATTATTCTGAAAGATGACCTCCTATAGAATTTGATTTCAATATTATGCTGGTCAACAAAGTGCTTTCTTGCTAAATACATTTGTAAAGGGGAAAAACAAACAACTACACATTTAGATACAAGACTTCTATTTTTTTGTTTTTCAGACAGTTTTCATGTTTTAAGGAATAATCATTAATTTATTGTTTTTTATAAGTGTGGTTGTGCAAGCAGCTATTTTAAATGTAAATAAGTAATACTGCAGAGAATGATAAAACAATAGGTCTTATATAAAGGTACTACCCAAAAAATTTGAATATTGTGAAAAAGTTCATGTATGTCTATAATTCAACTTAAAAGGTGCAATTTACTCTATAGACAAATTATATGCAAATCGATATATTTAAAAGCTTTTATTTGCTTGAATGTTGCTGATTCGGACTTGCAGCTTAAGAAAACCTCAAATTATAAAACTCAAAAATTTTGAATATTGCATGAAATCAATTTAAAAACGACTTTAAATACAAAAAAGTCGGGCCTCCTAAAGTAAAATCTTGCATCTGTACTTAGTACTTGGTTGGGGCCCCTTTTGCTTGAATGACTGACTTAACCCGGCGTGGCATGGATGCAACCAGCTTCTGGCATATCTCAGGTGTTATGGAAGAAAAAACATGCTTCAATCACAGCCTTGAGCTCTTCTTTATTGTTTAGTCTCATCCCGTTCAGCTTTCTCTTAACAATGCCCCGCATGTTTTCGATGGGGTTCAGGTCAGGTGAGTTTGCGGGCCAATCAAGCATGGTGATCATGGTTGTTGAACCAAGATTTTGTACTTTTGGCAATGTGGGCAGGTGCCAAGTCCTGCTGGAAGATGAAGTCTGCATCCGACAGCTGGTCTGCTGAAGCAAGCTTGAAGTGCTCCAAAATGTCCTGGTAGATGGCTGCGTTTATGCAGGACTTAATGAAGCTCACAGGTCCATTCCTTATGAAGTCCTCCACTTTTGAATGGCCCTTTCCTGACCATCTTCTCCAGGCTGCTGTCAGCCCTCCGGCTTGAACACTGTTTTCTTGCACTTAACTGTCCATTAATGTGCTTTGAGACAGCACTCAGAGAACAACCAGCTTCTTTTGCCATCACTTTTTGTGTCTTTCCCTCCTTGTGCAGGGAGTCGATGATGGTTTTCTGCACAACTGTCAGATCAGCCGTCTTCCCCATGATTGTGAATTCTTCTAAACCAAGACAGAGACTTCTTTAAAGGCTTGGGGCACTTATGGAGGTGTTTTGGATTACTTCCTGATTAGAATGTGACAGTCTGAGCCTACAATACTGGAGCTTTTCACAGTATTCACATTTTTTGAGTTTTTGAATTTGAGGTTTTCTAAATCTGCAAGTCCTAATCAGCAACATTCAAACAAACAAAAGCTTGAAATATATTGATTCACATATTTGTCTAAACAATATGTAAATTGCACCTTTTAAGTTGAATTACAGAAATACATGAACTTTTTCAGGATATTCAAATTTTTTGGGTAGTACCTGTAAATGATGGATACACAATCTTGATAAAATTGCGGCAGCCAGCATATTAAAATGGATTTACATGTTACAGCTGATCATAACTTTTCCAAACTAACATGCGTAGAAGGTATGGCAGCAAAGCTGAATGATCCCACTCTCAGGTTTTTCAACAACTGTCTTTCTCACCTCTTTTCTCTTTTCTGTCATCTTGTCTGTTATTTTAATTGCTGTGTTTTACCAAACAACTTTATGTAATTAAAGTCACTGTACTGCTTAGATAAAAACAAGGAAATAATTTAGCACAGTAAAGGGGCTCATTCAGAGGAGCAAGTTCACTTTGACTTTCACTTTGTTTAAAGTTTGGTGGACAGCAGAGTTTGAAAGGAAATGTGACCTATTTTTGCTAGCCCTTTAATATTAACTATTACATTACAACAGAAAAATCTCCAGTTAAAACTATTTTTGACAAAACATATTGATATTGAAGTCAGGAGCATTAATGAGAGAAAGCAGCTGCTTTGTTGTTAAAATGTGGCTTTAATCTACGTTTATAGCTGCTTTTACCCAGCTCAGGGCAGAAACCTAGTTCATAACCATTATAAACCAGGGACATAACCTGTCATCTTGTCTTGACCATTTTTATGCTGGAAATGACTGAAATAAATATGAAATACAGAATGAAAATCTTGGAGAGGCTGTTGATAACATTTATGGATTCAGTTTATTGAGATCATGAATATTATTGGCAGGGTCTTGAATTCCCCCACCACCACCTTTTAAAAAAAAAAAAATGTACTGCACCCTCAATAATTCCTACTCTTGTTGTGAATCTTTATATTAGAACCTGACCTAAAGAAAAGAATTCGAGTCCATCTGCTGAACGCTCATGGTCTGGATGAGGCAGGCATTGATGGTGGTGGCATCTTTCGTGAGTTCCTCAATGAGCTCCTCAGATCAGGCTTCAACCCCAACCAGGGCTTCTTCAAGACAACCAACGAGGGCTTGCTGTATCCCAGCCCTGCTGCAGAGATGCTGGTGGGAGACTCCTTCACGAGACACTACTACTTCCTTGGCAGGATCCTCGGAAAGGTGAGCCTCCAAAGTGAAATCTCATTAATGAATAAAGATAAATGCCTAAATGACTAAGAAGTGTAATATCTTTATGTAAAAGTGTGTTTTGGTACAGTTGTCCTCCAAATTATTCATACCCTCTCATTAAAGATGGAAAAGAAATCAGCTGTCAGTAAAATAAGTTGAAATTGACAAAAATAATGATAGATAAAAATTCTATGAAAATCATGACATTGATTTAGCAAGTTTAAAAGAAATATTAAAAATAAACACACAAAACATAAAACAAGTAAAAAAAGAATGATGGAGCTCTTAAGCTAAAAATTCTATTGATCAGTCCTTTGAGGCAACCACTGCAATCAAGTGTTTTCTGTAACGTCCAATCAGACTTCTGCACCTGTTGACAGGTATTTTGACGCACTGTTCATGAGCAAAGTGCTCTAGCTAATTGGTCTGGGACAGTTTTTTTGTTTGTTTTAAAATTATTTTCAACCACAATTCAAAAACAATATTTTATTTCACTAAGTTAAGATTTTGTAAATTTTGTTCATTATTACAGTTTCTTGTTATATGAATTACTGTTGTGAATTTAGCCTTTTTTTTAAAATTAGAGAATATAAATAATTTTGAGTACAACTATATTTGCTCTGGCGGCTCTAGCTGTTTAAAGGAACTTCATTTCTGAAAACATTTTAGGGTTGAGGCAGCAATTTGAATCTGGCACTCCTGCAGGCTTTTGTTAATTAACCCTGTGTGTAATCTGTTGACGGCATTGTTTGTCTGCCCCTTTCCCTCTTCAATGGTGCTATTTATTAGAGCCTAATGTTTCTAAATCATCCTTAATGCATGTGATGGGGATTGTTTATCAAGATGCCTTCCTCATGGGGGGTGGGGGGTGGGTATCATCTCAACTGTGGGGAAGAATTACCTCATGACAAGCAGTCGCCTCTCAATTAGGACTTCCATTAGCCGATGATTCCTACCTCTTGTTTGTGTAGCGATTGCATTTGGCTGGCATTAAATCAGCAGGCCCACAAAGACGGGACATAAATAAGCGTTCAAAGCATGTGGTAATAGCATTTTGATCTGTTTTACAGTCAGGAACTTCGGGGGCGCTTCTCTCTTGCTCAGTTCTAGATGGTCCGGTCCACTTATCAGCGTCATAACTCCTCTTCCTCCTTTTCCTGTGTCTCTTCTTCTCCTCTATTCTTTGCAAGTGAGGAATGATCAATCGACAGCTACAATCTCCTCATTCCTGCTTCTACAGTACTGAACTCTTTTTAGCTAATGGTAAAAAGGCAATTAGGCTGAGGAAAATTAATTTGAATTTGACTTTCAATTAACCCTCCCTTAAGTTCCTCTTTCTCCATAAAAATGGACGTTTGAGTGGCTATTTGAGAGGTGTATTGATATTTGTTTAGTGCCGTTATTGCTTGGATAAAAGGCAACCGTTTATATGGATTGTGATTGCATCACCACTACTGCAGTCTGCACCGTTCACATTGCAGCTCAAAGGACACAGGAGATTAATATTGTTAATTAATGTCCGAGGCGTGCCATTGTTGTGGAGGTGATGTATTACAGGCAGGAGTGGCTTGTCTGGGGTACTCACTGAAATGGGATTGAACATCAGAATAGAGGCCGGTCATCATCCTTCTTCCTCACTTGTCCACCCTGCCGACAAGCTGAAGGATTTAAGCTGCAAATGAGGAAACATGAGAAGAGGTTACTTTGCTTTTGTGGCTTCAGCCTAAAGATTAAAAAGTTATTTTAATCATGATGTGAGTGTTCGCTGGCATCCTTTCTCATTTCTCAGTTGTAATAAGAGAGATTCTCTTTTGTCTGCATTTTTCTCATTAGCACAAAAACTCCAGTGTCATAGCAGTGGCCTTCTCAATTCATAAACTATGAAGGTGAGGAAGCTTTGATCCCCCTTCCTTCTTCATCATCAGCCGTCTGCATAGTCTCCTCTCTCTTAATCCCCTCTAGCGCTGTGTGCGAGTTGCAACTCTGATTGATAGAGATGTGTTTTAAAGGCATTATAATTTTATTGATTCTTAATGTTGTAAATTAAGGAATTTATTTGGCACCTAACAGAATGCACCTGTAATGCTGCTGGCATTTATTCCACCTGATGGTGCCGCGATTTCCTTTAATTGCGTTGCCACTGCACTCACTTATATTAAAAGGCCTGGGCCATAATAATTAATTCTTTTCAACCCAAGTCATTTTGGCACAATTTCTGGCAATAAACACTCATAAATAAAGTAAGTGGCATTGAAAAAATAAGGCTACAGGTTTTTTCCATATACTTATTGCTGCCTCTTCCCGGCACAAGTGTTATTGATAGGTTTCAAGGGGCCATGCAGCCCATATGGTCTAAAACGAGCACTGGCCACAAGAGTAATACTAAGTGGATTATTTTGCATAAAAAATAGACAATGTTTGAAGTTGTGCAATTAACCTGTGTTTAGAAAATAGCTGTGATTTATGCATCTGTGTGTGTTTAAGATGCATGCATTATGGAAATCCTCTAGATTTATAATCCATTTAGCTGATGCGGTCGAGGTTTTTAGCGCTATCATTTATAAAGACCTGTATATTTTAATGTCTCCAATGGGCTCTTTTTCGGACTAATCCACTACATTAGCTTTGGGTTTTATGAGTCACCTGCCCGACTGTGGTTCTTAATGGCATTTAAGGTCAAGGTGAGAGTCGGCATTTATAAAGTTTGAGACAAGTGAAGAAGCAGCTGGTGTTTTTATATAGATTGTGTTCTGTGTTTTGATCTTACTCACCCTGATGTGATCAGATTTACTGTCTTAAAACTGGATTCTGAGTCAAATTTATGTATGTTGTAATCAGATTTTTTGATATATGCTTATTAATACTATGCCTGCTCCTTGATGCAGACTGTAATCCATTTAGCAATGTTTTGTTTAGTGACAGTAAAGTGCTGAACAGTCTTTTATTGATCAACTGACAGTTTTAGTTAAAGATTTATAAGAATTAACTGTTGTACTCAAATATCCTGCAGTTGTCCTCTGCATAACATCTTATTTTCTTTCTTTGTTTTTGCTTTTTTTTTACACAGGCGCTGTATGAGAACATGCTGGTTGAGTTGCCCTTTGCCAGTTTCTTCCTATCCAAACTTCTTGGAACCAGTGCAGAGGTGGACATCCACCATCTGGCCTCTTTGGACCCAGAAGTGTATCGCAACCTTCTCTTTCTCAAGAGCTATGAGGATGATGTGGAAGAGCTGGGACTTAACTTTACCGTGGTCAACAACGACTTGGGAGAAGCTCAGGTAACGGGGGGTTGGTGACAGGGTCTGATTCAACTTCAGCTTTCAACTTTATATATATATATATGATACTTTTAATGCGTAGAAGCAATACAAAGTGCTTCACATACTAAAACACTTTGGCATCAAAACAACATATAAACACAGAACCCCCCAGTCCCTTTAAAACCAAAGTTAGCAGTTTAAGGAAACAGTTGAAGGCTTTGGTACGAGGTGAGGAAACTAGGGGTCTGTTCACACCAAGAGCCACCCCAACCCAAAACGACCCAGGCTGCCACCATGGGAGCCATCCAGGTCTGGGTGGTCAGGGCCCAGCACTTCTGCCTTATGGTTGTGATGTGGGCCCTGCCCACAAGGACAGCCACCACAGCAACGACCACACAGTCAGGGCAGGGGTAGCTGCCGATGTAGAGGACCCCCATGAGGAAAACGCTGGAATGATAAAAATAATTAAATACATCAATCAAATCCATCTAAAAACAACAACCGTAAAACCAACATGTGAAAAAAAAAAGTTTGAATATATCATAGCCTACAGTTATTTGAAAAAGATTAATGATGGTTATAAAAGGAGATATAAAGAATAGCAGCATAAAAGTAAGCAAATAATTTAAATGAATAAGAAAATAAATACAAAATTTAATAGCAAAGTAAGGGAAAGTATAGATTAATTTAAAATAAATAAAAATAAAACTTAGTTAAAGACTAAACTAAAAACGTGGGTAAGGGGAAAAAATTTATTTTCCACCTCTATTTCTGTCCTGTTCAGCACCTCACGATCGGCCACCCTTCCGTCCTCATGTTTGGTTTCCCTTTGTGGCGTTAAT
Organism: Atherinomorus stipes; assembly: GCA_023101725.1. NCBI lineage: Eukaryota > Metazoa > Chordata > Actinopteri > Atheriniformes > Atherinidae > Atherinomorus > Atherinomorus stipes. The sequence goes on from JALJCO010007127.1 coordinate 670,701, forward strand.
AATTCATTTCCCTCCTGATGCACCACTTCTCAGCTCTGACAGAGATAAAGCACGTTGCCACTGCCGCTCTAAACCCAGCTGCAGTGGAGGGAACACAGCAGCTCTGTTGACCGTTCCACCTGCTTTTTCCCCCCAGAAATTATCTCACAACACGCCTGACGGAAGCACCCAGCAGCTCTTAAGCACCCCCCCACCCCCCAACCTCTAAAGCTCAAAGCTGCAGAGACGAAGCCACCACCAACACTCTGAGTCACCTGCGCCCAGACCTGCACTCTCCATCGAGCCCCTGTTTGCTCAGGGCCTTAACGCGTCTTATTAGCTCTTCTCAAACAACACCTGAAACGGCTGAGTTACAATGTGGCCCTCCTGGTCGCAAATAGGGCATCGCAAACACGATAGGGAAAACAATTTGTGAAAGATTAGGCACACACCCGGGAGCAGTCTGCCCTGCATTTGCCCCCGTGAGATAGCCAAAGCAAGCAAGATAACAGCAGTAATTCTCTTACATTAGCACATAATCACAATCCACTGTGAAGGAGAAAAAGGCAGAAAATAGTTACCTGCCCGTGAGGACACAGAGTATGTATCACTCAGGGAATGGACAAAAAAAGAGAAACAATTTCCATTATATTGTAATCTATATTCAGTATTGCTGCACTGAAAACCTTTTGTGAAGCTTATCAATCAGTCTTTGTTCAGACTGCGTCAGAGAGGTGCTGATTCATACTTGCTATATATATATATTTTTTAAAACTATTGTTTCAATTATTTTTAGACAAATATTCCATTAAGTGTTTAGCCATCTGTTTTTGTGATGGTGCATGTGACTAATGTTTCTCATTGCTGATGCAGTATTCCTGTCCGGCATGTGTTGGAGATTTTTAGATCACTGCAATAGGGTGCAGAAAAGTTGTCGGTTATAGAAGACAACTGACTGAGAGAAACTGACAGTAATAGAGACTTAGAAAAGTTTTTGTGCTCTACATCAATGTGTGTGTTGTTCTCTTCTATATTTTACATTTTTTACCTTATAACATTGTAAAAATATTGCAGTATTTAAAGCAGCATGTCAGGCTGGCACCTCAGGCCAAATGATATTGGAACAGATGTTCAATAGAAAGCGCTGAATGCACCTCACCAGTTTCTCATCTTGAATTGCTGAAAAACATTTCAGTTGTCTTTGTCAGTTGTTGAATTAAAAGAACCTGGCACAATTTAGCCACATAGTGTTTGTTGGTCATTTGGCAACTGAATACATAGTGAAGTAAGCAATGTAAGTACCAACATAGATATGTCAAATTTAAACAGATTCATACTGTAATCAAACTGTACAAATATCACATCTTTTTGATCCAGGTGGTTGAGCTGAAGCCAGGAGGCAAAGATATTCCTGTGACGACAGCAAACCGGATAGCGTACATCCATTTGGTGGCTGACTACAGGCTGAACAAGCAGATCAGGCCTCACTGCCTGGCCTTCAGACAGGGTCTGGCCAATGTGGTCAACCTTGAGTGGCTGCGTATGTTCGACCAGCAGGAGATCCAGGTATTCCCTACTGGGAAAGTTAAAACAACAACAACAAAAAAATAATAATAATACTTGAAACATTTCAATTTCTAACAGAAGCTAAAAATGTGCTTCCTGTATCCTGATAGGTGCTGATATCTGGGGCTCATGTTCCAATTTGTCTTGATGACCTAAAAAACTTCACAAACTATTCAGGTAGCTCCTTTAAAATCTTTTCATTTTATTTGCAATATTCTGGACATTCTGTACAGTATGTATGAGTACAGATAGTATAATTGTCTTTGCGATCATCTGCTTTAGGTGGGTACTCAGCCACTCATCCTGTCATCCAGACCTTCTGGGAGGTGGTTGAAGGATTCACAGAAGAAGAAAAGCGCAAGCTGTTGAAGTTTGTAACCAGCTGTTCCCGACCGCCACTACTTGGCTTCAAGGTGAGCCGTTGCCAGACTTGAACTTTCCCCTCTTGCCATCTTTCCTCCTCCCTCTCCTCCAGTTCTTACTTTGCAGACTTTGCATAGTACTAGTATCTGCTACTATCAGCTGGTTTTCCAGCTGCAACAGAAAGGAGTGTTTCATCCTTATGGGCTTATAATGGAAATGCTCAGACTGATAACAACCCCTGAAAAGATAGTTTTCCAATTAGTTTCATTCAAAGCAGAGAATTGCAGTGAAGTCTTATCTCCACATCCACTGTTGGTTTTAGCTCATGACCTTCCTCTGTTGAAGAAGCCTGTCTGCTGCTCTCTATGTGTGGGCTTGGCTTGAGACCTTGGCTGGACAAATATTGCCATTCAGAACTTTGTAGGTTGAACTTTTCACCTTTTTTCCTTTTGTGTCACATGGTAGAAAAAAGCAATTTCTTAGCAGATGATGCTGGGAAACTACACCAGTCTACCTCCAAGCACAGTTTTAACAGTGCTGAATCATTATAGCCATTTCTGAAATGATTTCCTAATTGCAAGCCATTTCACTTTCTCACTGACTTAATTTGTATGACACTTAAGTAGTTAGAGATGGGAGAAATAGCAAAAAGTGTTGCTCAGGACCATTAAAGTGTTTTTATGTCGTACATTAACTGATCAGAAGTGGTAATCATGTTATGATTGTTTAAGTATTCTTGTTACTGTCATTAGTTAATAAAATTTAATTGCTACTCTGCAGTTGTGAGTGAGGAATGCTCCACTTAAACTCTTCTGCAGTACTTCTTCTCAGGGTTTGAACACTGTCTTCCCTCCTCATTTAATAAATTTGACTTTGGCCAGTCTGCAGATATGCCACCCCTCCTTCTGGGCCTCTTCTCTGGGCCTGGTAATTCGTGGGGGAGCGGCCCCTGACCTGGCTCACAGCTCAAGCCAGCTAAGCCTTAATTAGCTGTCGTGAAACGGCCAAGGATTCATTAGAGGAGAAATAGTTCTGTCAGAAGAAGCCATTTAAAAAAGATGATGGAAACGTTCTTTTTTTTTCCCTAAATGATAGCCGCGGTAATGACACTTTCTCAATAAGCAACGATAGTTTAATACGGTAATTGTCAGAAAAATGGGGTCATAATGGCTGAGCCCCCGAAGAGCCATTTAATCGGGTAAGTATGGCCACAGAGACGTATACACCAACGTTAAATTGTGGGGTGAAATCGGGGCGGAGCAGCTTGTTCTTGATGGAAACGCTCAGTGTCACAGTCTAGCAGATGAGGTGGTCTCATCAACTCAAGGCTTGATTTAAAAAAATGCCAGGTAGACAACATGAAATGACCATCTGTCCAGCAACTCATCCAAGGGTCAAACTGTGGGCCGGTTTCCCCCTCAGGACCTTTCAAGCTCAAAGCTAATTTCCTAAATTTATCCTTTTGCTGTATTAGCTTAGCTCTTAATGTCTCTCTTTTAACATTTATCCCCTTGTGGAATTTGACATTTATTGCTTAATCGGGATTGGTTTGGTGATTGTGATCATTACTGACACATTTTGATTCATTATTTGTCCGTCTTTGAACGCCTTAAGTTGTTCTCACTCATCTCTGTGATTACCGCCACTTGCTAACACCTTACATTTTCAAACAGGAGCTTTACCCGGCCTTCTGCATTCACAATGGCGGCTCTGATCTGGAGCGCTTGCCGACTGCCAGTACCTGCATGAACCTGCTCAAGCTCCCCGAGTTCTGTGACCAGCATCTGATGAGGAACAAGCTGCTGTACGCCATCGAGTCCTCTGCTGGGTTCGAGCTGAGCTGAGCACACAAAGGCCTCTCTGTCTCTGCATCCATGGACTCAACGCCACAGAGGTCGCTTTGGAGTGAAAGACTCAAAAATAGATGAGGGAAAGGAAATGATGCACTGACTGATTTATTGTGTATTTTCAGTGTGTGCGTGTGCCAAGCAGAAGGTGAGGCAATAATCACCCAGAGACTAAAAAGAGGGGTACAGGCTTGAAATTGAGTAGGAAGCCTTTTTAACCTTGTTGCTTTTAAGTAATTTAAATGTTTAATCACTTGTGAGAACCCTCCTGAAGAACCGCAATCCTGCTGGATTTTTGCAGGCCGTGTTTGGCGCTGAATAAAAAAAACAAAACAGTAGCAGCTCCTCTCTGAGTAAGGCAGCATGAATGGACACTTGTTTTTCACCAAAGATTAAGTGGCATTGTGTGAAAAAGGCAATATAGCAGCAAAGAGGCGGACTTTCGGACTCTAAAGCCACCTTGTGGTGTGCCAAGGGCTGCGGAGGTGGAGGAGCTTTTGCGTACTGCTATCATGTATTTTCATGTAGAAGTCATTAAAACTCCAGTTTTTGTGATTTCCCAAATATTATCTTTACTAGTAATAACTCATGTCTAATAACCATACCATAAGTGTGCACACAGCATCTGGAGAGTAGAGGATGATATTGCTGGACTTCAGATACAGAAAAAATGATATGATGATGGTTTTTGTGAATATGTATATGTTTACAACCCTTCTACAAGTCATGTATTTGGTATTTGTACAGGTTTGTTTCTCTGTCCTTTGGAGACTTTGTTTCCACATGTGTCCTCTAAGGTGATCAGTCTCTTACCTGATCAGCACATGAAAATCTGTCATACTGAAAAGGCCTGCAAATGATCAGTGTACCAACAGGGTGAGAAAAGAGTGTATGGAGATGAATAAAATTGCTTTCCTTTTTGCATTTTCCTTCCATTAGTCTTCTAGTTTTCTTGTTGCTTGTAATTTACAGTAATGACTAAGACATAAAACAGTGCTTTGTGGGAAAATTTCCTCTTCAGTTTTACGGCCTCTGACATATAATTAAAGAAACATCCAGTTAAGAAACACTGAGCAGAACTATTCTGGCCTTGAGATGCATTATCGGGTTGAGCACAAATTAAGATTGTGTGCGTTTGTCATAAATCCACCTGCCCTCGTATGCAGTGCAGCCCAGGAAGATATCCATCCCTTTTTGGACCGAGTCCATCTCCCCGTCCTCTCTCCTCTGCTTAAACGACCAGCCTCTCCTCTTGTGTCGACGCCGGACCCTTGCATATCGGCTGGGCCAGAGAACTCATAGTGGTAATTGGGTCTTAAAAACCAGGCTTGTCATTGAAATGAGGGATTCATCTCAATTACGATGAGATTTATTTAAAACTATTACCTTGTGATGGATTGTAACTGACAACGTTAATGCAGGATGTTATGAATCATCTTCAGAGCGTTATATACTTTAGCGTGCTCATAGGATTTTTAAGGGCTAATAGAAGCTTTTAGGCTTGTTTGTCCTGCTGCGGAAAATGGAAATGGCAATAAGCACTTGAGGGTGATTGGGGATTGGAGCCTCGTGTCCAAAATATTATATCCATGTGTGTGTCTGCAAAACTAGCATTAAACCAAATGATTGTCATGGCTTTTAACGAGCTGATTGGGTAATCATATTGAAACAGCTTTCAAAAGAAAACAACAGCAGGTACTGGATGAAGGAGAAAGTGTTGGACAAATCTTTCTTTTTTGTGATAAGATGGTGCCATCTGGTGGCAGCTTGTGATGCATGATTTTTATTTTATTTTTTAAACTTTTACAAGCCTTATTATTGCAAATCATCCAGAGAAGTCATGTACAATCAGATGCCTTTTCCTACTTTCTCCAAGTATGAATGAATGAAACAGAGTAAACCACAGCTCACTGTTATAATGAACCTCTGGAAGGCTTTTATGAACTCTTATGAACTGGAAATAAATAAAATGCACTCACCTCAATGTTTTAATGAGATTACTCTTGCTCAAAAAGATTTGAAATAATAAATGTATGGTTTTGAGGTGGAATAGCAGTACATTAGAAGAGTGTGTGACTTTGCTGCCTTCGGCTTACTTTTTGCATGTCTAGACATGAGCAAGGAGTGGCCCAACCCTTCCATCTTGAGTTGGAAAAATTACCTGTTAGCTGCAGTTCACACTGCATTTGGTTTGTATTAAAATTTATGGTCATGAGTTACTTTGGTCTCATTCATGTGAAATACATTCTGAAGCATAACTATCAGATAAAGGCATAAAAATCCATGCAGATGCGTTTAGAGATAACCATTTGCACATGATATATGTTGACCTGTACATGATGTCTATAGCTGTGATTCCTCTTTCTGAGTGAGCCTAATTAGATCCTGACTGCCCATAATGTCCAGTGTAATTAATAGCAATCTGTCATTTTCATTGGGTCCTTTTTAGCTGGCAAGAGCTCTGACCGGATCTAACAGCAAAAACGACCTCCATCTCCTTTTTGAAATCAATGCAAGTCAGATTTCAGGCTCAATTCTACTCAAAACTGTAATAACCTACTGTACACTTCATGCTACCATTTTGGGTTAAGAAGAGTTCAGCTCACTGCTTTTTTTTTCTCACATAAGGCCCCCGTGGGAATGGATTTGTGAGTTGTGGCCTGAAAATAGGAGTACCCACTTTTCAACAGAAATCATTCTGTTCTGGAGTTATTCCAAAATAGAAAAGGGTCATGACAAAACCAAGCTTCTTTATGTAGCTTACATCGAAACCAGCAGTAATGTTGCAAATTGGTCTGTAAGAGCAACACCGTATCCTTGATTAATGTAGTTACTATATTCTTTTAAAATCAAAAGTCCTCGTAAATCTGTATTACCCCCCCCCCCCCCCCCCCCCACACACACACACACACACACATTTTTTTCTTTCTTTTTTCTAAATACGCTTCAGAATTACAGTACGTATGTTTTCGCACGATAGAGGGCGCACAGAGCCATTTGTGCTCCCTCTATGTTTTTCATATTTTTTCCATATTGGATGAAAAATCAGCTAAATTAATTGATTTATCGAAACTGTTCATGCAACACTTTTCCGTACGGTACATCTGCAGAGTAAAAACAGACCCCTGCCATCCGCCTGCTGGGTGTGCAGTGTCACCCGTGGATGTGAGGACAGGTCAGGGAAACAGTACTGATGTCGACGCTCAATGACGTGCTGCTTTCAAATGTCCATCGTAAAAATCATACGTCTTGCCATAGTGTTGTTTTTAGTAGCCTACCCATGGGCCTACCAAACCCCTGAATTTTAATGTTAAAAATTTTTACCTTTATAGTTGGAGCACCAACAGCGTAAATAAACAGTTAAACTTAATCAATTCTAAAGTGAGTGATTAGGCTATTTATTTTGAAGCAAAAACAAACAAAAACAAAAAGCTGGAACAAAATACTGAGGCCATCAAGCGAAATAAAAACTAACATCTTAAAATGATTACAAGTATAAACCGAGTAGAAGTATTCCACAGTATTCCACAAATGTTAATTTCTATTTTTCTGCTGTTTCACGGGGTTGAAGTATCTCGAAGCGATCAAGGAGTTCCACACACTTTCTACAGCTTACTTTGGTCTCTCTGATATCCGACAGCATTGAAAGCCTCAGTAACCGTAGTGGGCCACATATCAGTAGCCACACCACCATCAGTAACCAGTCACCACCAGCGGCTGCCAAGGTTTCTCGTTTCTGAGGCAGAGGTAGCGAGCAACGACAGGGAGGACATTCGGAGCACAAATTTCTTTGCGACGGGTAAGTAAGTACTTCTTGTTTGACATAAAGTTTAAAACCCGTTTAGGTAGACACTGTCAGTGTGCTTACAGAGCGACGAAGGAATCTCCTGCCGCATAGATTCAAGTGCACGCGGGGATGCTGCTGTTACATCTACATTGCTATCTATCGTCTGCAGGTTTTTTAAAGGCTGTATGTTCACACCAATTAAAGTACTATTTTTTTTTTTGTGGAACCTAAGAGACAGCCTTTTTGGACAGTTGGGGTACTTGCTAATGTTAAGCTAATCGAGCAATTCGCTGCTGTTAGCTCTAGCTTTAAACTTAACATTTATAACTTTGCTACAGTTAGCTACATTAGCTTGCATTTCTATAAGGGCAGTGATGTGTTTATTAATGCCTGTTATGATCTCACCAAGCCTCTACTGTATTGTATTGTTGTAAGATGTTTTTGTAGTGCTGACGTTAAGTAACTTAAGTCTTCATTAAAATATTAAAGTTTGGAGACCACTATTTTGGAAGTGATTTTCCTCTCTTATATAACGCCATTTATAATTTTACCGATAAAGTTATGCTTCCAAATTATTTTGGTTTAAAACTGCGCATTCAGCTTTAAGACTTTCTGGAAGTTTCTTTTAATGTGATTGGCTGCTTTTTAGACGTTGCCTAATCATTTCAGGTGTTTGATTGGCCTGTTGATGCTAGCTTCCAGAAATTACAGTTAATATTATATTTACAGTAAAAATAATGTACTTTTCCGGTTTAGCTCAAGAACTTTCTTAAAGTTAGTTTGTTTGTTTGTTATGTTATTTATTTATTAGAATTTTACGGAAGACATTGCAGGCAAAAAAAAAAAAAACAAAACAAACAAAAACTGGTCAGTTCTCTTTTTTTGGGGTCTTTCTATTCTAGAAAAACAGTTTGCATGTCCGTTAAGGGCATTTATACAAACACATATATTTAATGGGAAAATGTCTCCATTTAAAGCTACTTTTTCATTAAAACACAGGAGGAAAAAAAGTTTATCTGCAATATCTTTTTACATTTTATCCCTAAAGTAGATGTTACCCATCAAGTTTGTGTATTCATAAAAGACATTTTTGAGATGTTCTTTGACTAAAAAAATCTCCACTTTACTAGCATTTAAACATAAGCCTTAACACTTCTTATGCATATCCAGATCTTGACTCATTTTTTTTTTTATCTGTAGTTTCTCATTCCATCTGTAGCTGCTCATCGTGTTCTCAAATGTTTAATCAACAGTTTTTTTTTTTTATCTTGTGACATTTTATAAGAGAAAATGAAAAAAATATTTTAAAGGTAATGATAATCATGAATAATTAATTGGTAATGACAGTAATAACTTTAACTAGCCTCATGTGAAACAATAAACTGTGTTTGACTGAAATAGTTAAAGGTAGAGTCCGAAGTCCCTCCAGCGTTTCTGTTTGCAAACAGTATTCAAACTTAGTGCTCCTCCCTCTCAGGCTAATGGCTGCCTCATTCTAGCTAGCTTATTCAACTTCAAGCTTCTCCTTCAGAGCTCAGAAGCGGCTACAAGCCAAACTATTATTAACCCTGGTTTTCCAAAGTGCATTATCTGAAGCTCTTTCCTTTTCTTCGGTGCATATACGGTTCTTTCTTTCTTTCTTTCTTTCAGTCTTTCTGTCTTTCTGTCTTTCTCTCTTTCTGGCGTCTGCTCCAATCATGAGCTTATTTCCACACAGCGTCATGCTCTTAGCTCTGTCATTGGCTGCCAATATAAACAGAAATCTCCACCCAGAAACGCCCCTAACACACCAAAACCATGCAAAAGGGCGAATTACAGGCAGGGGGGAGAGAGTTAGCGTTCAAACGCACCACGGCACGGGAGCTGAGTCCCAAAGGCGGAGTTTGAGACGGATTTCACTTGCTCAAGTCTAACATTTATTTTTTACGGGGGGAACTCCGGACTATACCTTTAACTGATTTGTTATCCTTACTAACTCCCTGATCAAGTAAACCAAGTCCCAGAAGCTCAGGTTAGCACTCAGAGAAAAAATGGCTAATAAAAATTAAACTGAAATTGAAAAGAAACTTCAAGGAGCATAAAGTATAACTAAAGTTTGTTTTGTTGGCATTTACCCTGGAGGGTGTATAATTTGTCTTCCTAATAAAAGTTGACGCTTCTTAAAGGGGAATCTTATGGAGCCAGGGATGTTTAAGAACCAGCGCCTGGCTATCATTGATAATATTGCACATTAAGGCCCTTCCAAATCAGCTTACCGTCTATTATCGGATTATTTCCTCCATCACTTCTACAGATTATGCTTGGAATAGAGATTTCATGTTCTTTCATGTTGACTGTAGTTTGATGGGGCATTTCCTTGTTATATGATAAGAGCAATGGAATAATTAGCCCTTAATGGTTTGTGTTTTGTTTATAAACAAGTGCCTGTACCACAGTCAGGTTGACCCTTTAGTCTACAATACTAACCACATTTAAGCTCCATTTAGACATGTACTGCTATTCATGAATAAGCAAGTTTCTATTATGCTTGGATGAGCACCCTGGTGAAGGGAGCGAAGTCACGCCCCTCTACTTACGAATAAGGGAATAAGAGAAGAAAAAATAAGAAGGAAGAAATGGGAAAAAAAAAATATCTTGCAGTTTTTGGAACAAATATGGGGATATAAAAAAAAATGAAAAAAAAAAAAAAGGGAGAATAAATAGTGAACCGGGAGGGATCCGAGGGGGGGGAGATAAATTGGGGGGAAAAATATAAAAAAATTCCCTATTTTTAAAAAAAAAAAAAGGGGGGGGAAAAAAAAGGGAAAGGGGGGGGGGGGGGGGGGGGTAACGGAAAAAAAAAATAAATATCGTATTTTTAAATATTAACAAAAAAAAGGAAAGGGGAAGAAATTCCCCCATTGGCTATTCTGTAACATTTGATAAAAAAAAAAAAAAAAAGTAACAGAAAAAATCAACCTAAATGAACTTATAATGTACATACTCTGTAAGGTTATACGCATGAAAATGTATTTCATTACTATGAATCATTTAGACAGGGAAAAATTTGTTATTCTGTTGTGTTTTAGCTTGCACCTGTTTTTTGTTTAGGCAGCTGTGATTTGTTTCAGGTCATGGCTGCTCCTAGCCTGTTTTGTCTGGTGATCTTGTGTTGTTAATATCACATTTATAGTGGTTATGTTCTCGAGCACTCACAAATCTCCTCTAGCTGCGTTGTTACATTCTTGTCGTGTGGTTGCCAAAACAAGAGAGATTTAATTTAATGTGTAATCACTATTGAGTTTATGCAAGCATTTCTGTCCAAAGAATGAAACTGAAACGCTTAAGTCTAATCGGAGATCTCAGTCATCAGATAAAGCCATAAGCTGCTCTGCAGATAATGAAGTTGGGAGTTCTTGAGTAAATGGAAATCATTAAATGAATCTTTACCTTGACTAGCTGCTGATACAGAGATGATATGGAGACATGGGCTTGAGTCTGACATGTGACAGATTTATTGTCATTCCTTTATTTTATGTTTGGATGCTGTGGTTTGAGTTGTATTTTTCTTTTTTCAGTTTAGTGTTGGAATATTTTTGTTTTTTCCCCTCTTATCTCAGACAAGTCATTTGTGTTGGGATACAGCTTTCTACTGCCTACTCCTGATTAAATGTCAGTATATGAGTTTGAAGTAAAACTTGGTTTTACTATCAAGATTACATCTGTCTATTGTACTGTATGTAGAGGTAGTGTAAGTTTGATCGCAAGACAGTAACAATTTTATGTTAAATCTATATACACTTACAGCAGAGATATGATTTGAATTCAGTTAGATTAAGGAGCTAGCAACTGCTTTAAGACAATGTCATGTGCTGATTTGACACATTCACTTCCATTTATATCAAATCACACAAAACAGCTAAAATGTCAATAATTCTTATTCCTGAGCTCATTGAGACATTTAAATTAAAAAACTAAATTTCAACAAAAATATTCAACAATTGAGCTTTGAAATTTTCATTTAAAAAAAAAACAGGCCTTTCAACATTGTTTTACGGATGATGGTCCTCACATGTTGGTGTCCAGGTTAGATCACCTGACACACAATAATCATGGGGAAACTGCTCTGCCCTGTATTTTGCTGCTTGATGCTTTGAAGCAGAGCGGCTTGTTTAGGCAAGGAGTCAGTCGATGAAAAGTGGACCCATTCAATTTAGAAAATAAAACGGTTTGGATCTGTGATCCAAGGGCTGCACACAAAGTCATCAGGTAACAGTGGTTTTTTTTTAGCCCACATATCCACAGATGCACAAAAATCAAGGAATAGTGATCAAACAGAGTGCAGGCATGTGATACACAGGTTGGACTGGTTAAATAACCTTTTGCTCATTTATAATTGATTTTAAATGCCTGTAAGTGCAGCAACTAGTGCTCATTGTTTCAATTCTCATGTGATCAATTGAACTGAATCCAACTGTGGCAGAGACACTCCGATCTGAAGTGGTCCCAGTGGAAGAAGGAGCCAGGAAGAAAGTCTTCCCCGTTATTCCCTGTTAATAATTATTTGTTTTTAATGTTCCATCTGCATGATAGTGGATTTCATAGGGCTGACTAGAGTAACATCTGAGGTTGTTATATTTGGTAAAACTTGTGTACAGACCATCCATGTTTGTTGTTAAAGCAGGAAGTACACATCCAAAAAGCAGAGACAGGTCGGGGTGGTGTAAAGGTAGCCTGGTACACCAGCCTGACTAACGCCATGTATGAGATACACGGCAAGTCAGTCTGGGTTCCCTCCATTGGAAAGTGATTTCCAGTCCAGTAAAAAATTGACCGGACCAATCACAGCACAGCAGTAGAATTATTAACAAGAACGTAAAACTCCTCCGACGACTCCACCGCTGTTTCTGCTCTGTTTTGGTGCTTAACTAACAGCTTCCAGGTCATAGTCACATGACGTGCGACACAAACGCTTTCTCATATTAGTAGTTCAGCAATAAACAATGCTTACATGTAACAGAGTATTTATAATAATAAAACCAAACATTCTATGTTAATATACACAAGAAAATAATATTAAATGGAGAGAGAAAAACAACGTGTAAACGCTGACTTCCGGCGTCGCCATAGCAACAGAGTGCCGAACTACGTCAGCTACAGTCACCTCCGATTGGTTCTCTCCGGTTCACTTTCCTTCTGTTAGTCCCGCCTCTCGTCTCGCATTGGAAATCAGTCTCCAACGGAGGGAACCCAGACTGACTTGCCATGTATCTCATTCATGGCGTTAGTCAGGCTGGTGGACCAGGCTAGTGTAAAGTGGCTTCAAAAACCCAGGTTCTCGAAGAGGAAAAAAAAAAAAAGGCTGTTCATCTTTAAACCCTATGACTTTGTCGATAATGGGTTTTGTTGTTTTTCTTTCTGCTGACAGTTTTCACAGCGTTCAGGTGCCTGCTGAGTGGAGATTTCCATCCTCTGTGTGTTGTCATGATTTTCATAAAAAAAATTTGTGTATTACTTTTTTCAGGTCCAACTTATTTAATTGGTAGATAATTTTTTTCCCCCCTTGTTTAATGGGGGGGGGGGTATTTTGAGGGGTTAAATTTGAGGCTGACTGTAGGTTTGTAATTAGCCAAGATCCCAGGATAAATTTTTTTTTCAACAGGTTTCACCTTAAGGAAATAGCACACCCACAGAATAATGTGCATTCATTTTCTTTCATTTTCTACTCACCCTCATGCTGAGCAAGACTCTGGAGCACTTTTTTATTATCTCAAATGCAGCCGGAGATCGGACAGGCTTTCGTTTTCCCCCAACTTTAATATAATGGAGTTCACTGGCACCCGATCCAAAAAGGTCCATGAAAGTCTAATTGACTAGATGATCCACTAGAGGCAAAAGATGCTGTTGATTTTATCTTAAATCAAAACAATTTTATTTGTGAGAAAAATAAACAAAATCATCACTGCTGTGTTAAAACTAGGCTTGGCAATCTTGGAAAAATGGTTCGAGCAAGCTGCATTTTGGAAAAAAACAAACAAAACACTGCCATACACCTGCCCGAAACCAGCAGTAAGCAGTTCGTTAGCTATGTTTGTTTGCACTGAGCAGCACACAGCAGTGACGAGCAAAGGGGGGGAGTGGGGAGGGACAGAGGCAAAACATAAAGGCATCGATTGGTTCTTTCTATATGGTGTAAATGACCAATTCCTGCCATGTGGTGCAGATGGCAGGAATTAGTTTTTACAGACCTGCAGCTCTGACAGAGGTCTGACTTTTTTCCTTCTTTTTGATGGATTTCACCCAGTATAACAAAAATTGTTTCTGAACAGGATTCCCAATTCTGGCTTTAAAGGAGTAAGGCTCAATAGAGCTGAGATTCCATCAGTCTAGCTACAGTACTAAAAAGAAACTTTGAGTTGTTGTTCTCCTCCATTAAAGTTTAATTATAAGCAGTTCAACTCTGTGAAATGCTGTCTTCTGTGTTAAAAGATCGACTTTCCAGATTAAGTGATATTCATCCAGCTTAGTCAAAAGTCATGATTGATCCAGTTTTTTGGTGGCCTTCTTTAAAGGGACTTGAGGCAAGATTAAGAAACGAAACTCGCGACTGCCGCGAACTGGCGCTTCAGGTAACTGCAGCCACGAGCCAAGCCGTCACGGGAGCGTGCACAAACTGAAGCTATAATGTTGTTTACTCACCTTTTTCTCCGTAGTTACACTTTTTGGTGGTCTTTCAGTTGATCTGGATCGATTGCTGATGGCAGAATAATCCATAACAATCGCTTACAGTGTTTGAATTTACCGCAACCGGCTTCGTCCTATATCAAAACTGCGGATGTAGCGTCATTTGACGTCACGTCCGCATGGCGGAGCTGGAAAGCTATAATGTTGTTTACTAACCTTTTTCTTCGTAGTTACACTTTTTAGTGCCTTTCAGTTGATCTAGATCGTTTTCTGACGGCAGAAGAATCCATAACTATCGCTTACAGTGTTTGAATTTATCACAACCGTCTTTTTCCTGCATCAAAACTGCGGATGTAGGTCATTTGACGTCACGTCCGCAGGGCAGCGCGGGAAATTCGGACACCGAATTGCAGCGCATTTTGAAGCACACAGCCTGTTCAAGGCAACGGAGAGAAACATGGGTGGAAACGTTATTTTTGGTATTTAGCGCTTCATCACCCATTAGTATGAAAAAAAGGGACATTTATGTTTGTTTTTTTTTAAATTCCTGCCTCAAGTCCCTTAAAGAGATGGTGAGCTTGCTCTCGTGTGATTTATTGATGCTCAGTGAGGTCTTAGCACGTGTACACAGTTGAAAGGTAAACGGGCTCAGTGTTTTGTAAAAAAAGTTATTTGAGAATACCTTATAAATAAATATCTGTATTTTTCATTTACCATTGCGAGAATTTGAGTTTGAATCTCCCTTATCAAGTGTTACATACTGGTACCCCTTCCAGGGAAATCTCATTTGGCATGCCAGTGAATACAGCTGAAAAATCGAAAACTTGAACAGATGTTGAAATATTGTGCTGCTCGACTTGCCTGGAAGTGTCTGCTTGTATAGTTTCCCATCCTGTCGCAGCTACATGAAAAATAGGAGTGCTGAGACCAAACCAAGCTGTTCACTTCTCCGCTTGATCTTCTTTCTCCCGGTATAGACCCCTGAACTAGAAAAGTTGCCCGCAGCACATTTGTCAAAGGGATTTAAATCCTCAATAAATATCCAAACATCCTCAACTTGCTCCTGTAAACACAGGCGAAGCAACTTGTCACTCGAGTCTTCACCTCATCGCTCAGTGCAAAGTAAAGAGCTGTGGATAGGTTTAATTTTGAACACTGGCATGTGCAGTTGCTTTTTATTTAATATTAACTTGTCTATGCATGAGTATTAGATTCAAGAGATACATTTAAAAAAGAAAAAAATTGTATTATAAGCCACTTATCCTTACCTCTACACGGCTTAGTGTAAATATCAGTTTTATAATTATTTTTTAAAAGTTTGATTCCCAAAAAAAGCCCAAAGATGATAACATATGTTGAAAACTATTTGAAGTTGGCTTAAATTCTTTACAAATTTTTTTTGACCATATCAGTAATGAGAACAACCGTAAAGCCCCGTTTCCACCCGTGGGTCTGGGTTGGGTCGGGCCAGGCCGGATCGGGTGGGTTTTGGTACGGATTTGTTGATTTCACGTTGCATCCCCACAGCATACTGCACCCTTACTCTGGAGGCGGAGTATTAACTGGACAGCGCTGCTACTTTGAACGCGTGACATCATCGCCGTGCAACACCTTTTAACTAAAGCACCGCGACACACGTGACAGAAACAAAAGGAGTCACCCTTGCTTTGTTTTTACACCGGGTCACACGGGAAGTGATTGATTTTTCAACGAATCAACGGATTGCTGTGTATAGCCCCCTACCTAAGGGTACTAAAAAAGTAGGTCGGGTCAGATATAAGGGTACCCGTCCCAGTTTTTATCTGTGGAGACGCAAAAAAACATGGACCGATCCGGCCCGACCTGACCCAGACCCCCTGGTGGAAATGGGGCTTAAGGCTCTTAGAGCACTCTGAGGTCTTATTTGTATTCTCAACGGCTCTGCTATTGCAAACCACAATCATGTCCATGTTTACTGGAGATTCCTCTAAAAAGTTTAGTGGGAAAATTTCTCAGTGCAAAAGTATGAAGTCATTTTGTGAAAAAAAGTGGTCAGGGATGGTGCCAGGGCATGTCATAGTTGAGTTAAAACAATTTAACTCTCTTTACATCTTGTTTAATCTACATTTAAAGCTATTTACTCAACACAGTTGTCTATGTTTGTTATGTCATAGTCTAACCGTTTAAAAGAATCACTTTGCATCACTGATGGATGATGGGATTGGCTGATGTGCTCTGCTAACTCTGAGGGGTAGTTCACACTTAGTAAAGAAAGTACCCATCTGTTCTGAGTTAGCTATGTATTGCTACTGCAAGTAGTGTGCAGAACCATGAACTAGCTCTCTAGTGGTCACTGTTTTCCATTAAATCTACTGCTGCAGGGAACCAGTGATGTTAAAGTAGGTCAGTAATGGATGAAGTCGGGGAGGTAAAAGGAAATGCATTTTGAAAAGAATTGAAATAGACTTAATTTTTCGAAAAATTTAGAGCAAAACAATTGCACTATGGTTCATATCTCTATATTAAGGCTGAAGTCTATAGCAGGCTTTGGATCAGAAAGATTGCCATTATCACTAGGTCAAATCAGTAAATAGGATATTAAGCAGACAAAGAGGGGGAGAATATTAAAGTGTCCAGGGAAGATTTAAACTGACTGCCTGACAGGCATCTGAAAGAAGAGCCAAGGGCCTGTACCATGTTCCAACCAAGAAAAACTCAATGGCACTGCCATGTGCCAAACACCGTCTGGCCCCCACATAACACGAGCACAATCTAACCGCAAAGGGCACAGGTTATAAATAGCAAACAAACAGGACACCGTGCACTCATGTTTTGCTCACTGGTTTGTTTATCTTTTTAGTACAATTAATAAGAGAAAATCCTCCATAGTTTAAATATGATTTTTGATATTTTACCTCAAAATGTACAACTTGCATCTTTCTTGGGAAACCAAGCACTCATTTAGCTTTTTTTTTTTTCATACAAGATAGGGAGTCAAGTCCAGAAGCAATGTAAATGTATCAGTTGTGGTAATTTGTCAGATTTCTAAAAGAGTTGATATAACAGATTATTGTGTCAGTCATAGAAAACAGAGAATTTGTTTGGGTTGTTATAGCTTATGTTTATTCTTTCTTTCATACTCTGCTGTGTCTCCATTAAACTGAGATAATGGACCGGATTTCACATGACACGTATGTTTTTTTTTTTTTTTTTTGGTCATGTAAAAATCAGATTGGAAAACAGCCTGACTGGATGAGCTGATAATGTTTTTGGATAATCTTGTACTGGGTTTAATTCTGGGATTATTTCTTGAGTTTTAAATCAGTGTGAAATACATTATTTTGATGTTTTTTGTTTGGCTCTTTATTGGTGCTGCCTAATTGTATTTAAATTTTAATGTGAAGCACTTTGGTCAGCGGTAGTTATTTTTAGTCTGTTTTATAAATACATTTGACTTGGAAAATAAAACAGGATATGTTGCATCTGAGACCACCTGCATGAAAACAAGACTTACTCTTGTCAGCAAACTCCCTAAAAAGAAAAAAAAAAAACAAAACACTCAACACACTGTAATCTGTACATCATACCAGTAAATATTACAGCAACTTTATTTATAAAGTACTTTTAAAACAACAGAGTTGACCAAAGTGCTACAGTGTACAAACATAAGATAAAGCAACATAATCATAATAAAATCAATGAAGTTAACTTGCATAAAAATATAGAACTAGAAAGCAGTTAAAACAAATCAAAACCAATCAAAATCAAAATGTCACAATGTCATTTTGGGCCAAATGCCAAAGTGAACAAATAAGATTTAAAAAGAGACTTAAAAACTGTTAAAGAAGAGGCCTGTCAGATGTGCAGTGGCAACTTATTCCGAAGTTTAGGTGCAGCCACCGCAAAAGCCTGGTCCCCTCTGAGCTTCCTGCTGGCCGTGGGCACACATAGGAGGAGCTGGTCAGCTGACCTAAGAGACCGTGAAGGAGTGTAGGGCCAGAGGAGCTCAGAGAGGTACTGTGGGCAAGATCATTCAGGCACTTAAAAGTAAATAAAAGTAGTTTAAACTGGATCCTAAAATGCATGGGCAGCCAATGAAGAGAGGATCAAATTGGGGTGACGTGCTCATGGTTGCGTGTGCCAGTTACAAGACGTACAGCTGCATTTTGAACAAGCTGTAGTCGAGAAATACAGGACTGACTCACCCTGAAATAAAGTACATTTCAGTAATCCATCCGGGTAATTACAAAGGCATGGATTACTGTTTCAAAGTGCTTTTGTGCTAAAAATTGTTTTTATTTTGGCCTGTTGCCTCAGATGAAAATAGCTCAACTACAGTTGAAGTCAAAGATATCTGAGAGTATATCATTATTTTTTCTTCCATTACTTGACATGAACTTGATTCACACTTTAAGGATTCATGAGCTGCCAAAATTAAGTTGATGTGTAGAGATAAATTGCCTGATTGTGTTTAAAACAAACAAACAAACAAACAAAAAACTGCAATTTTGATAAGATATTACAACTGTGAACAATGTAAAATGCAAGATGAGGTAAACAGATGGCAAACCTGTCTCATGAAGGTGGTAAATGTCACTTATTATTTAAAATTGCAGCTGTCACTGGAAAAATGAACTAAAGCCACCTGATGCTCTTCATGGGATGTTGGAAAAACTGTTTCTGGTTGCTGCCTTAGTGTTTCATCAGACTGAGAGCCCTGTAATGAGGTGAATTAAATATACAATTAATTGCTATACATGATACGGCTGCATTACTGTGCTTTAAACCTCAAAATCTAATAAAAGAGCATGATTGAGTTACTCGTATCTTCTCCGTTTGATATCCATTGGAGTAATATGGCACAGTGACTGTGCATGTGAATGCCAACCCCACAGGTTTAGGTGTATTAAAAGTTTATTGGACTTAGAAATGCTGCTTGTTAATTTCACATAATAAGCCGGGAATACTAAAATTCAGCTTACTTTTAGAGTGAAGTTTTGGTGAGCTTAGCTTCAAAATGGATCACCACTGACATTGACATTTTTCCTTATTTTTTCCTGTTGCCTCATTTTTACATAAGAAAATAACCTTATGCATGTATGCTTTTCATCCACAGTCTCAGCTGGTTTTTATAGTTTGGTATAGATTAGTTTAGACCTACCCCTCTATTAAGGGAGTACTTTTATATTCTCCAATCTTAATGGTGATTGAGATCTGTGGTGCTTTGCACTCCTAGAATTCAAATGTGTTGCAAATTTAATGGAGATGTCTTGTACTTTGTCGGGCTTGTTGTGTCTTGTTTTTTTTAGAGGTTTCATAACTCCATTAGTGCATGTTTTTAGGGGGAAAAAACCCCCAACTCTCTGCTTTTTAGTTAACTTCAAAATGAAAAGGAGAAACATTTTTCACATTCTCATACAGCCTCAGGCAGAAGCATGATCTCTCAGTTATTGTGCAATTTTTCTGGGCTTGTTAGCTTAGCTGTCCTGTTTTCAGCATCGCTATTTCAGTACAGAGCAACAGTGTTGGGTATTTCCACCCTTTTCACTGCCAATGCCCCCTTCCTCCCCTTTTGAAGTGTACCCCCCTGGTCTGGAAGGGAGGCGTCACGCTGGTCACATGTTGCTATGTTAAGATGCACTTTGTTGGGCTTTATGTCATCAAACTAACATGCCCTAACAAAACTTTATGTCCACAGAGGCATCGCGGAGGACACCCACATAAAACGGCACCTGCAAGCAAGCACACACAGACAGAGCCATGGTGGAATACTACCAGATATTAGGAGTCCAGAAAAATGCAACACAACAGGACATCAAAAAAGCGTAAGTGCCCTTGAGTGTTTTCTGCTCTACTTTTCTCCTGGTGTTACTGTTAAATGTCGGCCACTCATGGGGTGTAATAAGTTAATAATATCCCCCTGGAGCTTTATAACCTGGCACAAGGGGAGAGAGAGAGAGAGAAAGAGAGAGTGAGATGAACGGAATGCAATGCAGAAAGTTTCCACTCTTCTTCCTGTAACCTTTCTGCAGTCAAATACCTTCCCCCTTCACTCAGCCATTGTGACTCACAGTCAACTTCTGGACAGGGAATTTCTTCACCTGTTCTCCCAAACAAACATTGTCTGCATGAGAAAAAACGGCAAAAGGGAGACTCAAATGTTGAGGACAGAAATAACCTGTTGAAAGACAGATTTGTGTTTGAGGGTAATTATTTTCAAGTGAGGCTGTAAATCACTAAGTGAGGTAAAAACAGGAGACAAGAAACTATTGAGCAGCTCTGATTGCTGCTGATTTGATCAAACTGTCTTAAGAATATCCAGTTTTCCCAGAATCCAGCACAGAGATTATTAAAGCTCTGAGTCTGCAGCGCTGTCCCTGACTATTGAGTGCCATTAGTCAGGTAATTTTACAAAAAACCCGTGATCCTGTGGTTTGTAGTTGGATTACATTTTATGCTATCCATTTCACACCTGGAGGAATTTAGCTAAATAAAGTTTTCATGAAGCATCTTTGACAAACATTTTAATTTGATGCTGGTGTGTGAGTGAATACTTGTTAATGTCCTGGATTTAGCAGAAGACAAAGAAGACTTATTGTCCAATTAGTTGATTAAATTTAATAGATATTGAATTATAACCAGGAAGACAAGTGGTAATACTGGTCTGAAAAAGGTTTAGACTGAATAGTGAACATTCGGAAGAGTCTGCTCTCTCAAGAGAACTAACAAGCTGACTACAAAACACCCATATGCAACCCAGTTTTCAGCCATGCAACATTGTTCTACTTGGTCTGGCCCTCTGACCAGCAATCATGCTGTAGGCAGCAAGATAATGTCACTGATTACAACAAAGATGTCGACTACAAAGACCATTCACTGTTGGGCGGTCAGAGAGTGAATCCCTGGATTGTTTGAAGCCTTTTTTTCTGTCTGAATTTCAGTCCCCTGTCTTGTTCGCAGCTTCTGTGTGTCTGCTGCTGGGTTTAGAAACAAACAGCTGATGCAGCGTAAGCTGCTGTTCGAGGCCTACGCTTCTTTTCAGGCTGTCTTTGTAATTTCTGCATGGGTGGGGAGAAGGATGGTGTGTATAGAATTGTGACAATGTGCATGTGTTTGTGTTGTCGTTGTTCCCGCCCCCTAAAAAAATACTTGTCACTTAACTACTTGCATATAGTTATTGAATTTTATCCACCAACCTCTGCATAAACTGTTCTTGGCATATATTGTGCTTTGCCCGTTTTAACGCCTGTATTTGTGTCTCAGTTACAGAAAATTGGCATTAAAATGGCATCCAGACAAAAACCCAGACAATAAAGAAGAGGCAGAGATAAAATTTAAAGAGCTGTCAGAGGCCTATGAAGTGCTTTCAGATGGTAAGATTTACTTTTACAGAGAATGTTGAATGTTGATTTTGTTGTTGTTGATGCAAACCATTTTTAAGGCCATTATCACTTATAAGATGGAACTTTTTTTTTTACTTTCTAATCTCGGCTCTTACAAAAAAGTTTGATCACACTGAATTATACTATTGAGAAAATATTATTACCAACACCATCCATATATGTGTTTTGTGGGGGGGGGGGTGTGTAAACAATACTTTCAGGAATTTATTTGATAGAAAAAATTTTAAAATGTTTACTAAATTGAAAGCTTAAACTTGGATCTTCCTCACAATGTGAAGATGTGGTGTCACTGTTTATTTATCCCATGCTGGATGTCCCCTTACTTTGTAGCAACTTCAAAAGAGAACAGCAGTGGTTTAACAAGGACGTCTGTTTTTTATTATATTATTGCACAACTGCCTAATTAAAACAACTCATTATACTGTGTTCTGAGTAATAATAATAATAATAATAAACTAGACCACAAACCTGACCCAAGTGATGTTTCATGAGTTAAGATTATTTTCAAGCCAGATTTACTTGAAGCTTATTTTCACAAAATTCTTTTACAACGTTTTAATGTACAAGTAAATATTTTCAGTATTTAAATTTTATTTTAATATTCAATGTGTCACTTTATAGCTGCAAGGTTTCCACTTCTGTCCTTTAATGATTTTTCCTTTGTCAAATGGGTGATCTAAATAAATCAAATACTTACAGGTTCAAGTCTGAAACCAGTTGATCTTGTCCCCACTCATTTTTTCTAAGCCACTTTTATGCATCACCTTGTAAGTGTTTGAAATCAAGTTGCAAAACTCGGCCATGTTAATTCTAAATGGATTGAAGAATTTGGTGGGTACAAAATGCCATAATGAGATTTGGCTCCTAGACTGACTTTTAGTGAATGTTATTACTCGTCTATGTGAACAACCTCATTTTTCACAAGTAGACATTTGAATTTAGAAATAAGCTTGCATCTTACACACATTTGGTTGTCCAATGACTAGATGGCAAAGGTATAAACTCGCAGCACAGTAATTCTAGTTGTTCAGTGAATGAGACTAATGGTATAAATTTGATGGTGTCTGGAATTCAAACGTAGGTTCGAGAAAACAGAGGAAGCCTGTAGCACTTAATGACTTACTGTTTTGTACCAAACACTCTGTCACAAGATCCAGACTTTTGCACCAGGTTTGTAGGAATTTACACGGCTCAATGTCAGACTTGTTCAGCTGGAATGAGTTCCTCTCTTTTGTTATGACGCAAAAATATTGCGTGATTGGTTTACTCTATTTTAGTTGTTGTGGTGAGACGGCTCTTGAAGTACAGCTTGTCCAGGCAAACAATCTCACACCCTTGCTGTTGAATAAAATAATGTTTTTTATTGTATATTTTTGAACATGTTGAATTGTGTCATGTTTTGACTGTTAGGGCTGAGTTAGCCTTTTCATAGATTTTTTCATAATCTGTTAAATTTCATATAAAATGTTTGTCCTGCATTTTATGAGGTGATTCTTTTACTAAAAAAATTATATAATTTGCGATAATGCTTGATATGTTAGTAATGGTGTCCCCCCCCCCCCCCCCCTATTTATAACTGGATTTGAAGGTTGGATATTTTGTAACGGAACTTGTTTGTTCTTTTTTAACTAAAGATCAAAATGAAAGTGTATAATAACACATTAGTTGAAAGATTCTTATAAATATTAAATGAAAAGGGAATGTTTGAGTCTGAATAATATTCTGCAGTGTGGAAATTTGCTGAGGTCTTTAGATTTTTGACGTTTTCTAAAGTCTTTTTTTTTTTCTGTTTCAGAAAACAAAAGAAATATTTATGACCAATACGGCAAAGAAGGCCTCTCAGGAGGAGGAGGAGGAGGCGGCGGTAAGGAGTAGCTTTTAACGATAACCTGATGTCTGTTGTTAGCAAGGAAATTATTGATAAGATTAAATAAGCATCAACAATTATAACTGAAAAAATGAGAGTGATGAGGGTGAAGAATAATATTTGATTTTTTGCCTTCTGTGATTAACTAATTATTAGCAGCATGATTTTGATGCAGGTTCTCAGGGTGTGGCGCTTGACTGGCATTACGACTTAAAATGGTTGTTTGCAGTTTAGTTTTGATAAACTTGAATGTAGTTTTAAAAGCTTGGTTTTTCTTCACTGTTCTGCAGGAGGACACTACGATCACTTTGGCAGCGGCGGCTTCACATTCCGTAATCCTGAAGACGTTTTCAGGGAATTCTTCGGTGGCAGAGATCCATTTGCAGATCTTTTTGGTATGTCCATCTTATTCCTGTCTGTGCACTCACAGGCACCAATAGGGTTTGTTGTTTTCATCGATGGCAGAAAGGCGGAGGGGTGACTTAAGAGTGGTGGGGAGTATACAGTAGCTATTAACTTTAAAATTTTATCTGGTCAAAAATATACACTGGTGGCCTGGAAAAGCTCAACAGAAATACAGTAATGAGCACAGACAGAAAGCTCCAGTTTGTATGTTATGTGCAGGTTGTTTTGCTATTCCATTTCCTAATTAGTTTGCTCATTAGCTAGTAATTCCTGTGGTGTAAAAATATGGAGACTGGAGCGTTAGACCCAGGGAAATATCTGAGTGCTAATCCCTCTCAGCACTGTGATGAGCATCTGCAATACACTCAGCACTGTTCACCTCAGGAGGTTGTCTGCCACCAAATGTCACATGAATGGAAACGCTTAACTTGTCTGCAGGGTGTTTGTTGACTTCAGCTTCAACATGTTTCAGGATATAAGCCTTTTTTCCTTTTTATATTTTTATTGATCATTAGATTAAAAGATATTACTTCAAGTGACTAGTACACCCCCGACCACAAATGCCTGATACTGTTTGAAATGAAGTAAATTACTTGATAGAATAAATAAATCATCAACAAAGATGAAAATAATACATGAATAAATAAACCCATTTATGCATGTATTTTTTTATTTAGATATGCAAGTGTAAGCACATTAAGTCCTTTTTATAGACAAAGAAACACTAAATTAGCTGTCATTCCTTCACATCAGCACCTGTGGCTGAATTGTTTGTTTGGGATAATTTCTGTAAATGCTGTAAATGTTTAAAGGTTCTCATCTACTTTTCCTTTTATTCCTTGCTGGATCTTTGGTAATATGAAGGGTGATAAAGTGTTGGCCAGTGGCCATTCATTGGTTGAAATCAATATATGTCATCAAATAGTTTGCCAGTAATTGTGTTAAATATAATAATGTAATACACTCTTAATGATTGTCCGAGGGTGTCTGGGTTCAGCAAAAGGCTGATTGGGAGGCATGTGTAGTTCACTTCGTGTAGCTCTAAATAAGGAGTTCAGACGCAGGCGCAGGATGGATTTGAGCGTCTACATCACTCAACTGGAATGCTTTCAAAAATAGCTTCTGTATTAAAACAAAAGCAGATGTAATAACGCCATGTGTGTGTGCTCTGGGTCAGAGTGTTTGGAATATGTGGTGTGGTTCAACTTTTCAAGCATATTCTAAACTTCCTTTATGTTATTGACATGTGTTACTGTTGTATTTACATGGATGAGATCAGTTTGTGCAACACAGCTGTTGCTGTTTACTTTCCTCAGTAAATAGTGACCATAACCTAACAAGCCAACCATAAAGCTGTCCACAGCACCGCACAGAAGACTAAAGTTCAGCTTCTATTTTCACTCAAGACAATCTTAATAATGCTTGAATGGTTGGTATGCAGCTGGATAGATCAGGTTCATTTCAACTCTTAAGAGTCTTGAAGAGCCATTTTGGCTGACTAGATCACCCTTTAAGATGGCAGCCAGAAAAAGAGGTTCAGATATGTTTTAAAATCCCATCCAGCCTCCAGCACTGACTGTTCAGCAGCTTGTCTCGGTGAGCAGCAGCTGGTCCTGTGGATCTGTCACTCAGCCACATCAGAGCGTCCAGCAGACTGGGGGGGGTGAAGGGAGTGCAGCGTGCTGTTGAGACAAATACAGGCTCACACAGCGACGTCTGCCAAGTTGTCTGCCAAGAACAGCACACTCACTCACGAATGAACATGCGAAGAAACAGAGCGAGAGGAAATGTCAGCTGACTCTTCTGTTCACTTGTATGCACCGTAGAAATTCAACAAAAAGAGGAACTTCTTTAACTGGACTTGTAGCATTTAGATTTTAAGCAAGTTTAATCAACTATTTTTCTGTTTCTATAGATTAGATTTCTGTGGTTACAAGTTTACAATTACATTTTTTCCTCAGTTTTGTGGCACTGTCTTTCTAATTTGGCAACCTGCACTCTAATTTGCAGACTTTGCATTTAACAAGTCTAACAAAGTTGTGTTGGATCACATCTACAGAAGTGCCTTTTTCTCTTTCTCTAATTATACTGTAGTGTGTCTCCCCCCCAGCTTTGCTCACAGTGCATAAATCAAGAATTGAAACACAGTCCAAAAGTTTCAACAGCATTCCTCACCACTTCCACCCCTCATTCTTCCACAGCTCATCACTCTGTCCTTTAAGGTCATCATCTTGGTAAATGGACAGTAGCGCAGGAGCAAATGTAGTCAGGGGAGATTTTTATTTTAAGTTTTCTGTCAGAGGGACCAAGCAAAGCTTTCTTCCTTCAGTCTCAGTGCATTCAAGGTTGAAGGAGGAGTCTTCTTTCAGTAAATGGTGCCAGTGATCCAGCATCATCCTGCTGGGGTGACCCAGATTAGCAGAGTGCAATTAGTAGTAGGTCTACAGGGCTTTCAAATGAGAATCAGTGCTTGACACTTTCAGTTTTTAGGCTAAGAGTGTTCCACAAATGAGCAAATGCTGTGTCATGCTTTTGCAGGGTTTTTTTTTGTTTGTTTGTTTGCTTTGTATCTCATTGGGTACTTGAGTCTTTAGATATTGCAAATGTTTCCAGGATTTTTTTTTTCTCAAAAAATGAGAAGGGGGGGGGGGGGTCTGACTTGTCAAACATCAAATTCACATTCACAAGTCTCAGGGTGAACAAATCAGATCAGTCAGAAGCCAAAGAACTAGATTTTTTTTTCTTTTTTCTGCAGAGGAAAGACTTGAAGCAAGTGAAAAGAGTAGTGAACTTGCATAGTTGCTTTGCTTATTGACACGTCTCTTGTGATGCCTTCACAGCTGATGATCCCTTTGATGACTTTTTTGGAGGTGGTCACAGTCGTCACAGAGGTGCAGGCCGGAGCAGGATTGGTGGGTCCTTCTTTGGTTTTGGTGGCTTTCCGGGGTTTGGGCCTGGTTTCTCAGGGATTGACTCAGGTGTGTACTTTCAATGAGCAACTTCACATTTCATTGATAGAGTTGGGTAAATAAAAATCCCTTTTTTTTAGCCTTGGATTTATTTATTTTTTTCTTCTAACCTTCAAATGATTGCTGTTCTTTAGGTTTTAACTCATTTGGAGACATGGGTGGAGGAGGATTCACCTCCTTCTCTTCTTCTTCCTTTGGCGGTGGCGGAGGGATGGGTAACTTCAAATCTGTTTCAACCTCCACCAAGATTGTCAACGGCAAAAAAATTACCACAAAAAGGTAGCTGGATGTTTGCCTTAATAATTCTTTAATCATCCTTAATCCTTGATTGAGAAAGCCTTTTTTCATCTTTGTATGTGAACAGGATTGTGGAGAACGGCCAGGAGCGGGTAGAAGTGGTGGAGGATGGTCAGTTAAAATCTCTTACAGTTAATGGTAAGGAGCAGCCACTAAGACTGGATAACAAGTAATGATCTCACCACATTTGACAAAGTTTTTCTCATCTGGATAAACTCCAGCAGTCGGTCTCTCCTCTCTCTGTCCTCCTGCATCTCATTCCCAAAGAACAATTTTTCTTATATTAGTTTAGCAGCCAGGGAGGCGAGAGACATTTTCTCAGTATTTGTATATTTGTATTTATTCCTTTTATTTTTGGGGGGACCAGCTTGCTGGGGCTTGTGTTTTTGTTCTCTACAATAACTGAATTGTTCTTTTCTGCTATATGCACAAAGTTGAGTATGTGCTGTATATATATTTTTCCTTTGGGGTGTAAATTGTTCTATGTTGTATCAGGAAAACAAGATGGTGTACATTTGACTGACGCATGACATTTTTGCTCTTTTCATTTGACCAGTTTAACAAGTGAATGAGAAGCTTAACCACATCACCCTAATGTCTTTAACATAAACTTCACCTCTAACATGTTGGCTATCGTTCATGCGAGTGTAATAAGAATGACATAATAAATTAATTGTGACAACTTGCATTTTCTTTTACATTTATTTATTTGAAATACCACAGTGTGTTTGATTTGTTTCTGCATGACTGCTGTTAAAGGAGACTGTGTTATGGTTTCACTAAAACTATATCAGCAGATCATACTGTGAATCTAGATCACAGCACCTTCCACTGTTTGCAGATGCACACAGAGGAGTTTTTGTTCTTTTAAAAGTTCAGATTTGGTCAATAAAGTTCAGTATGTGGAACTTAATAGAAATACCACCGCAGTCACCCAGTGTTTGTGTGTTTCTTTTTGCTTGAGTGGCTTTGAAACATCTCACTCTTCCTGGAAGTGTGAAGTGTCTGCTTATGCCTGATCATGACTGATATTTGCTTTACACAACTGCAATAAAGTGAATCACATCAGCTGCCTCTTTTGTACACTTACTATCCATCAAACAGCTCACCGTGTGCAGTTTATTAACTTACTAATGTGTCATTGAGTCATGAGGTCTTGGTCAGTGATGGCTCCGTAATATAACCCTGAGGTCTTTTTTTAACCTGGTGTTGTAGGTGTGCTTTACCTTTTTCAAAACAGGTGAAAACGAAACAACGCCCAGCTTGAGGATTCCTGTGCCCTTCCCTGTACTTTTTCTCACAACACCCCTCCCATATCCACACCTTTTATGAGGTTGTAAAAGTGCTGATAGTGCACCTCGTGTGCCCTAGAACAACCTGAGCCCTGCAGAGATGCTGCTGCAGTCAGAATAAAAACATTGTTCAGTCACAGAAAAGCCATGTATAAGCAGACAATTCCTCGCCATGTTGGCTTATCAAGTGGGGGTTTGTTTGCATTATATATGCAAATAACAGGCTCAGTTATAGGATTACATCTGGTAGAGTGTTGCTTCAGCTGACTCAGACAGCTAGAAGAGTGTTTCTTGAGGAATGTGCTCAAGGCTAGTTTATTTACACAAGCCCCACTGCGTGTTGGTGAGACACGAACTGCAAGTGGGTGAGGCCTTCAGTGAGTCAGGCTAAAAACGTGGAGGTTTCACCAACAAATACTCATATATGGCTTTTTACACATCTATGAATGAAAAACCAGTTTACTGCAGTAGTGTTGGCTTTGTGAAGGCCACCTTTTCTCTTGTTAAGCTGCCATGTCTTTTTCAGTTCCTCTCCCACCAGTGCGCTGGCTAAAGCTGTCCTTGCGCTTGCGCAGTCTTGTTGCTAGGTGACACTTCAGCAGTGTTCCCTTCAAAACCTCTCCTTTTCGTGCGGTGCTGAGACTGAGGTGTTTTTTCATATATATACATATCTTAAGATAAATAAACGAATTAAACTAAAAACAAATGGGGAAAAAAATCACGATAAAGTGATTTAAAAAAGACAGACACAACTGAATACGTGAATTACAGCAAGAATCGTATTTGTGGTACTCTAGCGCCCTCTTCTGGACACACCTTTTTGTTTTGTTTGGCGATTGCTCAACCATTCCAAGTAGTGTAACGTTTGAGCTGGAAATATTCCTGTTAAAAATCTTTATTCATCGCACAGTTGAATGTGATTAGAATAAAATAACATAAGAGTGATCAATGAAAATCAAAATAATTTACCCATGGAGGTCTGGATATAGAATTATAGCTACTCCAAATAAGTGATCAGATCACAGGCTGACCCCACTTCTGTAAAAATTCCTCAAGACAATTGGAAATGAGGTTCAGTGGGGTGTAAGTGGCCTCCACGTGCTTGTCTGCATTCCCTACAAAGTCTGGGCATGCTACTGATGAAAGACCTGCTGAGGGATTTCCTCCCACACCTGGATCAGGCCACCAGTCAACCCCTATCTGTGGTGTGAAGTGGGGGTGGTGGATGGAATGAGACATGATGTCCCAGAGGTGCTGGATTGGGCAGCCCAGTCCATAGCATCAGCTTCTTTGCCAACTGCTGACGATCTCTAGCCATATGAGGCTGAGCTTTGCCATGCATCAGAAAGAACCCAGGTCCCACTGCAGCAGGATATGGTCTTGCAATGGGTCTGAAGATCTCATCCCTGTACCCAACTGCGGGCAGGGTACCTTGGCTAGCATATGGAGGGCTTGCGGCCCAAGGATATGCCTTCTCAAACCAGTCATGCTGAAGGATGTTGCAGACAGCTGAAGGTTCTTCATAGCATCTCCAGACTCTTGCACAGCACTTTGCTAGCGGCTATGTTGTTTTTAAAGTGCTTTAGTGATAAAATGGTGCGGTATCTATGTGGTTAATGTGAACCTGCTCTAATCTGTAAAGAGCACTGGTGTTCTCTTGCAAATGTCAACTGGGCTGCATGGTCTTGAGCTGTGGGCCAATATCACCCTCATGGAGTCTATTTTAGACAGTTTGAGCAGAAACATGCACATTAGTGGCCTGTTGGAGGAAATTTTGTATGGCTCTGACTGCTCCTCCTCCTGTTCCTCCAAAGGAGCATATAGTGGTCCTTCTGCCTCCTCTTAAGGCCTCCTCCATATCTTCAGTATGTACTAACCTGGCTCCCCCATGCTGTGGTCACTGTGCTCGGACACACAGCAAACCTTCTTGCCACAGCACACATTAATGTTCCATCCTGGATGAGCTGCACTACCTGAGCA
Organism: Atherinomorus stipes; assembly: GCA_023101725.1. Lineage (NCBI taxonomy): Eukaryota > Metazoa > Chordata > Actinopteri > Atheriniformes > Atherinidae > Atherinomorus > Atherinomorus stipes. The sequence goes on from JALJCO010007127.1 coordinate 701,098, forward strand.
ACTTCTGTGGGTTGCAGACACTGCCCTGTTACCTGAGGGCACTGGCAAACGCAAACATGACCAAAAATCAGCCAGAAAGGATGAAGATCAGGAACTGGTCTGTGGCACCACCTGCAGAGCCATTCCTTTATAGGGGTTGTCTTGCTAAATGCCTCATTTCCACATAATGCCTGTTCCATTTGTGCAAAATTAAGTGAAAATGATTCAAAATCACAGTTATTTCCTAAATGGACAGTTTGGCATCCCAGAAGTATGACTGATGAAGTTACAGTACGGACTGGAAAGATGAAAAAAATCAACTGTCAGTAAAATAAGTTGAAATTGACTAAAGTAATAATAAATACAACTTTTTTGACAAAATCATGACATTGATTTTGAATTGTGGTTCAGCAGAAATATAAAAAACAAAAAAATAAAACAAGCAAACAAGCATGATGGGATTTCTGAACTAAAAATTTTATTGAACACTTTAAGGCAATCACTGCACTCAAGTGTTTTCTGTAGCGTCCAGTCAGACTTCAGCACCTATGGACAGGTATTTTGGTACTGTTCATGAGCAAGGTGCTCTAATTTGTCTGGGACAGTTTTCATTGTTTTGTTTTTTTTAATGATTTTTTTTAAAACCACAATAAAATTTAATGTTTTTAATTGTATTTTTTTTTTATTCATTATAACTTTTTTTAGTTTCTTGCTATTCAAATTACTATTGTGAATTAAGCCTTTTCTTCAATGGGAGTGTGTCTAAATTTTCACACCACACTGTAGAGTCAGTGGTTCTCAAACTTTTTTTGGGGGGCCCCCTTTTATTGGAAAAAAAAATGAAAACCCCCCCAACCCACCACTGCTACACATGTACCAAATATTTGCATGAAATACATGAAAAATGCACTGCATTTGAGGTGGGGGCAATGCCTATTGAGTCATCATCATTTGTTCATTAGTACTTTAAAGAATATGCCCATTTTTGTTAGAAGTACAAAAACTAGGCCTGGCTGGGCCCCCCTGATGGATTGATGTATGTATGTATAGATAGATAGATAAAAAATAAGTAATCAGGACTGTAAACAGCATTTACAAAACACAGTTAGCTAAAACTTGAGCCTTTTTCTTTTCAGTTGTATCAGCAAAACTGTTGAATTTGACTATTAGACTCAAACTGTCAACATACAGTTTCTGCAATACAGCTTTGCCTTTGACAATAAGAAATATTACATCACAAAACACACACACACACACACACAAAAAAATTTAATAATCTTTAAAGAAGTTCAGAAGCCGTATCATGATTTATAAAAGCAACATTTAATAAGTTTCCAACTTTAAAACTCTGTGGTTCTGACTCTTTAATGCACACTGACTTTCATGTATACATAGCCATCATTGCGGTTGTTGCCCTGCAGCATCTCAAAGGTGAGAAACTACACCTAACACCCATTTTTTCTAGGTATGTGAGCTATTTATGAGCTCACTGATTCTGCAAAGAAATGCAAGGCAACATCATTGGAGGACGTAAGGAAATAGAGAAAGTGACAGAGTAAGAACCAAAAGATATCTGGCTTTTTCTGGCTAGGGACAGTTCAGAGCAGACAGGATGCAAGGGATGCAGAATTAGCCCGGAGTGTCAAAGTTAAGTTGTGTGGCTTTATGAATGTAAAGACAAGCAATGAAACTGAAATATGTGGTTGATCAAATTCAGAAAATCATTTTTATAATTTGAAAGTGTTGGCTTTCGAATGCAAAACTGTTTATAAACAATAGTTATTCTGCTGTTTTTCACCTGACATTTAAGTTTGAAGTTGGACTCCCAAGTGGCCACTAGATGACAGTGTTTGTACACAAAACATAAAAGACAATCTGAAAGACCTGTTCTGCAAGAGCAATCGCCAAATCTGAGGTCTCATTTGACTGAAAGGAGAGAAATGTGGTACTGTATATCTGTATACATTTTTCAGTAAGAAAACTGAAAATGAGCTCATCAAACATGCCTATTTAAATTCAAACATTTTGTTAACTGTGCAAGCGAGTGTGCCCTTTCTTTCTCTGATCAGCCATGAAAGACGTTGCTCTTTACAAAATGTTGCTAATAAAGTCTTACAACTTTTGCTCCTTCCCCTCTATCCATCTGTTACAATATGACAAGAGTGTTATTTGCTGTCAGTTTCGTCATGCTGTGACTGATGGGTTCCTCTTGGCTTAAAGCAGTGTCCGAAACCCCCCCACCCCAGCTTGAAAACTGTATGCTTGACAGCTTAGCACAAAACCACGACCCAGCCCGAAGCCACTGGTCACTCTATGAACGATGTTAAAGATAAGCTGGCACTTTTTCTTTGGCCAAGTCTGCACATCTGCAGTCTGAGCTCAGCACAGACCACAGACACAGCAGCATGACACCAGATGTCTTGAACCTTGGCGAGATGGACTGTTGAAAATAGTCTGGTTGTAGTTGTCATGTGGGGTTTGTTTTCTTCTGAGCATCAGTTTTTTTTAGGCCTCCTTATTTGACAACTGAAGTTTCAGCCTTCTCTTTGTGAGGTTGCATTTGTCTGTCACACAAAGTCTGTGTCTCTGTATTTAGGTGTGTGTTGTGTCTGTATTTCACTCTAGTTCTAGTCACACTGCATTGTTTAGCCTGGAGTCGAATAGCAGGCACTCTTAACACAATAGCTGCTAATAAAAGCATTAAGGAGCTCAACTGTGTTCACTTTGCTTTTTAAATGAAGTCCTTGATCCATAAAATAATAGGCCACCTTTATGAACATTAAAAATGCTCATTATCATCATTGCTCTTTGATATTGTCTTTGTTTAAATTAATGAGCTGTTGATGGATTATGTAAGCAGGCATCTTATCACCCAGGTAAGCAGTCTCTTTAGAGATGCAAATGTTGATCCTCAGGGGTAAAGGAGACTGGAGGGAAGCATGCAACCTTGAAGTCACAAACGTTTTGGCTTAATCCAGCCGACAAACTTCACCTGAAAGGATCACAAAACAAATGCAGGTTAGGATTCCCCCTCCTTGCAGCCTTCACAGCAAAACCACCATTGTCCTGCTTGTCTGGTGGTCCACTGAGAGTCAGTGTTCTTTTAAAAAGTGTTTTCAATCTAACAAGCTTGAATTAAAGAATTCAAGTTTTGGACTAAAACAGAATAAATGCAGTCATATAAAGTTTGGATATATTTAAGTGAGAAAGCAAGAAAATGAACACATCCTGTGAAAACTATTCAGCTTGTATCAGCCTTAACACAATAGAAAAGCATTTGTGACAAAGGAATTGGACTTGGGTCAAAATGGATGACCTGCAAGAATAAGACGCCTTTTCAAAGCGAATTGAAATCCAGCAACGTCATTGTTTGGGTTAAGACCTGAGCCTGAGATCAGGCAGTTGTCTTTGATGGTCCCAAAACCCTTGAGCTCCACTTGAACAAATCAAATGAACCCCCTCTAAAGTATACAGAGCTGGTTAGAATTATTAGGATCCCTGAATTTTAAGCACAGGATCAAAGATCCAGGCCTGAACACAGTTGTTGTCACATGATGAGACTTTGTCAGTCACAGCTTCTGCTGCAGGTTTCTGTTTCTCTTTCATTGATTCATGTTCAAGTTCTTCCACTTTTGCAGAAATGCTTTCATTTCTTTCCAAAGGTTATAATTCGGATTAAATTCAGGACTCAACATTGACCTGTTAGCACACACACTCACACACACACGCATGTTTGTTTCTCTATCCCTGTGGGGTACATCCATTGACATAATGCATTCCCTAGCCCCTCACCCTAAACCTAACGCCCATAACTGATTGCCTAAACCTAACCCTCGCCCTAACCCTAACCAAAACCTAATTGTAACCTAAACTCTAAAACCAAATCTTGACCCTCAAAAATGGATTTTTTTTGGGGGGTTTTTTTTAGGGAGGACCGGCCAAAATGTCCTCACCTTGCAAAATGGTCCTCACAGTATAGCAAGTACAGGAACACACACACAAAATAAAACAACAAAAACAACAGTTGAAAATGAACATTTTCAACTGTTTCTCATGGTGTGTGAGGAGTGATAATGAGTTAAGGCTTCTTGATTTGTTGAGGCATTTCAACCAAATGTGTTGAAAATTTTTTTTTGTTGAACTAACAAATGCTGTCCATTAATGAAATATTAAGATAATTTATGCTTTTTTCAAGAAGGCTACAAGCCTGGCTTAATCTATAATTGCCCTTCCTTCTTGGCACATGCTTTCAAGCTAGAATTTATGTTACAACTGTGTGTTTCAGCTTGTTGCCCTGCTAAAAGACCATAGACATGGTCACACATTTAGCTATAAAATGCCTTGTTAATCCTGTAATCACATCTCTTCTCTAATTTTCTTCTTTGATAATTTCAATGCATCCACTCCAAAACGCAGCAAAGAAACCTCAAAGCATGATGAAACCTCCACCGTGTTTGACCATGTGTAGGAATTGCTTTTCTTTGTGTTGCCCCTGTCCATGAAGACGGTGGCTTATTGGCGAACTGGTCTGCCTTTCTGTCAGTGACTGTGTTCTAATCAAACAAGACCTTCACATTAGACTGAAACATTTCATGTCTTTAGTGTTGTTTTTTTCTGCAAACCACACCAACGTTCTCTCACTGACTTTCTTCTAGGCATCATGCCCAGGGAGCATCTTAAGAATCTATCCAATAACTAACTGATAATTTGATGAAATTCTGAAACAAGGTTTTCACATTCTTTGGCAGCATTCAAATCTCACCACCACTGTGCGTATGTTGTAATACAGTGAAACCCTCATTCATTTACAAAATAATTAAGCACATTTAAAATGAACTAAATCTTTGTTTTTGTAGATAATTTTCTTTTTTTTTATATGGAACATTTTAGAATTTTTTTGAGCACAAGAAATTAGTTCATTTGCATTAATTTCTGAAGGCTTCTAAAATTGTTTTTTTTATCATACACTTAGCCACTAATTTACACCATGACTGTTTCTTTAAGTTGATTAAATCAAAGAAAAGCATGGGGAACTCATACATTAATTGTGTGCTGTTGTATTATGTAAATGCTGAGATGCTCACACAGTTTGCACTGACATCACTAACTGTCTCTGATGACTTGTGATGTGTTTAAGTCCGGACTATCACAAACACTGTGCAGAGGATATTTGAGATGCTGTTGCAGATCTTCCTCAAAATGGGACCAGTTTCAGCACAGCGAGCATCTGGCCTCCTTTCTTCTACTCTCCGTTGCCTTAATTACACAACACAATGGCGATGAGATCTGCCTGTAATCTCCTAGCATAATAACCCCCACCCCCCAACCCCATTCCCTGCCTGCCACTAATTCAATATAAATGTAAATTACCTAGAGAAAAGAATAACCAAATCTCATTTTATTTACATGACTAATCACAATAAAGTCAGGCAGATGAAATATGAATGAAATATATGGCTGGCGTTTGAAAAGAAAGGGGGGGGTGTCTATGTATCCTTAGGGACTTGTTTTTATCATTTTTGTTGTTTCTTGCTGGTTACATCAATATACCTTTTGGACTCATGCTCAACTCGCTGTAATAGATGTGTGTATCTATTTTCTCCTGTTTGATTGTATTCACACTGCCAAGGGCATCACAAGGCAATATGCTTTCCTTTTTTGCAACACACATCTCATGTCAGAAAGGATGAAAATCAGAGAGGTTGCATTGGAAAAAAAAAATGTTGAACACCTCAGGCAATCCATCCAGACTGCAAGAAGCTTAGGTGTGATTCATTCCCACTTTGCTCTGCTCACACCCACAGACATCGCAGCCCAAGACCCCTTGGAGGAGGAGTTTCGACGCTGCAGACAGAACACTCTCCCTGGCTTCGGCCTACACCAGCGCTACCTGAGGAACTCCACCCAAAACCCCTCAGAGGAAGAGGAGGAGCACGGCCCTCAGAGCCTGGGACTAACGAGAGGTCCGCCCACCCGCCACAGCAGAGCTGATTAATTACCAGCACACACAACTCAACTTTAAAGAGTCTTAATGAGCGCAGCTAATTGTCTGCTTTTGTGTCTGATGGCCACACAAAGCACGATGAAGAAGAGTGGCATGTTTGATTGGCAGATGTAAACATGCAGGACAGAGCTGTTCATTAGGCAGCTCTGTTCTACGTCACCGTAACGACTCGAGGTCAGAGTCCGCCTCCTGTTTTCCTTCAGGGGGTCAGGAAGTCAGGCACAAAAGCTGAGCAATTATCTGCAACATACAGCCGCTGAATGTTTTATAATGGAGGCTTCGTTAGTTAAGGAGGGGACCTTTAATTTCAATGTGCATAGTTCCTGCTGAGATGCAAACAGAGACCCTGATTCTCTCTCTGAGATAATGGCACAAACTACTCTAATATTGCTCCTTGGAGAGTTTTTAACAAGTGCTGCTTTCTGAAACTTGGAGTTTGAAATTAGAGCAAAATCAGCACCAAGTTCTGACAAGTCGGAGGATAAAGTTAACAAGCAGGATCTAATATCTCTAATAATGAGCAATGCATCATCCACAAACACTTGTAGCTATGCCACAAACATAAATGAGAACAGCTTTTGGCTGCAAAGTTGGATTTGATGTTCTGGAAAAGGGTTACAGTGAATCATAATTCATTTGTAATGGAACACTTCTAAAAAGTAGAAAATGTAAAGAACTGCTTTTAAATTTTCCATTTCTTCACTTACCTTCACAAAAAACAGATACTCTTCCATGATGCAACTACTGGGGATTCTGAAAAACTGTTTACACTGTGTGAAGCATCATTAAAACCAAACAAAACCCCAGCTTCATGACTTATGAACAAGACAGGCATGATGATCATGTGCAACATAAAAAATGTACACCCTATTCAAGTCCAGCCACGTAACTAGCCTTTTTGCCAACACAATAGCAGCCACGTTCCCTGCTGCATTTCCCTGTTCTTTCTGCACATATTTTTCTTAATTATGTCTCATCTGCAGACATAAATCAAAACAATGGTGAAAACCACTTCTGAAAACCATTCAATGAATTCAATTCCAAGTCACATCAACAAATATAAGTGTAAACTTTGGCAGGCATAGAAACAAATGAAATTATCAAACACAGTCAGTGTTTCTGGGTCTGAGCTTGTAAATAGAAAATGTCATGTCCTCAACATGAAAGAGGAAGGGAGTTTCTATCTTGTGATCAGCAAACAGCCCAAAAGTCAGTATCTGTCTCGGTTCATGGGTGCATAAGTGTGCATAGCATAGATTACACTGATGTCTGTGAAGACGTCATTCAGGTTCAACAGGTTTTTAAGTGTAACATGCTACCATCTTGATAGAAACCTTGTTTATTTTAGTAAACAATGCATAACCACATACTGGATGTCACTACAGCACCATTTCATAAGATAAAAGTTGCAAACTGGCATGCGTGCAGTTTAGATCCATCACCTGCTATGAGTATTTGGCGCATGATGAAATTGAAAAATATGGCAGAGTACAAAATGTAATAAAACATTTCAGTTTCAAAGCTACATCAACAGGTGTCCTTTGCTCTGTTGCTTAAAGAAGAGTTAAAGCAACATTTTGGGTGCTGTATTCACCACAATCACCACAGCAGGATGAATTATTTACCAGCACACGGAAAATAAAAGAATTGATTTCACTTGTCGTCAATCAAATACACGGTTTAGATTTTTTTTTTTCCATCTTAAAAATTTTCAGATATAACTTTGTGTCTGATAAAGGCCAACATTGGCTTTGAAAAATAAAAAATAAAAATAAAAATAAATAAAAAGAAGTCAGTTAAAACTTGAACATAAAACTGGGCATGTTGCTTTAGATCACCATGACAACACAAGGATGATAGTTGAGAATCACATGTGTTAACTAATAAGCTGACTTTAACAAAGCTTGCTTTTAATTAAAAAAAAAAAAGTATTTTTCATGGTTATTATTCCTGATTAGACCAGACATTATGGTAATACCTGAGAAGGAAATAATAAAACATTACTTTTCTAACTATAAGATAAACGTTTGTGGAGACAAATGCTTTTTGCAAAGCACATAATACATGAAAGTTCTGGTTTGGTACAGTATAACATGAACGGTGCTGCATGGCAGATTTTTGTTAAAAAAAGATGTTAATGATTTGATGATATTTATGTCCCATTTTCAAGGACACACGGACTCCAAGAGGAAGAAGATGTGGCTGAAGGAGGCAGAGTCCAAAAAGAAACGAGCTGCTCGACTCTTTCCTCGGTTCAGTGGATTTGGTGCCTTTTTTTAAAAACTTCACCTACACATACATGTTTTTTTTTTTTTTTGTTTTATTTTGCAGAAGTGCTATCTGTTATAAGTGGCATTAGTTTATTTTTGCAAAATGTCAGAGACCCAACAGCCTCACTGCTGCACCATGTCTTCTCCTGTCTATCAGCTGCAGTGCAAACCATATTACCTGCTTTTATCAGCCAAACAAACGCGACCTCACTTTCATGTTTAGTTCTGTCCAGGGTACATTATAGTACATTATAGTGGTTCACATGTTGCTGTATTTATTAAAGGTGGGCTTTTTTTGGATGTACAGTGGCCATTCAGAGCTTAAATGAATCTTTTATGATTGGACTTCTCGTTTTTACAGCATGTTTTGTGAGTGTTTGAAAGGGTTCAACTAAAAGGAGAAATACAGGAGCAGCCTTGTTTGATATAAGCAGGAAAATTACTGCAGAAATACGGGACAGCATGTAAGGGTAAGTGAAGGTCAAGCTACTTGGTGGATTCTTCTTTCACAACAGACAAAGAAGGAGAGGAAAAACTGAAAAATATGAGAGTAAAAGACTTTGAATGCATTAAAGAGATTAAACCGTTCTGCTCCCTCTTATATGAACCCTCAATAACAGGGAAAAGTCACTATTACCCCTCTTAAACTTTGTTTTATAGGGATTATTTTTATGAAGTGAATTCAGCAACAGCTTCTCGTGACATTTTTGGTAAAGATTTAGAAACAAGTGTTTCATCTGATCAGTCTTTGAAAGATTGTTCACATGATAAACTGTGATTGTAAATGTGGAAATGTCAGAGAAATGTTCATTTTCTATGGACTCCATTAATAAATGCTTCAAGGAAACATTTCCCCTATGGCTGTCAGCTTTTTATTATACAGTATCACAGTTTATATTCTAGGAATAATTCCAGCAACATGTACAGCTGCATAATCAGACAGCCAATCTTGTTATTGGGACTGTTCAAAATACATATCTGTGCACAATCGTGCCTTTCATATGGACAAGTAGGCCTGTCTTCTGCCTGCTGGGTCTACTGTTAATACACTTGAGGTGCTGTAACCTAGAAACATTATGAATAGGGATGTTCGATATTGGCTTTTTTTACAGATATCCGATATAGTTCAACTCTTAATTTCCGATATTCGATATCAACCGTTACCGATATATGCAGACAACTGTGAGGTTGATACAACTATTCTGCTCTGAGAGCAAAGATCCCAAAAATTACCTTAACTCAGCCAGAGGAGTTCATTTTTGACATTTGGCTGCTATATATCAGATACTAGCAGGTACAGTATTAGCCAATATGTGGCTAACTATAATGTTTCTGACAACTTGGTAACCTAACCAACAACTTAAAATCAGGACTATTATAATCAGCCTCAAAGCAACTCAGCATCAGCTGCACTGTAATCTCATGACTCTCAAAGGAATACTTGGATACGAAGCTCTTCTAGATTAATAAGAGGGACTTTTACATGCTGGACCGGTGCTAATGGAACAAGATCTTGCAATATTTCGTAACGGAACAACAAGATCTTATGAGAATTTGTTAGTAAAAAAAACATTGGACTGATAAACCCAATATCAACATTTTCCGATATCACATTTTAATGCTGATATTGACCGAATATACACTGCCCGGCAAAAAAAAAAAAGAAAAAAAAAAAAAAAAAAAAAAAAAAAAATTTAATTGGCCTTCTTTTTTTTTTGTTGGGGAAGAATTTGCTTTGTTTCCAAAAGTTTTTGAAATTTCAACAAATTTATTTTTATTTTTTTTAAATAATTTTTTACAAAAAAATTAATAAGAAATAAAAAAAAAAAGGAGATGTGGATATTTATAAGACATTATTATAAGATCATATTATTTTTGACCTGGACCAGGGGAGCAACAGCAGCCCCAAAATATCAACACCCACCCCCCAAAAAAAGAAATAGAAGCAAGGGGGAGGATGCTTCATTCCTTTTTTTCTTTCTCTTTCCTTTTTTTTTTGAAGAAGGAGATTCTATAATCTTTTAATTATTTCGTATTATAGTTTGGATTTTTTTGAATTAGAATTATTTTTTTCTCTATATATTTTAATTTTTTTTCCTTTCTAATTTAAATGATTTTACCCTTAAAAAAAAAACTAAAAATTTACCAAGGATGAAGGATTTTGCATGTTTAATAAGAAAAAGAGAAGGAGGAAAAAGAAGTAGAGGAGAAAAGGAGATAAAAAAAAGTTGGAAGAAAATAAAAGAAATAGTAAAGAAAATATAAAAGAAGGGAGGGCTTCATCAAATAAAATCTTATTTATAAATAGGGGGGTGGGTATATCGGTAAGCTAATAAAATCGGACATCCCTAATTATGAAATAATGTTTTTTAATCCAAACCGGAACATTTTTCCATCCTAAATTCAGTAGTGTTGATTTGTAATCATAATATAGTCATTTTTATAATTGAAAACTGAAAACGACTGTATTACGAGACATAAGTGTCGAATGAGTGAACTGAAAGAAAAAGGTGAGTACAAGTGAAGAAATAGGTGTGTCAAGGTTTTGAACTGAGACTAAAAATGCTGCTTTCACTGGTGATCCAATCTCTTTTTTTTCCTCTTAATGTAAAAAATTTGCTTTCTGTTTAAGTAAACAGTTTATAACCTGTCCATTTATGTTCACAGTTGTGGGAATATGTTTATAGCTCAGCTGCCATTTAATTGGACGGCACTCTATGTCTGAGTCTATAACGCAGCACTGGAAGCGCTTTTTATTGACCAAAATACGTCTCTGCTATGATAGGTGGTGATGGGCTTCCTTTTAGCTTGTTAGTTATGCTTTTATTATTTTTTTTAGCAGTCGACCTTTTACATCTACACAAAAAGATTTGAGTGGGCAGAAAAATGAAACCTTGCTGAGTGGTGAACTGGATTGCATTACTGGTTTCTATATTTTGCAAAAGAGATGCAAACTTTTTTTTTTAAAGGGATATTGTGTAAGTTCCCCTGTTATTTATTCACAAAAACTGATTATTTCGTTCAAAAGTGTTTTTCCATTAATCAGTAATCACTCCCATCAACAAACTGAAGTGCTCCTGTAAGCTCTGAATTTGCTGTTCGTATCATTCATATCTACATCGAACGGGTCGGATGGGTGGGGGCTACCATGTCGTGTCACCATGTTTTTATGTTCAGTAGAAGCGTGACAGTAGGAAACCACAGAAACTCACCGGAGACACCGGAGTTGTCAGCTCAGTTCGAGGTAATGTTTTTGGAAAGTCACCGCAGGTGCAGTGAGGAGGAACCCGCATTACTCTGATGCTGCGTTCACTTGCAGTCGGGCAGACGGCCGTCAGTAACAAACCAGATGTCATTTTAATCACAGAAAGCGAGAGAAAGACGGTAAAACATTGGTTTAGGGAAAACAATATGACATCGCCATGACAACATGTCAGATGTGGACTGAAGTCACAGTAACTGACAGACCACGTCTTCAAAGAGAAGCTGTTGATACCTTTACATGCAGCGGTTGTCGTCCGTCTGCCCGGTTTCACGCGAACGCAGCATGAAAAGTACTAGCGAGTTGCTTGTGATATACAATTGTTACACAGTGTCCCTTTAAGTTATTCTTTGTTAACTTCTTCTGGAACAACTTTTATGTGTTGCATACAAGTTAGATCCTGTGGGGGGAGCAGTGGAGCATTTGCAGGACACAGTCCATGTTTGAATTAAATTAAATAAAGACATACAGGAGAATTAAACTCCCAGTCCCATTATCTGGGTGTATTAGTCCAACTCTGAAAAAACTGATTTAGAATGATTTAAGTCAGATGAACATGTTTCATGTTTTGTGCTTTATTTGAAAGTTGAGTTTAGTTTTTAAAGCAGGAGGTAAGAGGATATTGGCATTGCCTTGCTTGATATAAGCAGGAAAATTACTGCAGTAATATGCGACAGCATAGTTACATTTTTTATAGACTGCAAATGTACAAAGTGCCTTTGCTCTGATGGTTTTTATGTGTGCGTGCCATCAGACAGAATAAGTCAGAGCAGACATGTAGAAATCGATTTATTTATACTATCTTTTTTTTTTTAAATGAATGGCTCTAATAACACTTTAAAGAACGACATGATACTGTAATAAGAAGTTGGTTTGAATTCGATCAGCTCATAAAATGTTCACATATGACTCATAGATTTAACAGCTATTCATTAACTGTTTATCATTAATCACTGTTAACCCACTGTGCAACAGGAGAGAAGCTACTGGTCGTAGAGGAGTGACAGAAATGATTCAAAAGGCAAATTAAATTTTCTGAGGAAGGAAATGAAAAGAAAAAGGGTAAGTCAGAAAATTATGGCTGAACTGAATGAGGTGAAACTGGAGGCTTGGAAAAACTGACACCTGCAGAGCTGAGTGATGTTCTGAGGGTTCGTCACAGGGATCGACCCTTTTACGTCACAATCATGAGGACATTGATGTAGCAGCTTGAACCAAATTCTCCCTGCCAACTGTGCCAATATAAACCCTAAACACAAAAACACATTTAATCAAGTGCAAAGACACACTGATGCTATCAAATGCTGTTTTTATACTCTTGATCAACACATATGACCTTTTCTGTCCCATTGCTGAGTCACCTTCTCTTTTCTATTGAATGTATGAATCTTCGATGTCACCGGATTTTTCAGTCACATGGGCAGAGTCCTGGAAAGAGCAGTATTTTTCGATTATTTTGAATGAGCCTGCAGTGTTTTGTATTATTCATGTGGCAGAACGCATGCACATGACCCAGCAACTCATTTGGCCCTTTCTCCCGTGCAGCGAGTGGTCTCTGAGGGTTTAATTAAACACTGTCGAAGCAGTGGCCCATCTCCTTCCATTGCCTTAAGTTCTGCAGCCCTCCTCCTCTTAAAGAAATCACAGAAACTGTAAAATCCTCCTACTCACTTCCACTCTAGAGAAATCTACCTCCCAAATAGCGAAAGCTAAGTGACAGCACATCATCAAGCTATGTGTCAACCACCGCCTGCCTCCTCTTAAGAGAAAAAGCACCTGAGTGAAGTGGAGCGTCTATCGACACCCATTGCTACATGGAGAGAAATTATGTCAAATGTAAGTACACTCAATATAGTGGAATGAGATTAAAAAAGACAGATATAGTCGTGTCTGACAGAAGAGTGTGGAAAACTAAAATGTAAGAGCACAAATGATGTACGTCACGATACAGGATTAATGATTAAAAAAAAGTTGGAAACTTGTAATAGAGGTATGATAAGGAGGAGAAAGTTGTACCATTTGTATTTTTGATGCGAGATAGCATAAAATGTTGAGGTTTTTTGTAGGAACTGGCACCAGCGGCCACACGATGGTAGGATTGATCCAAATATTGATAACATCGAAAGCAACGTTAGTATCGATATCGATTGATACGAGTGTGATAGCATTCATACTTTAATGTAATTCTTAAAAACTATCAGAATCTTCATAATTCAGGATAAGAAAGTGTGTTTTGGTGGATTTGGTGCACTGTTGTGACAGGGCACCTGCACGCCCAAAATCAGCTTTCCTCACAAGACAATGCTAAATTCTGATTTTTAATATAGCAATATAGCACCATAACTTTATTTCTGGACATCTGATTTTATAAGTTGTTTATGTTTGGCTTTAAATGTAGAATCCAGAGTTTCCCCCCTGAAAATAAATGCTAGACTTGTGCAAGTGAAATCCATCTCAGTCCACACCTTTGGGCCTCTACTCTCGTGTGACGGTGACTTTGTTTGCAACTCTCTCTCCCCGTCTGTATTTTGATTTTTCCCTTTGTTTTGGTGTGTTTCGGGACGTTTCTGGGCGGAGATTTGTGTATTTGTCTCCAGCCAATGACAGAACTAAATGCATAGCACTATAAACTTATTGATTGGAGCCGACACCAGTCACTCAAATTCTTGGAAAAAAAAAGACAAACAAAACAAAAACAACAATAAAAAAGTTAGGGGAGGGAATAGCTCAGGTGGGTGAGGAGGTGCCCCAAGAAAAGGGGGGAAAAATTCCCAGGGGAGGGGGCCCCAGAGTTATTTCCCGGGCAGGTCTCTTTTTTGTAATTCCCCCCCCCCCTCTCTCCCCCCCTTTTTTTTTAAAATATAAAAAAAAAAAAAAAACAAGAGAGAAAAAAAAAAATAAAAGAGAGAAAAAAAAAAAAAAAAAAAAAAAATTATTTTTGTTGGTAATATTTTATAAAAAAAAACACAAAAAAAAAAAGGGTATTTTATAGGGGAAAAGTTTTAAAATACAGACTCAATTCCTCCTAATAATAAGGGGGGTGGGATGATATGGGGTTTTACCGGGGGAACAAGGTGAATTTTATTGATTGGTATACTTATTTGATAATCTTATATTGGAAAATTTGGGGAAGGGGGGAGGGAGAATAAAAAAGAAAAAGTTAGAAAAAGGGGAAGATAAGAGAGAGGGATAAAGATAATAAAAGAAAAAAAAATAAAAAAAAAAAAAAAAGGGATAGGGGGGTGTCTCCTGTGGTGGGATGAGATTATATTTAATAACTGAAAGAACGGGAAAGAATTAAAATTCACAACAAAAGGGAGGGGGAAGGGGGGGGGGGGGGGGAGGAAGGGGAGGAGGGGGGGGGGGGGGGGGGGGGAGTAAAAAAAAAAAAAGAAGAAAAGGAAGTAAAGAGGAGAAAAGAGAAGAAAAACTCCAACATAGAAAAAAAAAAAAAAAAAAAAAACCCAAAAAAAAAAAAAAAAAAAAAACAGCGGATGCAGTGAAGAAAAGGACGTATTCTGTGGTAAAAAGAGCTTTAGATAGTGCACACTTGAAAACCAGAGTCAGTATTGGTTTGGGCTTCACCTGCTTTTAGCTTTGAAGGAGAGGCTTGAAGCAGAAGAAGCTGAAGAGGCTGAAGAGCAATGTGGTCATTAGCCCTAGGAGAGGGGCACTGAGTTTGAAAAGTGTTTACAACAAGAAACAGGGAAAAACGCTGGATTCTACCTTTAAAATCATCACAAACTTCATAAACGATGAAGACAAAGTAGTTTTTGGTGTATTCATTTCACCATGGTGGCAAAGCTCCAACTTGCCCATAATAAGCAACTCTTGCTGAGATAATGCCAAATTCAGATTTTATGATGTGTGAAAAACTGATGATGTGTATAACTTTGCATTAAAGGAGTATAGCGCAAGATCCAGCTTTTTGCATGAAGTGAGTCACCCCTGGCGAGAAAAGGAAGTGAAGTCAATGTTTTGTTTTTTAAAAATCTACTTGCACTTCAGTACAAAACAATACACATTTCCTGTATTTCACAAGAAGGAGAAAAAAATTAAACAGCCAAAAAAACAGCGCTGAAATGGTCAGAAACCCTGAAGGGCTTATCAAGAACCTCTTTAGCATGTTATGAACACATATGGGCTGCTTCGTCTGTGTCAGTCTTTAACCCGCACTGCACTCAGTCTGAACCCGGAGTTGGAGGCACAATGTCTACTGAGGTAATACAATTATAACTCTGCAAGTTTTTTTAGAACATTACGGTTTGATATTTGAGTAAACTGACAAACTGTTTGCTAACGTTAACAACAGGCCGAGACCATGATTACATTATTAAATTACCAAATCAACTAAATGTAACAAGTGGCAAGAGTGTATCTCTGAACAGTCATATGGATATTGTATTGCCACATTTTTTTTTTTTTTTGTTATACTTGTATGATCCCAGAGGGGAAATTAGGGCTCTGCATTTTACCCATTTCTGTACTGAGAGTATCAGAGAGCAGTAGAATATTTATATGTTAAAAACTTAGAACTGCAATATTATGTATCTTTATTTCGGTCAAACATATCACATTCAACTTTTTGGGGTCTGAGAGGTACTTGGGGCTGATCTCTTCTTGTCCATCTTTTAGTAGTAGTCAGTGTTGTCTCGATGATGCAGTAATGGCGGCAGAATACACAACACGACAATGGTGGCAGCCACTGAGGTTTCAACCCGGATCCCTTTCACTGAGCATGCAAAAACAGCAAAAACAGCACTATAGAAGCAATTGCAGTGAATAGAGATCAACTCATTCTATACATCAGGCATTTGTAAGAGCATGTGGGGGTATTGCACCTTTAATGTGTTGAAAAATGAATGCATTATTCCACAGATTTATTTTGACAGCACGATTAAAAAGTATCAGTATTGTGTCATTATTGATGATACTAGTAATTTATTTACTTGGTATTGGATCAATACGAAATCTTGTAGTATCACACGCCCCTACTACAATGAGTTCTTCATATGGTAGAAAATTAAGACTGAAGTTTATCATTGCTGCAAAGTGTGACAATCTGTGTTGCTTTAACCATAAAAAGAGTGACATTATAGTGTCAGTATGGTGCCCATGATGAAGGAGATGGTCGTGTTATATATATATAAAAAAAACTGTTAAAAGAAAACTGAGAAAACTTTTAAAAGTATGTTGACAGATTTGAAATTCCACTGACAGTATGTATGTTGATCTCAATCTCACATCCCACAATGGCCCATGGTTAAAAATGCAGCACTCCCACCTACACTTCTTCCTCCTTATGTGGACTTTGTTGCTTGTTAAACTTGAAAACGTCATCTGCTCTGATTTGGAAACTTATACAAGGCATATTTCCCTCATGCTGCTTGTTGAGGCGATATAGGACTGAATTATGAGTTGTATTTAAGGGTATAAACAAACAACTGATGAGTGTTTTAGCTGGAGGACACACTGAGTGGGAGGCTGAAGCACTGTGCCATTACATCAAGACAAAATTCATCATGCAGGTGAAACAATGCAGTTTTAAATGCATAGCGTGATTTAAGTCCATTTGTTAAAATACAGCAATGTGAAATCTGTCTTGGACTGAGATGTTTTTCTACTTATAAAATCAACAAAAGAACCAATAAAACTCTGAGTAATAGTGATGCAAAAAAACCAGACAAATGAGCTGATAGAAATAGTCCTCATTTTCCTTTACCCCCCCCAAATTTACAAAAAATAGATCTTTTTATCATATTCTTCCACCATATGGTGACTTTTTCCTCTCTGACTAAATGAATATTAAGTATGGAAACAATGAGCTATACTGATCTGTTATATTTGAGAAACTGTTATCAGAATGTAGTCTTTTTCATGTTCTTTTCTTTTTCATATATATATATATATTTTGTTGTACTCAGAACTCATGAACACACATAAAACTAAGGAGACCAAAAGAAGAAGAAAAAAACTCTTCATATAATTAGACGGTAGTGCTTCACAGTCTGAAACAGTCTGCAGTCACATGAAAGTTTACTCTGTGTAATGGTACACAACAGTGAAATTCACATTTTAGGGCACCATATGTAAATATTCACTCAATCCAGTGTTGAAGCGCATGTTATACACATCCCCTTTGTTGTTATTCCAATTAGAATAAGTGCTGTGGTCGTTTAAACAGGAGGTCAAGTCTCCAACAAATGCACAGCACTGTTAAAATTAATAAATGGAATTGGGTTTATAAGTGCTACTGATTGGATTAAATCAACATCAAAGCAAATAAGCCCTGCAACATTTTTTCCCCTCCTACCAGCAGCATCTAATTGGTTTGTTGCAGAAATTGCTCGTAAATCCCTTGTATATCAAACAAGCTTTGAACAGTCAGTGCTGCATGGAGAATTGGTCCTCATCTGCTTGTTGTAGGGCTTTGGCTGCCCCTCGAGGACTTGGAACTTTTCATGTAAATAATTTTTTTAAATGTTTAGGTCAAAGATACTCAATGCAGATAGATATTTTTTAAACAATGATGCAGAAATCTTCTGGCTACCTCACGGCACACAGAAGAGTTAGAAACAGAACTTGTGAAGTGAAACAAAAAGCCACCTGTCTGTGCTATACTATGGAACAGCTGTCAGATAGGGATTTAGGTGCAGCTAAATTGGAGAGAGACTTTTTTTCTAGGGGTGCACTGGGCAGATTAGGCGAGAGGAAGCAGAATGGTAAGTGTCCTTTTAGTAAACTGGTGAAGGGGGCAGGGAGATTTACACCTCCACCTATAATAATGGCTTTCCACACATTTCTACAGCATGAAACATTTTCTTATAAATGCTGAATGAATAGCCATGAAATAGTTTAACATGAACGAGTAGATGTGAAAGATTTTTCATTATATTCGGCTAGGAGCCTGTTCTTGACACTCATCCAACTAAAATATAAAATATATCCAAATTCTTCAGTGATTGATTTTTTTTTTTTGTGCTTGTTGCTGCATTTGCTTGTTCTGCTTATCATTGCATTAGCAGTATTATTGCTGCTTGTCTTTGGAATTGAGGAAGGATTTATATGAGTCCTAACAAAAGCTTGCATTTTTGTGTTTGTGTACAAGCTGGATTGTGGATGCTGTGAGCACAAATCCGGGGCAGTTTTATCACTGCGGTGCAGCAGACGATAGCCTGAAGGAACTGTGGTGGTGGAGTGAAGTTTTTGTCTGACTTAGGTGGTTGTTTTCTAACAGAAATCAGTCTGGAAAGTCCAAGAGTTATTAAATCCCTGGATAGAGGAGCTGAGGATTGAATAGGGGTTTCAAAATGTACGTCTGATGGGTCACAGCTTGGAAGAGACACAGAAACTTCACAGTAGATGCACTTGTATTCTTGGAAAAAAAATGATAACAGTAGACTAAAACTAGACTTAACTGAGGTTGGGAATGAAAAGTTTTTATGGGAAAGTTGTGGCAGTGTAGCCACTTTATTATCTCATCAGGATTAAAGGATAAAAAGCCCATTTATTTATCTTTTGATTACCTAAAGCAGGGATTTCAAACTCGGTTTCTTTAGGGCAACTATCTTGCAGCTTTTAGATGTTTCCCTGCTTTAACACACTTGACTCAACTTAATAAGTAATTGTTTAGAGAACTTGACAACAAGATGCTGGATCCATTCAACATGACTCAGGTGTATTGGGGCAGAAAAGCCCCTAAAACCTCTAGGACAGTGGTCCTTGAGGACTGGTTGACACCCTTGACCTAAGTAATCTTGGGATGGTTCCCCCTCTGCAATGTAGGACTGCAGGATTTAAACTGAGCTTTAATGAGCTGAGCTTGTGCTACCCAAAAAGACTGACAAATAAAGAAGGATTACTAAAAAAGAAACAAAAAATCATTGGTCAGTGCTACCGACTTAAATGATGTGGAATGAGATCTACTCTTCTAAAATTGCTCATTTACTGGAAAATAACAGCTAAAGCTTGGCAGTAGGAGATCATTAATTGACTGGCCTATAATTTACTGTATGTTAACTGTAAATTATTGCACAGTGATTCAACAAAAATGACAGCAGGAAGACCAGAGTTTCTTTAACTGGTCTTACAGACACATCCGATACCTAACCAATTAGCATGCACTAGATTAAGCCACTGACCATTTGAATTGGGAAGTTAAATGTCTGTTGTGGATTCTAAATTGAACTATTCCATAAATGCCAAGATGTTTTTCTAAAGACTTCCAAAAATCAACCCTTTGTGTTATTAAAGAAAACGTAATATGGATCACCATGAGCTGCAGGAAGCATCTGGAAGGGATCACAAATAAGATTTTTATGACAGTTTATCCAAATTTTTACTATTAACCCAGAATGTCAAACAGCCAATGGGGCTGGAGAAAAAGGTTGTTTTGAAGTCATTTTGAAGCCCCCAAATGCCAGTTCAAAAAATAAAACTATTATTTTTAAGCCCTATTGCTAAACTGGGTAGAAATTCATCAGAATGATCATGTTTGTTTCATAATAATAATAATGTTATTGTCTTCCTCGCTTTGGTCTATCCCTTTTCCTCTTAACATTTATCATTTACCAGTTCTCTTATGGATTCCCCCAAAAAATATTTCACACAAGGCCGTCTCATCAGAAGTGCTGCAACTTAAAATGAAATCCTACAGTTAAAAGTATTGGAATATCCATTTACAAGAAAATACAATTGCAGTCTTACCTGGAATGCAGCAGGTGTTGCTTTTTCTTTCATGCCAGCAAAGACAGGAAGCCACTTTCCTAAAATGTTGGATGTTATTTTGTGCTGTAATGATCTGAGATGAGTTGCAGAAGAGACAATCTGCAACTGACAACACTTCGCTGATTGGAGCTGAATACTGAATCCAGAAAAGTGTAAGGCTCAAACTGTGAGACAAAAATATAGGCGAACAATCTACAACCCTATTTAAATGACAAAAACACCCCCTCTCCTGCTGAGTGCAATCAGCACACGCTTGCAGGAAAACATACATGCAGTGAGTTGAAGAGACAATATGTAAATCCATTTCCGTCGCCTCTGAAATAAACATTTACGCATCATATATAGAAGCTCTTGTTACAAATGTGATGGTCAAACTTCATCATGTAGTGTTGATGACGTCTACTCCCACTGCAGACTGGAAACTAACGTGAAGAAGGAGAATAAAAAAGATTAAAAACTGTATGAGAAGTTTTTCTTCTTTGGCATTCATCTTGAAGTTTGTGTAACCCTATAGACACCTCTGCCAGGTCAGAGCAACATGTCAATACTGGATGGATGTTTTTGAACATCTGTGCAAGGGAAAGAAGAATCCTGCCTCTGCAGGAAGAGCGAGACTACTCTAGAGTGGAGAGGAAGACATCAGTGCGATGCATCATCATAGAGAATATATTTAGACCATTTGGGCCAGAACAGAACATGTCCCTTTGAAGTGAAGATCAGGCCTATCTGATATCAGATGGTGGTCAAAGTGCTCTTTGAATAATGATGTATGATTACAGTCAAGCAGGTGAACAAACATCCCACACTTTGGCTCATTTGCATGTGAGAGGAGTCGGCTGTAAATCAACGTTACTGTGATAATGCTGCATGTAGGCTGATGAGGAGGCATTTATATTTAAAAAAAATTACAAAAGTACACCAAGTCTTTTTGGTAAAAAAAGAGATAACGTAATTATAAAATATCCATATAATTATTTAAGAGGAAATATAATCAGTTGCTTTTGTGGGGGGATTTTATTGAAGAAGACATCTTCATCAAATGCAATTAATGTGAATAAATGACTAAACTTTAAGTATTATGTGGGTGTATTATGTTATGTTATTATGTATAATCTTAGAAACTCCATGTGAATATGTGTACAAGGGCCGTCAGGACACCAGATTTTCTAATAGCAATAATATCATCTAATATTTTTGTATGAGTTGATACTCAATTTTTTTTGCTTTTAAGGAGCTTCATGGTTGTCAGTAAGATATTGCAAAGAAAATAAAGTTTGTTTCAGAGTAATATACTTCAATATAAACAGCCTAGGCAACTTCTGAATGTGTATTTGGTATCAAATTGGTGCAGCAGTTTTAGTATAAAGCCAAAAGAAAAGAGTAAAATGACTCGCTTTGAAGTCTACAAAATGATAAGGTTCTTACATTTTGTATCACATAAATAAAAGTGTCACTAAATGAATGCCACGCACTAAATATGAAAATGTTGTAATGCCATGCCTGCTGGCATTAATCTGTGTGCTATGCTTCTAAACATCCAGTTTAAGTTTGAATAAGTCAACATTTTCTTAAATACTTTAACTTTTCACCTCTGCTGTGTCTTGTACCTGATTAATTTGAAATATTAACAAACAAAGGACCTCAGATAACCTCATGTTGATGCTTAATTTCAGAAATGAAAAATACATGAGCTGCTGTTGTGTTGCACGAACACGGAAGGCTTATTATAATTATTTGAATATTAGAATAGTATATCATATCTATATAACTGAAATGCCTCTCATGTTTACAAAGTCTGTCATCACATATATGTGTAGAGCGAAATGTAAACACATGTCAAAGTCCTGAAAAGCACCTTTGTGGTGACTGTCGTCACATTTGATTTCCTGGACTGCTCTTTGCAGCGATAACACACATTTTCCCTTGTGTCTGCGTGGTTCTCCTCCCACAGTGCTGACATGCATGACATCAAAATTACACATTAGACAGTAAAAATGTCAAGTCATTCCATGCAGAAATTCCTAAAGAATATCATAAGATGCCTCTAAAACACCATTAGGTGATTACTTTTGTAACCGGAAATACACAAAGGAATATCAGAAATGTACACATGCAGGACAAATGGGTGCAGACATATGCTTTGAATGAGTTCACAGCCCTAAACACACCCCTTGTCTGACCTACTGCATGACTAACACCACATCATCATGCTCTCTGGAAGCTCTCTCCTCCTCATTGGCTAAATTTTGATCAGGATTCAAAGTTCCTGATAGGCTGCCATGATGGTGGAGAGTTGTTGCTGTTGCTAGGATCCTGTTGCTAGGACGGTTGCCATCTCAGAAAGCTCAGCAGGAAACATGTAATGAATCATGGATGGTTGATTTTTCTCTAAGCACCCTAATCTGTGATGCAGATGAGCCCAAAGCTCGCCTCCCCCGACTCCACCCCTCCTCCTACTGAAACTTACCCACCCCACCCACCCACCCCCTTCCTCTGGATGGGTTCATTACAAAAAAAAAAAAAAAAAAAACGAGAAAAAAAAGATCAAGTTAAGATTTTGAGGGCTGACATTTCAAATGGTCCTGAGGTTGCCATAGAGGGGTGTGGGGGGCAGGGGGTGGAATACTGATGTCAATTCTCATGCAAAAAAGAGAGGTCAAAGGTTATTATCAGTTATTTGTTGAAGGGGAGCCTGAAGGAAGACCAGCGATGACCCCTGAGATTATTCCTAATGCTCTGATTTACGAAGTTTGGAGAGTATCACACCTCCCGGGAAAAGGACGACAGGTGCAGACAGCTGATATTTTAACAGCGACACACATTTTGCAGTTGTTTTTCCATCCAGAAAATAAGAAATTGAAGTCAAAGGCAAACCCCACACAACTATAAACAATGCAAAAAACTGTGGTTTAACGCTTGGCTGCTTATATTTTTCACACAGCTGTCATTATTCTACACGCTACAGTATGTTTTGCTTTGGAAACTCATGAAAATGCCTCATTAAGATTTACAAAAAGGTCATCCATTGTGGCACAAATGCACTGCCGTGACTTAACAATCGCTGTGGGCATTTTTAATATCATGCTATTATGGCGTGCAGAGTACACAGGCCTGTGTTTAGCAGAGAACACGGGGAGGGTGTTTCAACCCCCAGCTGAACCGTAGTGTGCATGACTTATTTATTCCTGTCCTGTAAAAAGAGTGCAGCTGTTTCATATAAAGTGGCAAACAGTTAAACCGTTCAGACGAAACACTTCTCGTATAGACGCTGAACATTACCCACTGAGGGTAAGACAGTGTAAAAAGTGGTAATTACCGACAACAGATGACAGACAATATGGGCCTGCTGCTTTAATGGTACACAGCAGAAATGCAGAAATGAACAGCTACAGTGGCTCGGCTGTATGTAAACATCTTGTGCTGTTCACCACTGTGGGTTTTCTTTCCACTGAGCAGATATTTTCTTTGATGTAATTGTATGCTTTATATCAAGCTTGGCTCTTACTGCATCCTGCTTCGTCTACTTTTCCTACTTTTATTTATAGGCAGAAGTCCTTCCTTTTTGAACAATGTCACGCTTGTCTTTATTCTCCATCCTTGGCCCTTTAATTAACTTCTTCCCTCATGCAAAAGTGCTTCCTTTGACAGTCTTGGTCTCTAGTTTTGTTACCCTCTGCCCTCATCTCTCTCCTGGCACGTCACTGAATGGATACTTTAGCATCTAGTTGTGTACTCGATGCTAATACATTCTGACACGTTTGTTCACCATCTCTTTATCATTAATAATTATGCAAAGGAGGTACGTTCTCAGCCGAGCAAAAGAAAGCAATCTTAGTATGCAAATGGTTAAGGTCCCCGAGGAGTGTGGCGATTAGATGTGTGTTGATAAACTCACTTATGATGAGTGACAGTGAGCAGGATTGAAGTCGTGCTGGTCAGACACTGATTAAAAACACTGCGGCCAAATGCCAGAGTGTCCCCAAGATGCATGATGGGACAGAGATGAAACTGTGTAAAATGTCACTGGGGTGTTGTGTGCCCATTAATAACCACGGAGAAGGAAGTGAGAAGGGTAACGAGAGGAAATTTTCCCACTGATCGTCTTTGGCTTTTCTATTCAGACAGATGTTGATTGTGACTCTTCACCTTTATCTCCAAATCTTTCGCTGGATCTCTCTAAATATCACGGCTGGCCCATTAATCCCACAAAGCCCCAATATGACCCAGTTAACATGTGGAAGGGGCTGCATAAGCATTCCATAAATCCTTAAGTAAATTTGAAAACAGATTGCATCATAACTTAACGGACGTCCTGTAAAATTTCAGTAATGTGCAAATCTTCTGGAAACACGATGGAACAAGTAAAAATGAACTGTTTGATCTTTTATGCTTCAACATAACATGTTTAGATGGTCAAAATATACACTAAAACTTAACTCTGGTCTCTATCAGGCACCCGTAGCCCAAAAAGCTTATTTTGTGTTTTATTTAGTTAAGTTTAATTGGCATTCAGGCTATTTTATGATTTTTTTTTTTTGTCATTGTTTTGTGCCTCCTAGTAATTGTAAACATCCTCGTAGCCATCTTATTTTTGTTTTGTGTCTCATAATGGTAATTCTGTCTCATATTGATGACTTTATGTTTTTAAAGTTAGTTTTTTTGTCATTTTGATGGGATTTTGCATCTCTTATTGTCTTAGTCCATATAAATGGCAAACGTTCGAAACTCTGCAGAGGTTGTTGCGTAACTCAGAGGTAGTTTGCATCTAATTGGTAGTTTTGTGTCTCATTTTTATGCCTTTTGCATCCCTGTGTAGCCATTGTGTGCCTTTGAGCTTATTTTTCATCAGCTCATCAACGTTTTGTTTCATTCTGGTAATTTTAAACCCCATGTTGGTAATTTCGTCTCATATTGTTAATTACAGTATGTGCCACTATGTGGTCATTTGGCTTCTCTTTATGGCTATTTTGTGGCTCATTTTGGTAATTTTACATCTGTTTGTCAGTGGTTGGTCAATCTGTGTTCATTGACATCATCTTTTGTGTCTCATATGGGGTTTTAATGTCTTTTTAAGGATATAAAATATATGGATACATGTTTTATTCTGCAATTTTTTTTTTTTATCCCTGTGTTCGGCACTTTGGTCAGAGGTTAATGTTTTTGAAGTGTTTTACTAAAAAATATTGACTTGACTCTGTGCCTATACTTGCTGTAGATATTCATGTAGCAAAGTCATGAGGGTTTTGGTAAGGTGTAATGTTTTTACTGAGGATAATTTGACTTCAAATTTCTTCAAACAGAAATTTGAAGTTCATGGCAAATACAGTAGTTTTTGGGAAGTAAGGACTACTTTTGTCATGCTACCTATTTTGATGGAGATATGAATAAATCTTTTTAAATAATTTGGCAAAAGCTGAATTTATGAATTGTTGGTGCCATCTTCTAAAGATAAATAGTCATCGAGGAACGAGATCTTGCATTTCCTACTTAAAATGGGTCGGCAAAACATTTTGAATCCTTGTTTGACCTCTTAAGAAAACAGGACAAGTCTTACCTGGAGCTGCAAATCATATGTTTAAAACACACTGATGTGGGCTCAGTATTACAGATAAAAAGGAAAATAAATTATCCTGAGGCTGCATGATTGTCAAGATGTGTTTTAATCTGGGCCATGCTTTGTTGGTGTTTACTGCAGTGCAGCCAAACATGATATTTGATCTGGTTTTTAAGAGTCAGATTAAAAAATTTGCATCAAGCAAAGTTTTTGTGACAACATAGTGGGAGTCCACACTTTGAACCAAAAGTCAGTGAGAAGCACCAGAAACTATTCATGCAAGATCAATTTTCTCAGGATAAACGTTTGGATGAACAGAGAGGGAAGAGGAGAGACACTAGCCGGGAGTGCCAAGTTTAAGAGCTTGTTTGTTTCTTAAGAAGATCAAAGGTATCGAGGCCTTGGACAGACATGAGAGGCGCAGCCTCTGCAATCTGTCTCCATTCACTCCCAACAACACCAGCAAAGAAAAACAGGGCTTTTCTCTTTGGAAAAAACCTGGAAAGTATCCCATCAAGCAAACACTCAGGGATTTTCCAACTCCACTCCACAGGGAAATGACATGTTTGTCAGCATGTTGCTTGTTGTCATTCAAAAGCTGAATGATCTGCAGGTGTTTTCTTAGGACTGGTAAGCTAAAGCACCTCTCAGACTTTGAGCCAAAAGCAGAACGTGGTTTGAAAAGTCAAGCAGCTATGCTTCTCTCTGATGGACTCAGCAATTATTTTTGAGCAACTGAGTAGATCTGATTAAAGCTGCAGTCAAATTATCCTCAATAATTCAATAGGACATGCTCTAATACCCAGAATAATAATTTTAGTTGACTTGTTCACACTATCTTAAGGCAATATTTCACCCATGAGCCTGTTGGAGAAAATGCTTACATAAATATTTCACAACAGTGCATCCAGACTTTGGCTGGAGCCAAATAAAACATCTGGGGCATCAGTCTTTACCAAATTCTGTCTGCTCAACTTCCACAGCTTTGTGAGAAGCGGCCTTTTACTGAACCCCTGCGATAAAGAAACTCAACAGAATATATTTTTCCATGTTTGCAGAAACGCTTTTACCACCTGATGCCACAATCAATCCAATAAAAAGGCAAGACTTGTAGCACTATTAAATACCTGCGATACCTATAATAAATCTAAAAGATTTATGCTAATCTCTACAAACACATATCTGAAATTGAACATTTTATGTCTTTCAGCTGTACAAGCAGCTTTTTAGTTTGTTGAATGGGTAGAATTAACCAATCATGTTTGAGCATGCTTGTTCACAAACAGGTTAATAATCTGTAAGAACAGCAGCAGGTAGCGCACATGAGCCACAAAAAGTTTACATTACCTAAAAATCTGTCAAGTTGTCAGGTGCAGTAATGAAGCCCAGAAACTAATCCAGAACAAGCTGATAGATTTCAAGAAGAAAACTATGCTTTCATTGATAGTCTTAAAGTTCGGTTGTAGTAAGTTATGGGCTGCACTGTGGTGTGGTGGTTAGCCTCACAGCAAAAAGGTTTCTGGTTTAAGCCACAGATGAGAAGGGGACTGAATAGTGACTTTTCTCTGTGAAGCTACAGGTTTCACTTGCAATGCAAAAGGAAACTGCGTGTCTCAATGGGACTTGTATAAATAACGGTTAAATAAAAAAAGAAAAAAAGATGCTGGCAAGATGACCAGCAACAACACAAAAACAGTTAAAAAAGCCATTTAAACAAGCAAATGAACACGAGGGAGCTTGCTTGGTTAAGTAGTTGGACTTTCATTCAGGAGACTTTAGTGAGACAGCATTAGTTTTCTGTTCTTCGTTTTGTTTCTCCTCATTGTTGCATATGCATTTGTTTTCTAGTCTTGTGTCTGCAAACACTCCAACAGATTAAAAAACCAAGAATGACCTCAGTTGCAGCCTGTTTACACGTTTGCTGTACCTGCAGACTTCAGAGCAGTTTGTCTTAAAGCACAGACTTTCCTGGGTAACTGAATGATGTATAGGCGCATTGAGTGTTATTAAAATTACTATCCAAGTAACTATTTTGCATATGTGTGTGCAGGTAGATGCATGCATGCACACACGGGTGGAGCGCATTCATGTAGCTGTGCATATATGTTTTATGCAGATGGGTGTGTGCGTGTCATATGCAGAATATTCAGTTAATTGGGATCTAAGTGTGACCTTTGTCTGTGGGTGTGACCTAAGTTTTCATTGCATGGTGGTAATGACAAATACTTTCCCCCCCCTTCAATCCTTCCTTCCTTCATTTATTCATTCAAGGTGAGATTGTTTAACACATTGACTCCAAAAAATATGACACTTTATACAAACCTTTATTTGGTCTTAGAGATAATCTATCGTAATTACTATGAAATCTCTGGTTAACAGTAATTCACACTGTACGTAAGCAAGAATCTTGTCCGCTTTGGTGACGTTTTTGAAAAGATCATTTAAAACCCCCTGCATGATCCTAAGAAAGCATCAGTATGTGATGGGTATGGGAGGTCACAGGGGTGTATAAGTTCAATACATCACATCAGTAATTGTCAGAAACATTTTACAGTAAATAAATGTAATGCAGAAAAGTTGTAAGCCACACAAAACTCCACATACTGTTAACAAATAATTACTCCTTATAACCCTTTTTGGGCTTGTTGCTTTCTCTTAAACGAACCACCATCTTGTATTTTTCTTTCTATAGATATTTTCTCCTTGAGCACACTTTATAAATCATACGCATCAATTATACATAAAATCTACCCATAAAAAATACACATACTGCTGCCAGGGAATCACTGATCTAATGAAAGAAAGACTTATTCAAAGAGGAACTTCTGGCTGGTTTTGCATTTCCTCATAAAACCACATGAATTTACAAGTGAGTCAGAAGGACTGAGAGCCAACAGTGATTACAATAAACCATAGAGAGATCATCAAAGAGTGGGAAAGAGCTGTAAGACTCACTGAGACCCATGGCTGAAGAGGCCCACTCGACGTTCTTGGCGGTGTGGAGGCCCCTCCAAGGGACCTGCACTTTTCTAATCTGCTTGTTTCAGGACTAAAAGATTCATTGGCTTTGAGATGGCTTACCTTCAAACTCTCTTTCAGGATGTGTTTCCTCATTTCATGCTTGTGACTTTTCATTTTTGTGTCGTTCCTGCAATTCCCATGATTTTACAGCCTTCCTGCTTGGTGGTAGAAATTTTCTCCCTTGCCAGACATGTTTGTGCTGTTGATATTTTTCTGGTGGCATCATGATTACGCAGCCATTTGGCTACTTTACACTCACTTATACCCCCTGTGATATGCAAGCACTCCTTAACAACAATGAGATATGCTGATTTTGACGGATCTCACTCCACAGACTCATCTGAGCTTACACAGTAATTTAGAAAACCCTAAATTAAAAATCACTTTGAATTAAACCAAGCATCCAAAGAGCCAATACACAGTATCTAATTTTGTGACTTTTCCAGAACGCATTAATCCTCTCAAATGGGAGCTGACAGGATATCACATGCTATTGTAGCACACCAGATACCTCAGGAAGCAATTACCATGAATACGTTTAATAAACTTGTACCCATCAGATGATAAGCAATTAAACATGCGTAATTATGGTTTCCATACAGTAATTTCTAAGCTGATTAGGTTTGTGTGCTTTACAACCTGAATGGGAGAATATTAATAGGGCTTTGGTTTGGTGTTGCTGGTTAGTGGTGGCAGCTCATCAGTGAATCATATGTAAATGAGGCCTCAGGAAGTGCATGAAGCCTCATTCCCAGCTATTACAACTGTCAAGGGAGGGAGGGACATGTCAACGAGCAGCACATACATGAATATGCATTTGCACAAGAACCCCACGCACACGTTGTTGAGTGGCTGGAAATGATATATTCTCCATACATGCCTTTTAACATTGTTTTTGCTTGTGACAAAATCTTTATTGCCCTTTCCACAAATTTCCTTTTATTTCTTTTTTATTTCACGCTCTGTCAGGGATGCTCCACATTTATATTTTCTTATGAAAAACAAATTGTTTCCACTTTTAAGCCAATTTATAGTCAAGGATTCTTTCAATTTAATTATGACATTTGGTTTGGAACATGTTTCTAATAAACCAACTTTTGTGAACAGCTCAAAAACTGTGAGCTTAAGAGTTAATAAATGATCCACTGAATAATTACAAATAATTTCAGGATTTGAAGTAGTTATTACATTATATATATACAAAATAAGTAAATAAATAAAACAAAAAACCCTCTAGCTGATGTTCACATCACCTCTTACTGTTTGCCTGATCATTTGTTGAATATTATATATACAAAAAAAACCTACAAAATACTAAATAAATAAATAAAGATATGATAATTTTAAGCTTTAATGGACAAACACATATTAAAATGACCTTTCTTGTTTTTTTCAAGAGGTTTCAAGACTTAAAAGATGATCTGAAAAGAGTGGCATAATTGAGTTTGTTTCCTGTTCCCTTAAAGCTGACACTGAATTTCATGTAATTTCCAGATCCATAAGCTTTTTGAGTGGTTTGGGTCTTTTTTGTTTGGTTTTGAAACTGTTTTTCTCATTATTGTCAGCTCTTTGTTAAATTCCCACATTATGCTTATTCCACAATGTTTCACTTCCTGTGTTTGCTTCACACCTGTTTAGCAGAGAGCTGATTACTCCACTGCTCTGTTCCTGTGATGAACACCTGCTTGTATATTAATTCCTTGGTTTCAGGTGTCTTCTGAAACTGTCTTCTCAGTTTTTTTCGATTTTTTTCTTCCCTAACTTGTCGTCTTTGACTTGCTCCTCGTCCGACGCGTTTATATTTTTGATTTTGGACCCTTGTTTTTTTTTTTTTTTTACTGAACTCTGCCTCTGTCTGCTCTCATCTAGCAACTTGCTGAATCAAGTCTATGATTGTCATTTTTTGCCATTTGGATTTTACCTGAGTTTGTATCCCTGAATGCAGTTGTCATAGTAGTGATGGTTACAAGTTCCGAAATGCATCCTTGATTTCTTTACATTTATAATATCATTGATAATCTTTTGTTACTATGGCACTAAATTAGGTGGAAAGTACATTTCTGAAAAAAACATTTTAGGTTTGAACTTGATATTTAAAGGTTTTTAATTGAGACATGATATAAAGACTTGATCTGCCCTATCACTTATTCCTTTTACAAATTATAATTAATTAAAGATGGCTTCAAATGTTTTGTGAATGTTGTTTGGTAAAATTCAAAATAACAATTAAATACTGGTAGTTTCCACAAGAAGATAAATATTTCAAATGCTTGGATCAGAACCACCATTATTCACCATTGGTGAATAATTATTTTACTCTTAATGCCATTGTCGTGCTAATCTAAACAAAACCCCCACATAAAAAAACAACAACAAACAAAAAACATTGCTGAATTACTATAAATACTGATGTCAACATCGACTATCTAAACTGAAAGGAGCCCAGGTTAGTTCACTTAATTGCTCATTACACACTTATTTAATTTACCAATTGAATATGCAGCTGAGGAAAGTCTCTGAAACAGGTAACGCGGCTCATTAGTTCATAATTAAGTGTTCATAAAGTGTACAAAATCTTTAAAACCACTTGAATCATTGGAACAACTGATTTCACTCACCAAAACAGCAGGTGGAAAAAAAGAATCTGAATAAGAAATTCATAAATCACTTTTTAAACTACGATAAACTGATACAGATAACAAAACTAGAAAACAGAGTTGTGGTCGGAAACAAATGACATCTTTTATTCGACGCTGACTGAACCTCCTCTGTAATACCAGGAGACGACCTCAGAGGGGACATACAAGACTGATTTCATTACAAATCCCAGGCACTTTCTCTGGTGAACCAAGCATTTCATCTGTACAAACCTGGGAGTTTTTCCCACAGACAAACTCTCAGGGGAGCACTATACTCCATTTTCTTTGTGACTTTACTAAGACTACCACTCGATCACGACTTTGTTTGCGAGTGCATCAGAAATAACATTACTCCAGACAGCAGAGCGGTGTAGTTCGTTTTCATTTATTATCAATCTGAATGTTATTTCTCACACAAAATATATAGTTCTCACTGAGGCTCTCAGTGTGCATTTCAGATAGCACTATAGAAGGATTCATAAAGTCATTCATTGTCTATACATAGAGCGAATAATCTGTCACGTTGCACAAAATGTCACAATATACCAGTGATAGATGGACAAACTAGTTCAGCAACAATCCCGATATACTGTAAGTCTTCTGAAATATAATCTTTTTCATAATATTACTATTAATATAAGATGACAGCATTTCTAAATAGAGGCAATAACTATTTCAGTTGGTATATTTCACATTTAAGATTAACAGAGCTGTTCACGTATCAAACAAAAGATGTAAAATTGTTGCAGTGAGGAAGATATAACAGCTGATATGTTTTGATAATCAATGTTCTGTGAGGCTTTTTCAGAGCTGGAGAATCTGTGGTGTAATACTGAGACCCAAATTACAACAACACGCACAATTTAACATCTGTACATGTGATGCTGAGTATATAGTAGCTAATTCAGATCACAGAGGAAGAGAAACAGGTGAGGAGTTGACCTCCAAAACGCTACGTGGATCCAGCACACCACTTCAGAGGAGAGTCTGTACAATTTATGATTTTCTTTTTACAGTAAAGAACTTAATTTACATGAAAGTCTGAGAGGATTACAGTTCAGAGCTGCAAAAGTGTGACTGATCAATTAGATGCTCAGTAAAAGTACATTTGTGTGAGATGTTATGTTTACTATTGAAGCAATAATGCCAAATAGTTTTTCTTTGTCATACATGACAGTAATTTGAATATTTCTACGAGTTTAGACTGTTAGTCTATATGTATGTAGAACAACACAGCTTCTGAGAAAATGTCAATGTCAAAATAACAATTTTCCACTATTTTTTAAGATTCCACACACAAACAATTCCCTGCAGCTCTGCTGTAGCTTGCTTTCTTATCATTTGTGTCAGTTTTTAACAGCAGATAGTTCATAGTTGGAACAAAAGTCTTCACTTGACATCACATTAACATCTCATCAGTGGCACTGCAACAGTATGTTCAGGAACAACATCACAGTTATAGAGGACCATGGGTTCATACTCATAAATTTCACAGGAATAATGTTGATCTGTGTTCCGATTTCTATGATCTCATTCTGCTCCCCTCATCCTGAACTGCTAAAACAACCACAGATCAACAGTCACACTCTGAAATGATGGAATATGGATCCAGGTGATATACCCGACACGACGTTCAGTATGCAGTATTATATCGAGGCGAAGAGGAGGATGAGATAGAAGAGGAGAGGAAAGGGCATAGAGAGATGTCAGTCTTGAGTGGGCAGAGAAACTGGTGCTTAGAGAGCGAGAAGAAGAAGTAGGTGAGGTGTGATGCCTTCACTGAGGAAGCGCTTTCAGAATGGCGTTCACCTCCTCTGCCACGGCTGTCAGTGCAAATTCAAACTGCTCCTGAGGAGGAGAGAGAGGAGGAGGAGGAGGAGGTGGGGAAGGAAAGGATGCAGGGGAGGACAAGGAAGGGAAGGAAGGATACAGTTTTAGCATGTGACAATTCTGAAGTGCCATTTCAGAATGATTGACAGCCACCACCGCCTCCTCTTCCTCCATATCTCCTGACCCTGCCTGGGCTCGGCCACGGAGCTGAGCTGAAATGCTCTCTGAGCTTTCAACCTGGAGTGCACGCACAGCTGGCACCGACATCGATCCAGCCAGGTGTGTCTTAAAATGGAGCTTTTGAGTCAAACTGTCTCAGCTTTTTTTAGGGTGTGTGTGCGTGTGTTTGATTGTGAAACCAACTCATGGTTTTCCCTGAGGAGCTGATTGATGTTTGCCCCCTGGACCTGGTGTTTTTATATTCTTCTCCTCTCCCCAGGCTGCAGGCCACAGGGTCCTCTCACAAAGAGAGGGTATGTGGGAGTTTGGAGGGAACAGTCTTCAGATGTGTCAACACACAGCCTGCCATAGTCTGGCCTGAGGATAGGCTAAATCAATACAGAGGAGTCACTGATGGCTGTGGCTTTCGCTTTGCAGTGGAGATTATGTGGAGTTGCTATTTTTATGTGTCTTCTGAAGCTGCGATGAGGCCAGAAAACGTGTAAATAAATCCATCTCTATCTCCACCACAGTTCTAGGTGATAATCTATTCCCAGGTAGACTTGAAAGTTTTGGAATACTTTTAAAATGAGGCTTTGTTCAGGCTTAGCTGTTCACATTTAAACCACAGGGGGGAGATCAATCTCTGCTCAACAGGATGTTTGTGAGAAAGGAAAAACAGTCATATGTGCAATTATTACTGCATTCTCATGTCTGTCAAAAGCAGCAGCAACAACCCCCCCTCAAGGAAACAGAAAAAAAAAAAATTAAAAAAGGAAAGAAAGTAGGGATTTAATGTCTCTAACCAAAAATAAAGTGGAAACATCATAAAGAAGGAAAAAAAAGATATCTGGTAATCCAATTCTTGAAACTTAACTCTAAATTTCATACCTCATTGCAATCTAATTTCTGTGTCAAGCCAGCATGAAACTGCAAAGTGGAATCAACAATATTCCAATTCAAATAATTTCACTTAGACGTGTCAGAAAAGAAAAAGAGAGTACTTGAAAAGCTTTTCTCCGTTGAACAGAGCGCAGCTGTGAAAGCAGCATTAATGAACCATCGAGGAACTCTGGAGTCTGTTAGCAAGCAGCTCCCATAAATATTATCACCCACTGCTGCATGAGGTTTGCCTTCATCATTACTGTTATTGCTATTCTAGCTGCCTGCAAGAGAAACAAACGGGATGGATGAGGGCAAATGCTTTCTGTAGTACTTGCTGAATCAGTATGAGGTGCAGTTCCTGCTGTGATATAAAGTTTTAAGGGTAAAGAAAGTGGGTGTGTGCACAGATTGACAGATTTAAATTTTAACACATCACTTTGCTCAAACTTTTACACGAAGAACAATTAATCAATTATTTGAGAAAATAGCTGCACTTTTAACAAGGAATTGAAATCTATTACAGCTAAATATTTACATAAAATCTTATAATGATACTGTTTTAAAATGTTTCAAAGAAATATCTGCTTCTTGAGATAAATGTTGGGTTATTGTTTTCCAAGACAATGTTTCTCTAATCCTGAAGCAGTTATCAATTACACCATCATTACCCCTGATCCTCTGTGCATGAAGTAGACAATCGTCTCTCTAAATGACTGCAACCCCTCCCCCCATACTCCTCCTCCCCCACCCCCTCAAAGCTGGGGACCTTACCTTTGTCTGGACCATGCCAGCTCTCTGGTCTCTCAAGTGCTCCAGGGTAGCAGCAATATCAATCTCTTTAGCACCTGCAACAGACCGAAAATTGGACTGAGTTCAAAGCAGCGGAGTAATCCAGCTCACATCTGTCAATCTCTCTTTATTCTGGGCTCCCTTTGGAACAGCGCAGCGATTGAAAATTATTACATTCATCCCTCGAAAGACTTGGACGGGAGCCACGGACTGTTTCTTGATAAAATATGCAAGAGGATATTTTGGTGGGGGTCTTGGAAAAGTGCAATAATGCGTTCAAAAGCACTACACCCTGCTTTCCAGAGAGCGTGTGTGTACATGCAGGAACCTGAGAGTCAACAATTAAAATGATTTGCAGCAGCTCTGCATCAGTCGCTCTGATTAACCTGTGCAACAGTTGCTTCAGTAGTGATGAGCTGCCTTTGAGTCTATGATGTTAATCTAGAAAATCTTACTTTGCTTTCAGATTTATGCATTGCAAGCCAGCGCTCATTTGTGAAAATGACAGAGATGTAGAAGGAGCCCCTGAACTCTTGAGATGTTTTTGAAAGTGGGGGAGAGAATGGGAGTAGAGAGGATAGAGTGAGAGTGCAATTGCATGAATATGTGTGGATGAGAGATGGGGAAAGGCTGGACTTGGCACTCAAAGGTACTCAGTGCTGTAACCAGACTTTCATGTCTTAGATAGGCTGAAATCCAAAGTTAAGCTGAGGAGAGGCTCTCTGACCACAGAAAAAAGCTTGGGAGAGTGAGCTTATGTACATTTCATGCATTTGGTTCCAGCTGCACAAAACAAAAGGTTAAAAAGAGATCGAGTGGCAGCTTTCATCACCATGGACAACGGCGCATTTGTCACAAAACTGCCTGAACTCCATCAGGATGGGTCAGTCTCATTCCTGTTTTACAGACAGTGCAGGAAAGGTCTGTATTAGAGTCGGCCGCTCTCTTAACCTGGTCTGACGGGCCAGATCGCCGGAGGAGGGGAGGGAAAGGGCAGAGGTCAGAGGGCAAAGGGCAGGCTAAGCCTTGAAGAAAGCCAACCCCAGCACAACAATAGATGTTTATAACCTGGATATCTTAAAAGAATTTGAGAGTTATATAGCCAAGCTACAAGTCCTTTTCATTTTGAATAGAAATTCTGCTAAGTAGTTATTTTTTTAACATGCTAGCAAAATATTATGAAAAAACTGTGAAATTCCTGCTCACATATAATGACACACCCATGCCACAGATATCTTTTTTTTTTTTTACTTGTCCTATTCAGCACCATAGCAAGCAGAATGATGTTCTGGCTGCTTTGTTGGGTTGAACAGATTTACTTTGCCAAGAGGAGCCTTATAAATATAAGGCTTCTGAATTCATTTTATTTCATCTTATCTAATTGAATACTTGTTTATAACTGTGTTTTACATAATATTACTGGGTCTGACAAGAGGGAAGAGAAAGTTAAGAAAATAAACAATAAGGAGTGGAACAGAAAAAAAACAGAGAGAGAGAAAAAAAAGAACAAGGATACACTAACACAATCAAGCATCTACACAGAAACCCATCAGAAAACATTCCACGTCTTTGCTGGTCCTCTAGGCTTTTTTAACCCATTTGTTTGAACTGTCATTGATATTTATGCACTAAGATACTAGTGTCAATTTATTGTGAGTTGTGTCCAAAGCCCTTTTTGCACTGGTCAAAAAAGCACACTAAGATCTGGCTTTATAGTTCATTGTGAAAACACAGAACTGGCTCTCAGACCTCATGGGTATCTAACTGTACTGGCTCCAGTTGGGATTGATGGGAACACAACATCTGGGGTGCATGGGCTCATTTTCAGTGAGGGTTGAACTCATGTTTTCTTTGTACAAACACACCCCTATCAACAAGAGGTCAGCTTTCAGGCTTGTCCTCTGGTACACTGACATGCAGAACTGGTTCTGAAGAAGTTCTTGCTTGTTGGCAGAAAACCAGCAACCACTGGCAATGTGAAAGAAATCAACCAGCTTATTCTACCTGTCCTCATGTTTGAATAAACAAAAACAAACAAAAAAGTGCATATATAATACTTTTGGTGGAAAAATGCCCTGAGCATCCTGCAGGAGCCAGCTTGACTCAGAATTTCAGGAAATAAAATATAATTGCACCTTCAAGAGCTCAAACCTGCTGACAGTGTTTAGTTTAGAGCATAATTGTGTTTAATAGGAAAAAAGTCAACACCATTCTGTAAAAAAAAAAAAAAAAAAAAAAAAAATCAATACTCAAATCTAATAGGGACGGCGTTCACATTAAATAATAAATATTGATTTAAATCACTGAGGCAAAAAGCACATTTTTTTATGTATTTTCTCTTTAAGCATTTCATTTCCATGCATGTGCTATCTAAATTCATGCTGCAGCTGCAGGTGCAGGTCAATACGGTGTGAAGGTTGCTTAAATAGATAATTATTAATGTGGGTAGAGGTTTCTTTTTTTATTTCCCTTCCCTGTGTTTCCTCTTTGTTCTCCTCTCGCTGCTCCTAGCAACTCCCTCCACTCCTGCCTCTGTCTTCGCTGCCTCTCCAGGCCTCAGAGAAGTCACCCTCTAATGCATCCCCAAGATCCTCTGCTGAAAATGAGAGGCTTTTGCGTTGCCTGGGCAACACTTCAAGCAGAAAGAGTGAAAGAGAAGCCATTGATCGTTACCTTTAGCCATCCTATTGAGGACCATGTCAATCAGAATGTAAGTCCCACTTCTGCCAGCTCCGTCACTGCAGAGAGGAAAATACAGTGAGGCAGAGATCATTAAGGTGGCAGGATAAGATGCTTTAATCTTAGAGTGTTTTCTTATGAGGAAACAAATTGCTCATTTACATCTGCATCTGCTGTGAGACTGTCAAGTATATTTATGCTCAATTTAGTCTCTGCATACAGATACACACCTTTCTATTTGCACAAAATATATTAAGGATTGAACAGAATACCTACAAAGTAAATATCAGTATTAATAATCTTATGAAAAAACTCTGATTAGATAAGAATACTTCCAACAGATGCAATTACGTTAAACCCCTGCACATGAGTGCATGTGTGGTCTGGAGAATTGCTTGGCTATTGAGAGAGAGGGGAATGGTTTCTAAGGCACACTGGGGACAAAAGCTTTTAAATGCATGCACCTCAGGAGCAGAGGAGAAGTTGAGAGGCCAGAGGCGGTTCGAGAACAGCTTTTGGAGAGCCTTGCTTTTCCATTACTCCAGAGATAGCCCCATGAAAAGCCTCCCTTTGTGCCCGCCGGCCATTCAACAGCTCTGCATGTTAATTGCAAACAAGGCGTGGACATCTCTCTAATAAAGGCAAGGCCAATAAAACAGGAGAGCTGCCTGAGCACCACAGCTTCATTAATCCACTGCTAGACACTCAGTCCCTCAGAGGGAGAGCAGGCTTACTGGCCCCATGCATGACTTAACAGGATGTGACTATTAAAAGTAGTCAGACAGATACCTGGTGTTTAATATGAACCAATCAAGGCCAGTTAACTAACTCAACCAAATGGGAAATAGAAGGGTCTTTGGCTGAGTAGGTTTGTGCCATGTTATTTACATAAGAAACAGTCAGTGGAATAAACAGCAGCTCCAGTGGACCCAGATAGAGTAAATGGACTGAGCGGGTTTAAATAAACAGCCTCTCCCCTTCAACACACAGGCCACGACAAACACTCTGTCCCAATTCAGCAGGGTCAGCCACAAGGTTCAAACAGTTATACTTGCCTGCAGTGAACAATTATCGGGCAAGATCGACCCCGGTAGCACTTGTTAACCTTTCTGAAATAAAACAAAAAGAGAAAACTTGATGTTACTGCAAGCTCGGCGGCAAATTGTCTCAGTGCACAGGCTGCAAAGTCAAATTCAGGACACAGGATCGAATTCTTTGAGGCTAAATAAAAACAGTGATAATCACAACAAATGTAATTCACGAGGGACTTCTGAGCCGTGGTCAGGATTAAATTAATAACAGTCATAATTAAAGGAACAAGCAAATCTGAAAGATGCTTCTCCCTTCAGTCAGTCATTAAAATTGGAGACGGAAATCTGTAAATAAATTAAGCATCATTTCAGTAACAGTAAATGACTGTGACGTGTGGGTGACGGACGTGGTGGTGAGATGTTGTGATTGCCGACCACCGACGCATTAACCCCGGCCAATTATGAATGTTTTACACCACAGGCACGGTGAAGGCCAACAAGCCTTTTCACACCCCACTGTTGCCATGGAAACTGACTACACTGAGTGCTTCCTTTGGTGCCTCTCTATCTCCCTTCGTGTTTTACTTTTCTGTTACAGAGATGGAAAGCAAAACACTGAAAATCTCAACATATCTGCAGCTTATCTGCTTGAAATGATAATAATTTAGAAGAATATAAAATAATGTGTTATATGGTCATTTTATATTTTTGTTTACATTCATACTTGCATTGATATTTTATATCAACTGCTGACAGTTTTGTTGGTAATGGTGCATTTATGGTATTCTCTGTAGTTTGACATGATGTTGCAATTAAATTACATTTTCTACATTTTAAGATTGTTTTACCTCTCCGTAAAAATCTGTAAAGTCAGAACATGTCCTCAGTCAGACATCATACAAAGATGGTTGGAGTTCCCATGCAAGCCAGAGGAAGGATCAGTGAGGAGGAAGAGGAGGAGGGAGACAGAGAGTCAGGAGTGAGAGAAAGACGGTGTGTGCACAGGCCTGGCTGAGGAGACACAGTTTCCAATGATCACTTTTGTGACTATGCAACTGGGCTCATATTACTAGCTGCAACATCACAAAAATGACACTGGCAACCGCAAAATACCGACTTGGCCGAAACCATGAAACCATGAGTGTCAGAGCACACTGTGTGGAGACTTCTGAATCACTTTATCGGAGAGCTTTAGATGCCCAATAACCTACAACAGCATTCATAGAGCTAAATAAAGGCAAGCTAATCGTTAGAGAGATCTCAACAGCAGTGAAAACAATGTGAGTGTAACTGAAACACAAGTTAAATCAGTAAATACCTGACTGCAAGCTACACCCAGTTCAATTTGGCAGAATAAGACCACCTCTGTCAGAAAGGCATGACATGATAACGCTACAAAATCTCTCATCTGCATTACAAACCAGAGGGACAGACTTCCATCCACAAATCAGATGCATCTATTCTCATTTGAAGGGCTTTTCCCATCCCTCCTGGGTTTTCCCAGAGGAGCCGCTGCTGCTCCTCTGCCAGAACGCATTATATGGAGAACAGAGTGAGGTTATTCAGTCACTAGCTTCCCCCCTCTCCCGTGTTTTTAGTGAGACAGCTCTCATTTAATTGGGTGCTTGAATTAGGTGGGTTTTTTTTTTATATTCTTTCTTCATTTTTTCCTTCTTTTTTTCCCAAGCCAAGCCAGGCAGTGCGGGGCTGTTAATTTGCTGCATCACATGTGCTGGAGGGAGGTGAGGGAGATCGGCCCAGGATGAAAGGGATGGTACAGAAACACAGTCCTTTTTAGAACAGCCATTTTTTAGGACAGCAAAGGGGCAAAAAGGAGAAGGACCAGAGAGGCAGAATGCAGAATATAAGAGGAGGTGATTAAGAACAAGCACGGAGGGGCAAAAAGTCCAGCTGTAAAGACGGAAATCTGTCTGAAATCTGCTAAACAGCCCGTCTGAGGCAAGTCAACAGGAATTCCTCTCTACCTGCGGAAGTCTAACAGGATCCTGGCTGAGTTGGGGATCCCTCGGTCCATCCAGGACAGGAAGTGGAACTGGGTGACAGTGCGTGTCTCATTGGTCTGCAGGTTTTTCAGGTAGAAACTCCGCACCAGGAAGTCCTCACACCAGATGTGTTCAGACACCAAATTGACCTAAATCAAGACAAAGTGTGCAAAAAGATGACACATCATAACTGCATATGGGAGGTATCTCAAAGCCCTGGTTAAAACATCATATCCATTAAAGGGCTAGCTCAGTAAAACTCCCCCCCAAAATATTTTCCTAGCCTTCTTTAGGGGGTTTTAAGTAATGATAAATAAAGGATCAATCTTTCCGGGAATTCTGTTTATTTTCTGAAAAGGTTTCGAAGAAATTATGCACTGATGAGACTTCCCGCTGTTCTCTAACAGTTTGTGTCCTTTCCTGTTACAAATGAGTCAATTTATGAATAAATGAGACATAATTAAGTTAGTTGGAAAGATATTTGTTTACTTCAGACATACTTTTGCTCCAGTGCTGAATCAAGAAGTTGAATAAATTTCAGGGTCTTCCTTCTTGCGTTCTTAGATGATTTCCAGGTCAAGAACACCATCATCCAATCATCAATATCTGTTTCTTTATTGTTTATTTGTGGTCTGAAAATTAGCATTTTTTAATCTTCACTGTCTGTGAATGAATTGTCTCCTGTGCCTTTTTAGAGCTACTTTTCCTAAATAAAAGTGGTTTATGGTGCCAAACTTTTCAATCACTCTGAGAAACTCAAGAGGAGCATTTCTTTGCAAAGTTTTCTTCAGTCAACAGTTTCATTGTTTTACACCAAACTAAACCAACCAGCTCAGTTTAAAGCAGTTCACAGTTACATGTTCAACCTACATGTAGTAACATCTGCTCTGGTTTGTTCAACTACTTCACCACAACAAACAAATAAGTAAACAAATTAAGGTAAGTCGCCCAAAAAGTTGGACTTGAAGCCAAAAGCAGCTGGTTTGGTGTCATATTCTAAAGGTCTGTATGGACACCTTCTGTCCATGACATATTGAGTAAAGTCACTGCTAAATTAGAACAGTCAGTTTGTTAAATGTAATGTCGGTTCTGACAATACTGTCAGAACCAGTTCAAGATCCAGAAAACTATCAGCCTTATAAATAAGGCGGTGGCAGTATCCTTGTATGGACAATAATGGTGATTGCAGGTTAAATCGTGTGTCAGTAATAGAAGTGATTTGATTTCACCTGATAAAATCAAAGCATTCTCAAATACAGGTTGCAATTTTTTATGCTAATTTTGATAGAAGTCAGAAGACTCACATCCAGGTGCTCTGGTTCCTTTGTCTGACATACCTCATATATGTGATAGACGTCTGATCCCTCGTCAGGCCAGTAGTGGTGGCATTGCTTCACTCCATTTTCAGACAATGGAGTCAGCATGACGATGACAACGCAGCCGCTCTCCCACACCATCTACACATCGGAAAACAAACATTCCTCAAACCCAAGCGGAGACAACAAACACCTCGTATGCATTGTGTGACATTCAAATAGCCCTCATATGTACCTGGACTGAGCCTCTATGAGCAGCATATTACAGTGAAACCTTGTATTAGAGCAAAATTGATTTCTTGATCTTTGTGCAGGAAGTATAAATAAATGTCACCTCTCTGTGTGTGACAAATGATAAATGTTGGGTGGAGCAGCAGGAGGGCGCCTCTTGCGTCGCCCTCCCTCAGTCGCCTGAGCGAGATCACAACATCGGCTGCACTGCTGCTCCATTTCATCTTATCACAATCTAATGTGTCCTTGGGAAGAAATACAGGCCCACGGCAGCCATTAGGAAAATGAGGAGGAAACGCGGGTTTTATGATTGCTATAAAAACACAATGGCCTTGACTATACACTAATCACAAGCTTCTGCGATACAGCCC
Source organism: Atherinomorus stipes (assembly GCA_023101725.1). Taxonomy (NCBI): domain Eukaryota; kingdom Metazoa; phylum Chordata; class Actinopteri; order Atheriniformes; family Atherinidae; genus Atherinomorus; species Atherinomorus stipes. Next base: position 743,848 of record JALJCO010007127.1, read on the forward strand.
AGTGGACACATTACACACCAACTGTGCCAACTGTGCCAGGATGTGATGAGATTAGGGAAGGTGATAATGCGAGGGAATATGATCCATTTAGCCTTGTATAATTTAGCAAATATTTGCAGGTAGCGAGTTAAAATGGATTCTTATATCAATATCTTCACCAACAAAACCCCTACCAAAAATCTCTGCCCTCTCTGTTTTTTCAGTTTCCAGACTTAAAAGACGATACATCAACTCTAGATTATATATAAGAGGGAAAAAAAGAGGAGAAAAAGCCTGTGAATGACCTGAGTTATGCTCTGCGAACTCAAGCAGATTGGCTGAATTTGAGGGGAAGAGGCAAGCTTGAAGGCCCAGCAGAGCCAAGGTAATAGAGGGGAGATGGATGGAGGAGTAAAGGATGATGGGATGGAGGAATGAGAAGTGGAGGATTAGAGCCGAGCCCCCTTTCAGAGCACTGCCTGGGGCCGGTGTGGATTAGATAGGAGAGAGCAAAAAGATTTGCCTCCTGCATGGTCCATTTGCATGAGAGCGCCAATGTTTCCTGTTTGTTTACTTTTAATGGGGTAAAGATTGTTTTTTTTTTTTCCTCCCATCAAAATCCAAGGTTGACCAAACTGAATAATGAATGACTGCTGCTCAAACTCTACACAAAACTGAGGTTTAGACTGTCACTCAAACTGAATCTAACGCTCAATTACTTGTGCTTAATTAGGTAGATTCAGAGTAATGTTAAAGGCTGAAAGGATCATTTTAGAAGACAGCCAAAATGTATTTGTTCACCTGGCACAGAAAAAGGTATAAAGAGAGGGATCATCTAAATTCCTGATAAAGATGGGCTCTTTTTGCTTCATTTCAATGCCCTATGAGGGCAAACCTTGTGAGCAGATTTGTGTTTATGGAATAAAATTGAAACAAACTACATTTCTCAATGCACAGAATTGAAAAGCTTCAAACTGTTCTCCTTTAATCACAAGAAGACACGTAGCAAACAAAAATCAGCATTTATAATGATTCAAAATGAGGATATGTTCATATGCAGAGTGCAGAGTGCAGCCCAGCTGCTGCTCCGGGATTTATGTTTCACCCTTCTAAGCCTTGGTCACGGCTAACCACAGTTACTTCACCATATGGAGGTGATGGGCCTGCTAATTACTACAGTGCTGTCCTATTAACACAGAAGAATGTCATTTGGTAACCGTGCATCATTTAAGGCACACTTTCACCCATGTCAACATATTTTACAATAGCCTGAATGCAGTAATTGATGGAAGGTTGCTTTGACATTTATGGACAAGGGAAGGAATGCAAATAGCTATAGGAGCAAATATCAGCATTAACATAAACAATGTGACCTTCTGGGGCTGTGTATAACTAAGCTTCTAAATTAAGCAAAAAGCTGGAGGGTCATTGTGTAGCACCATGAAAGATTTGGAGGCTACTTCTCATATAGGAGAGCATTTTACTTTTCAAAAACTCCCAAAAATATACAGCTATGCTTAAAACTACTCCAGTTCCAGGAACAACTGAGCTGTATTGAAACCACAGCCTCCACAATTCTTCAGATGTAAACAGGAAGCTCATGTGATTGATTAATATTTCCACCATTAAAATCAAGTTAGATATTAACAGTTCCTATTTGCTACGTTTCTATAAGGATTGAAACGTAGCTTTGATACTGAGCAGAACTGTGTGACTCTGAGGAAAGTTCTGCAACCAGCTGAGATAATGACTTCCTTAGTAAAGCGCAAGTTGCACCACATGCAAAAAGTCTGTGAGCTCAGGCACCCATTACTTCTGCTGCATTATTTCATTGATCCTCTTTTATCTGGACACTCCTTTGTAGCACTGAGAATCCAAACACACACACACATCACTGCATACTGCTGCTCTGTTGTGTTTCTTCAAAGCTCTCGTCGCTGCAGAAACAAAACGTTGGAAGATGAAAGGCCGGTGAGTCTCACCTGCCAGAAGTCTGCCACAGTGGAAGCAAGTGGGCCCTGAGAGGCGATGTAAGTCGGGTTGCGAGGGTCGTGGTCCATCTGGGAGAGAGGAAACAGAGTGTGACACAGTGTTTGGGTGGAGACTGGGATGAAAACATACTGTCTGGCTGCATCAAAGCCTCCATCTGAATGCAAGAGATCTGTTGAAGACTTCTCTTCTTTCGTGTTCCTCCCCCGAAGCCTGCCTTACTGAGGCCATCTTTATGAGCCTGAGCAGACTAGAGAAGGAAAAATCCATGTTTGTGGGTAAACTGGGAAAAGGTGCTAAACACGTCATTTTAGGATCTGAAAACATGGTATCATCAGCGCCTTTAGCCATAATATTCAAATACAAATGAACCATTTTAGTGTCTGATCATTTATTTAAACTGGAAATAGAAAGACAAACATTTCTCTTTCATTGTAACTAATAAAGTTGTAATACTTAACCTGACTGCCTGTTCATCAGTCTAATATTCGCCTAATTTTTACCTGCTACAGCATCTTTACACCCATATGTGCAGTTTAAAATACTTCATTAAAATGGCTGATGTTGTGCTGGGACTTTAAAGCCCTGAGGTGGCTGAAATGAGTGGGCTGAATGATGAGGTGGGAGGTGATGACAGGGAAGGTTTGATATTGAGGGATCTGATTGGATTTTGATTGAACCGGTGTTGGCTGGGCAGCCTCCTCCCTCACCATATAATCAGAGAACACATTTCATTCAGTGAATTCCCATCCAGCAGAGCCAGACATGACAATGGAAAGATGTTGAGATATTTTGAAGGAAAAGAAACGTGTATCATGTGTTTTTGATGTGTATTGGACATTAAAATGACAACTAGTACTGCTGTTTTTTTAAAAAAAGATTGTACCTTATGCGAGGAAAACGCATTAAAAAAAAATTAAATTTGTGATTGACTCAGTGTCAATCTGCCTCTGAGTGCAGACCACCAAATCGGTCTGGGTGTTTAACACAGGCATCTGAGGAAGAAAACGTCTCCAACCAAAACACGAGAAAGAAAAGCATATCTATTTTTTCTTTTGTGCTGAGGTTTTTAATAGTGAAGTAGAACCTAAATGGCCTAACAGATCTATTTTTTTATTTCACTTTTTGTGTCTTTCTAAAGCTCATTTGTTTCGCTTATGGACTTCATCCTTAAAAGGAAAAATAATTAAAGAGCATTTCTTCATGTCTTTAATATTACCATAATACTTTTCTCCACTTATGTCTAATATCCTGAACAACAGGATTAATTCTTAATGCTTTCAAAGGCTGATAAAAACCCAAAACTTTGGTTAAAACATTTCAATTACAATGAAAGCTTTCTTAATATAATGTCATTTTTCTTTCTTTTTATTTAAGTGGATTAAATGTGTCAGAATTGTTTTTCTTCCCTTTTTCCCTCCATCTAAATCTCTTAATAAACAGTGAAGTCACTGTAAGTCAGCTTCAGCACAAAGACTACCAAATTCATTTTAAAGGGGACACTTACTGTGCGATATCAGCAGGATTTTGCCAAATTATTTTATTTTGCAGAATTGAAAAAAAGTCAAGCAGTGAATCTGTTTAAAGTTATTCATGACATGTCAGACATTTTTGATTTTGGGGTACTAGGGGTTAATAAGAGGAATTTTGATAGGCCTGGGTTAGGTGTATTCGACTAAAAACACAAAAATGTGTCTTTCTTCTGAGGATATTTCCAGCAAATCACACTTAAATGAGGGAAAAATCAGGCTCATTAATCAGTGTTATTCTCAATTAGTCATAACCACACAATTTTCTCTTTATCCTTACTGGTTGAAATTCCCCTCATAGGCTAGACTAAATAAAGAAAGAAAGAAAAAAAAAAGAAATAGAGAAATAAAAAATCTCCCCCACAGGGTGATGCTGAATTCTAGCCACTCCGTTTCAGCCAATCTCAAGGACGCAGACATGCTGTAGCTGTGTGCTGACATCCCTGCATGAATACTAAAGCACAAACATGAAAGAGCAGTCCTGCATTTCAGCTGTCCTCCCCTTGCCATTGTGGGAAGATGATAGACTACAACAAAAGGAGAATGCAAAAAAGTTCTTTGGCTTCAAGTAAACTAGCTTGTACTGAAAGAACTCCCACAAATATCCGCTCCTGGAGAAACGCCTCTTTCAGCACCTTGATGTAGAGCCTTGATCCTGCTTGTATAAAACACTGAACTTGGAAGCTAAATGGCTGCTTGAGCTCTTCCCACATTGTCTGAGGCAACATGGGGAAAAGGTGGGAAATGGAAGAGCCTCTTGGCTTCTGTGGAAAGTCCTGACAAGACAGAGATGACCAGGCTTTGACCACAGTTTGTGTCACTGCACATTCCTTCGAACCATTCCTCACGCTAATGATGCTGTACATCTGGGAGCGCTTGCATCATTTGTGGTCAAGCATTTGCCATTATCCGGGCCCCTTTTCTCTCTGTGTCCCCCCTCTGCTTTGCAGGCAGTGCAGATCACCCCTTCCCTTCGCCTCTCTGACCTCACATTCCCAGAAAGAAGTGGCAGATTATTTACTCGTAGGCCACTGCCCCTGAAGCTAATGAGGAGGAAGAAGCTGCATTGACAGACATAATTATCAGAGTTTTGCTGGACTCAGGCAGGGGTCCTTTTTGTGGTGTAATTACTGTCCTTTCATCCACACACCACTGCATCTGCCATTACTTCACCCATCTTTAACATCCGCTTCGGCTTCTTTTTCATTAAACCACCATAAAACAGCCTTGGGTAACTTTGTACTCACTTTTTGCTAACTTCTTCTCCTGATTGATTATTATGATAATCACATTCTTCTTTAAGATTGTGAGTGTTACAGGAAGATAAAAACTGCTATGAATATGCCAGTGCATAAACAGGAGGAATAAATAGAGCATCTGAAAGTCTCTATTGTTTGTTTCTGAAGAGTAATAGGCTTTTAGAGTAGCTGTGTGCGCCCCCCTCATCCGTCTCCTCAGAAATTTTGGCACTGTATTTGAAATGCATAGCTTCCTGTTCCCTTTGATGGAATCCCTTCTCAGCAGCCTCAGGGGAAATCATGACTGACAATGTTTTGAGGAAAAAAAAAACATAAAAAAATAACCTTAGCGCCCTCCTGCATTAGTTTTTTTCTGGTTTTGGGGCGGTTGTACATTTGATGAGTCAAAAAAAAAAAAAAAAAAATAGATTTTTTTCTTGTTGTAGGTGAAAGTTGGGTATCTGCTCCAAAAAGACAAACCAAACCCACACATTGTCCCAAAACATAGTTAGAAAAAGGAAAGCATAACTGATCTTGGATCAATGACAATAATCCACCAACAAATCTATGAAAATATACAAAATAAATAAAACAATACTTACTATTGGACTGGCATTGATGTAATCTGAGTTGCTGTGGTTATTCTCTGCTTTCAAAGTGATTCTTGAATGATCATCTGTAATGGAGATGCATAATTCATCTGTACATATCTCCACACTCTTTCCTCCCTGCACAATAACGACAAAATACTGAGCCGCAAAAAGAGAATATGAAAAAACAGAAAGTCACCAAACCTTCCAGAAACAAACACAAAAAAATGCTCTGATCCTTTGAACTGCTTTACCTTCATTAGAAGGTATTTTAAGCCAAGTAAAAACTATTTCATCTTAAAAAGAGTGCAAGCTGTAATCTGTAAAATCCTCTTTTCACAAACAAACAAACAAAACTGTTGCAAGATTTATGTTTCCACTGGGCTTGAAACCACTTCAAAAGCCTTCTGAAAATGTATTTTCTTCAAATCAAAGCCCATGAAAACCTGGTTTAAAATCTTTTCTTACATCCATTTATAAAAACAAACAAACAAAAAACCCCAGAAAAAAATCAAAGAAGAAGATATCTTAGTGTTTTATTTATGAAGAAGTCAGGTAGACTCTGTGGCCGTGGTCACATCTGATGGATACTAACTACGAAACAATATAGCTGTGATCCGATAACAACTAAAAAGTGATACTAAATCCTGATTGGTTCATTTGACACTTATTATTGTTATGCCTGTTCATAGACTGTTGTGAATGGAAAAAAAAAAGCCCCCATGATATGACCCGTTAATTTGCCCCAGTCAATTGCAGGCTAATCTTACAGTGGCTTAAAGCATCCCCTGCCTCATTGTCCATTTTACACTTAAAAGGACCCTAACTTACAAATTCATACTCTGCTTTACTTAATAGATAATTTACTTTAAAAGAAGTGGGGTTATAAGCTTTGCCAAAAAGTTTACTAAGATAATAAAACTAGTCAGACCTAGTATCATATTCTGATAGATATATTTACAAGTTTAATTTATTGAGCTACCAGAAGAATCTCCCCCTACTGGCTATTAGGAAGAATAAAGGAGGTTTAACCCTTTAAAGCCTGGCCCAAGAAAAAATTGGAAGAACTTTGGATTTTCTTTTTAATCCGAGTGGCCTTTAAACAAAGTAGTATAGCTATAGTTATAGTATAGTAGTAGTAGTATAGTTACCTGCCAACTGGTATCAGGCATATCAGGTTGTGTATAACAGGGTTTTAATCAATGTTTTTACCATAAAGTGATGCAAAAGGGTTCAGAAACTGTATCTATAAAATACAACACATATGGAATTACAGGGTAAAGCCACTTTGGCTTTGGCTTTACTTTTCAGACCTAGAGTGACTAGAGTTAACTTGTGTTATATGTTGTGATGTGTTACACTCTTGTGGCTGTAAGGTTTGTGGAAATAATTATCCTGTGAAGGACAATAAAACATATCTATCTTAATGATCCATTAGCAGTTTAAATAGTTGCCAAAATTTGTGTGACATACACAGTTTGGACAGATTGTTCGCAGAGACCACTTTAATCGACGGACCTAAATTTCCAAGCAGGTGTATACAAAAACATTTATTTAAAAAATGCCACACCAAATAAGTGTCATTTATCTATATCTTGGTAAAATAAAAAATAGAAACTTTTTGGGGGTAAAATTTTGCAGGTCTCATGTAAAACTTTAAACACAGACTATTTAAAAGATTGCCATGCTGGGTTATTGCTATTTTTTTTTCCAACATCAGTCAGTGAAGGGTTGACTTGCCAGAGTTTTAGCAGGGATCAACTGTGATTATGGAGCAGGCTCCAGCAAAAAACCTAGGAATCATCTAAGAAAGGGTTTTGATACAAAGATGAATAAAATAAAAGGATTACAGCTTAAATGACAGAATTACCGGATTACAGAAAGTCATGGACTATGAAAAAAAAAAACAGGGTTTACAACTTTTATGCATCACAATAATGCACTTGTAGTGTAACAAGTATGCTGTGAAGGTTTAATGCTTTTACCTAATTTGTTCTTAAATTTGAAACAAGCTAAAATGATTTAAATATGTCCATCATTGTAATATATACGCACATGATATAATGTAAGAAGGAAGTATTTCCATAAATGTCCTTATGTAGCAAAAGGGTCAAGCTGATAATTATAAGTATTAACAGATACATGAAACTGTGTAAGTGAAATAAGAGTTTGTGCAAAATAACCATCAGATAGTTTAGATGGCTACTACGAACAAATGCTCATGGACAAACCTGACAGCAGCTAAATGCAATGTTTGCGTATCCAAACTTCACAGTATAGCTTTGAACTTAAAGCAAATTTGGCTGGAGCTGCTTGAAAGAAGTGTTGACCTTTTATATATAATCTCCAAATAACATGTCCTTTGTTTTTTATTCATCATTATCCATGCTTACTTGCAAGGAGGAGAGTTTTTTTTTCCATCAAAATGACAAAAATCTTTAATGAAAGAATGCAAGAGAAGCTCTTTGGCGAGAAGAGCAACAGTAATTATTTAATTTTGGAAGCATATTTTCTCCAATGTTGTTTTGGCATATTTACCCAACAAGTTTTATGTTCCTCTTTAGAGCATCTGTTGTTCACAAATACATCAACAACATGAATGGAGCTACATGACTAGTAATGGTGGGAATGTTCCCGAAGATGAAAACAAAGCAAACCTAAAAACAACGAATTGCAAAAGTCATCTGAATGGACTCACATGCAACCACAGCATCAGAACGGTTTCTCTTGGAGTTCTGCTCGCCTTGGCCCACACCGCAGGCGCTGGGCTCTGCCTGGTAGGAGCACAGCGCCTCCCACTCGCGCTCCAGACGGTTCTTGTTCTTCAAGTGGTCCTCCATGTATGACTAGAGGAAAACAGACAGAACCTCAGCCACCGTTTCAAACGACAAGCCAGATCCAGGCAAAAGGAAACAGAATTTATCCCAAGATGTGGCTGTGACAGGGAATATTTGTTTTTGCTGCAAATTTGGATTAATTAAACAGGAGTCTTGCAACAAATCATTTCTGCCATTCTAGAGATTTTGTTGTTATTTTTATCAATATTTTGACAGCAAGAAATAAACAAGAGAAAAAGCTAAATCCTTTCCTCTAAAGCTATGATCAGCTGTCATGGAGAATTATTATCCTGCTGTTGTGTAGCGGAACAACTGGGTGAGGAGGAGGCTGGTGAAGATCTAGCTGGGGAAGGTCTGCTAATGTTGGTGCATTTGGGCATTTGTGTATGTGTGTTTGACCGAGAGGGAGAAAAAAACAGAAAAGAAAAGAAAACACACACAATTAAGACTCCTGAAAGGTTTGTCTGCATTGGAAATACTTCAGGGGTGTTTCAATCACGTCCCTCACTGCTTGCACAGCCACTGATAAGATTGTCTGTGTTTAAGCCGTTGCTTGGAGAAGACAAAATTGAATTTGCGAGAGAGACAAAGATGGAAAAAGGAAAGGGGGGAGGGGTGAAGGCCTGTGTGTTGGTGTGTGCATGTGTGTGAGTGTGTTTCCTCCTAAACCAGGGCAAGTTTTGGGGAGCTTAGAGTGTTTAGCTGGCAAGGCAAGTCTTCTTAGCGAAGCGCTGCGTTTCGTTTTCTCTCCTGTATCATGGCACCCCTCCCCACAGGGTTAAATGGTTTAGTCCGCTATTGTGTGAGGCAGAAGATTACAGACTCATAAACTGATGTCAGGGATCAGCTGGCTAATACAATGACAGTGATACCCAGATGTGCAGGGTTTTTATTTCATATTAAAAGCAGTATATAGGTAGGCTGAGCAGAGAGTTGACACTCCATTCTAAGATCCTACTTATTCATTCCTGTCTGTCAAGAGGGACGTCTTTGCAGAATATATACAATTACTACCAAGATGATAATCACAAATAAGCTTGTCCTGCACATAATAGGCAATTACCCTTTGATGGATCATGAATTTAGAATTATCCTGTATGCATGCAAAGGATACACTGACTTATAAAAACATCACAAATCCCACAGACAATGGAAATCAAGGTTTATTGTTAGATACAGAAGCAAAGGTGTCATTCAGGTTTTAAAAGCAGGACTGAGAGCAAAAAGAAACCCTTCAAGAGATTATATTACCACACCGTGAGGGATCTTGGTGGTTTAATGAGGGCTTAAGCAACATTTCTATGTATTATTTAATCTCCATTGCCTCCATGTTCAAACCTTTCATTTTAGTTAAGCCAAAAAATTTACACAATTAAGAAAATCTGGTTAATATTAGTTCTAAAAGTGGGTAGCACATATGTTTTTTTTTTTGCATGTGCTAGGTTGTATGTTGTCCACCCAAACAGATAGTGCTGTCTTCTGAGGAAAATGACAGCATGCCATTATGGCCACTTGACAGAGGCTGTCACCACTATGCTCTCGTCGCTCAGCACAAGTACTCTCTGCCTGCCAGCCTGACAGCAGCCCACCTCCCCAACCAATGTTACATCTCCATGTACTCGATATATCCACTCTGAATTACATCCCATTCTATTCAAAAGATGCCCTGAATCGATTGCATTCCAAATTCATATTTTTGCAGCTTAATGCAATGCAGCCAGCAGGCCCTTATCAAGCCCTCCCATTTCTAGGGGGAGGCAGTGGACCATGGCGTATTCCAGAGACAGGGTAACGAAGGCTTGGTGAATGGGGGGATTATGTCTGCCAATCAGAGGGCTGGGATGGGAGGCCTGAGTGTCAGGGAAACAATGTCTAATCCTTCCTAAGCAGTCTCCTCGGCAGCAGAAGGGTGCCGGGTGAAATCAGGATGAAGGCACGACCAGGCGCGGCAGACACAACAGGTAACACACTGCTGTCAAGCTTTGCTGTCAAATTAAAATGCTGGTAGCAGTTTGTGCAGGGGGCTTTATGATATGATAAGCAGCTGTGAGACCTGAAAAGGGGGTATTAATATGCACTATGATTTGTGTGACAAATAGTGGTTAAATGAAAAGAGCGCATTGTGTTGCTTTAAATGGGAGAGTAAATTGTCTTTTGCTCACAAGCTTCATTTAAAACTGTAAGTCACTAAGGGCAGAACATCTATTTTCTGAGCAAATAATTTATCATAAAAAAGAATAATAACTCCTAATGATAAAGAGCCTCAAGCAACTCAATTATTTTTTCAAAGGAGAGGTGCCTAAGCCAATAACAGTGAGTGTATCAACATTTTAACAGTGTGAGATGTGAAAAATGGTGACTGTATGGAGCTGTCCGTGGTGCTGAAATGTCTCAGCGCTACAGAGATACAGCTACACCCTGCTTCCATGATGTCCCTTCTAATGACTTTTTTTTGATATTTTAACTACTCTGTAGGTTAGGAAAAGTGCAGGTTCTTGCGCCCGAGTGCCGCTGAAACAGGCAAAAAGAAAGACGACAGGAATTTTTACACACCAGTGGCGTGTCAAAGCTCTGGAAAAACATACAGCAGATGACTCAGCACACAGAAGCATCCAATTTCAGTTGTGAAGTTCGAGTCGTTACGCAAGACTTTTAAGTCTTAAGGTGGGCTGCACAGTGGGAGACAACGTCGTAGTTCATTTATACCGCCGGCACCGAAGTCTCACAGTAAGTGTGTGTGAATGTGTGTGAGAGTATGAGGTGATGGGGCCTCAAGAAAACAGGACCCCCAGCAAGCGTGCTTTGGAAAGCTGCGTATTCATCATTCCTCTCCACACGGTGTGAGCTCTGAAGAGCGGGAGAGGAGAGATGAGAGGAGAGGAGAGCAGAGATGGGAAATATAGGTCTGAGATCAGTGATAACAAGGCAATCTCACACATGGTTTCACGTGAGATGGTGGTGGAATTTTAAAGAAGAGCCCCTATAGGACATCTCCATGTCAATCACGGCATGGATAAGAAGCAAAGGTCCCAGTGCGTTTTACCTTTCTATATTCTAATGCCTGCATAGCTGCTGCGAAGAAACGATGGGCTAATAATAACAACAGCTCCTAGAAATGATTCACCGTGGCTCTTTTGTTATTTGCGCGGCTAAATGCTTTTCTATTGTCAGTGTTTTCAAAAGAGGCTTCACAAACAAGCCTTGACGAGTGCAACAAAACCCATCTATTACCACCAATACAAGGCATTACTCAGATTCACTCTCATTCATTACAACCTCCCAGTATAAAAGCTAGACATGCAGTGTGATGAATGCTCTCTGCATTAATGGAAACACTACAAGGCATCTATCCGTCTCTTTTATCAAGCTTGTTCCAAATGAAACTTGTGCAAAATTAAAACAATCCATTGTGTGTTTGTGGAAACGTTAGCAACCAAAAGCTTTTTCATTGGAAATAAAGCCACGAAAACAGAACAGAATTACTGAAACGTCCACATAGCAATCAGATAGCTAATGGTATTTCACATTTCTGCTGCTCTCATCACACAAAAATAATGTCTGGCTTATTTTGCTGTGGCAGCGAGAGAAACAGAAGGGGTGAAAGATGAAAATGACAGAGAGGAGAGGAGCAGGACGGAGTGATAAAGAGAGAAAATGACAGTGGAAGGGGGAAAAGTTGGAGAAGGGAAAAAAAATGAAGGCGACAGAGGCAAGATAAAGCAGGAGGGAAAAACAGCGGGAAGAGTGATGAAAGAAAAAAAAGATAACAGGGTTTTGTAGGGAATGAGCTGAAGGTGGGATGGAAAAAAAGAAAGACTCGACCAAACAGATAAACAGAAAGAAATAAGGCTGGTGGTTTTCAGCCTGAGCATATTCATAGACATGAGAGGTTTGGGGTCATTTATTGTGATGTAAATTCTTTAAATATCAGAATAGATCAACCTTTTCACTCCCCAAAGGCTGCTGAGGATGAGCTGCATTGTGCTCCAAATTTGTTCATTTGAATTAATTCATAATTCAATGTTCTTCTTATCTAATAATTATGTATATGTATCACTTAAAGGTGGGAAAGTTGTATGTTTCAGCCATTTATTTATCCCTTTTGATGTTCTTTTTCAAATACATCTATTTTTGACTTCGATCAGCCTGTAATAATCACTTTTGGAAGAATGTTTTTAATTGACAACTCCATCATTACTTGACTTTTTTCCATCACTGTTAACATTAAAATTCAGTTATGAGACATTATTTAGCCTGTGGAAGGACCCACAAAGGCCCTGTGAGGACCTTCTCTCCTTTTTTCACCACTTTAAAATAACATCAATCACTTGCAACCTCCCTGAAGCCCTTACCAGTATCATGTGACCAGTGGAGATGTCCATGTTGGACGGGACTGGCTCTTCACACCAGGAGGAGGTGCTGCTGCGCGTTGATGGACTTGCCGCGGGGCCATCACTGAACTGAGATGACACGCTGTTGAGGCGAGAGTGGCGAAGAGTCTCTGGCCGCTCAACGCGCTCCGACGTTCTGATTGCCATACGCTGGCGACACAGCTCCTGGGGATTACAGGGAAAGACGGTGGTGAAGGACCGGATAATCAAGAACGTTGCATTTTTTCTAATTCCATGCAAGCTTTCATGTGTTTATCTCCTTGTCATGCACATAACAATAGTTTATGTATTTTAAGTGCTTATCCTCTGCTGTTAGGGGCTGCCTTCTAAAAATGCACCTTGTAAAATCCTGTATCTCTGCTCACTTGTCTGTAGATTAATGGCTTATCCTTGTGGATTATAAAGCTTATACTAATTATGTCAAAAATTCATGGTTGAGGATCCTACACGACTTACAGAATAAATGTCACACCTTGCTGCTACAAAAACTCTCTATTTATTTATCCTTTTTTTATACATATTTCTTTTTTAGTTGTGGGTTAAAGAAAAAAAAGACCAAAACAAAATCCAAACACATTCCTACGGTAAAGTCAATCCCCGTAGAGTAAAAACTGCATTATTTATTTAAAAAAGCTGAAATTGGATTTTTTTTTTTTTTTGCAGACATACTGGTAAACACATAGTAAGAGAGCAAAACCATCAATCAAAAAGAGGTAAATGTAAATAAATCCACTGAGAACCAAGAGATCAAAATGCACTGCCAAAACCGTGAAGCCTGCTTTGCTACAGAGATTGATATCTCCTCGTTTCTTGCTAAAAGAACCTCTGCTACGAAGATTACACCCCTCCTAATGACTCAGCTTTTCCCCTGTTGTGCTTCCGAGCAGGTAAGGCATTATCTGCTGTAGTATCATGAAACTGACAGAAAGGAAAGAGAGAACAGTCCTTATTGGCAAATCTTCGACAATTTGTCTGCTTCTTTCCAAAAAGGTGTGGCCATTTGTTTTGTTTCTTGTTTTTTTTCCATATTTGTAATAAGTGAACCCACCATGTTTGATTTTGGGATCCTCTCCACACACTTGATTTCCATAGTCAATGAATAACATGGAGGACAGGGCGGGCTGGAGAAAATGCCTAGTGAAAGCACATGCTATCTCATGATGAATCATAGTGATATTTCCCTCTGGAGCACAGGCCTCCTTCTAAGCCCTGGTCTTGGATCAGCTTTTCCGCCATCAGAGTTTAATGATTAGAGCCATGAAGCAGTGCCCAGGGCCTTGGCCTCAGGGCACCATCCAGGTCCACCTCATAATTCATCCCACTTCTCAGCATCTCTGCAAAGCGCCAATGCTGTGCCGAAGCTGAGAATTTGTCCCAGAAGAAAGCAGGGAGATGCAGTTTGTGCCAGAGGAGTCCAGAGAGGAGCACAGGTCGTAGCATTACGGGTTCTCTGTTGCCCCCCCCCCCCGCTTTCTGACTTCTAATGAGAATGAAAACAGGCCAAGAGGAAACCTAGTCCATACAGTCTGTGCTGCCATTTTAGAGTGATGATTGCCCCCTGCAAATAGCTTCAAAATAACTCCCCGTCAAGCATGGAGCACACACTCAAAGAGCAGATATCACAGCAATCTTCTAAATATAACCTGAAATTTGCACAGTAGTAATCAAACAAGGTAGGTTCTAATAGCAGTGTAATTTTCAGCTAGAAAAGGGACGATCAATTCCACATTTATCCTTATTTTTTTCAATCGTATATCATCTCTGTGGCTATGACTCTCACAGCTCAGAAGCTCTGTGAAAACTGATTAAATATTGAAAATGTTAATGCGACATGCAGAAATGTGTTCTGAGTGCCACGCTGGGCACAGCTGAGCCCCAACCTCTGAAAATCAATATAGCCCAGGCTGCCCGCTGCCTTGGAGGAACAGAGGGAATAGGTCACGGTGACTACATGTTCACAGTCTCACACACAGGTGCACACACACTTGTCATGAAATGGTAAAAGTCACATAATCAAATGCAGATCACCAATATGCAAACATCTGTTTTAAAATGATGTGTTATTACTTTGTGAATTAGAAAGAACAAAAACAGACTACTATCATTACTGCAGCTAAAATACATCCAAAGTGCAGAAATATCTCCAAATACACACACGGATAAACACGCTCTCATAAAACAACTGGGTAATCGACTGTATGAGAACGGAGCGTATGCTCCTCCAATAGCAGAGCAGAGGCTAAGTGTCCTGCCTGCTGATTGGCTCATAGCAAGGGGGCTGGTCTAACCTGATAGGTTGCGGTGGCGTCAGTGCTGGTGTCAGTCCCCAGGCTGGCCAGCTTCTCCTTCATGTGGAGGTGTGAGCGCTGGCGCACACAGAAGAAAGTGCCGGACACTGCCAGCGCCACAAGGATGAAGAGCATGCAGAGGACGGAGAGCAGCAGGAACTGGCCCGACTCCACCCTGGTCTCCTTCACCACAGGGATCTGGGTCAGGCTGCCCCTCTGGAGGACACATGCAAACAGAGAGAACACACTGTCAGAGCAGTAAAGGATGCTACTCTGTCTTCTTTCAGATTGATGTGGTCGTTTTTGATTTACAGCAGCCGCCACATCAAGTCTGCAGTGCATCAATTTTCACCTGAAGGCTTGTGTTAGAAAAAAAAAAGTGGTTGCAATAGTGGAGCAAGTGCTTCTCTTGTTCTCTGGCTTCTACCACCCACAGCCTCCATCTGACTGGCCCCACTCATTAGATAGCTTTAATACTCACCTTATTATGTACATTCAGGCTCTGTCATCCCTTATTACCAGCTCCTGTCCAGCGTTGTCTCCTGCCTATGTCCCACAATAGATATTTACAACCCCATTTACTGCTGGCATAAGGCAGCCTGGCACTGTGCAGCTACAGGAGGCTGGGATACTAAAAGCTTGGGCTTAATTAGCTCCTCTGGTCCCGAGTTAGGCTGGATTAGACCCTAGCCAAAGCTGCACAGCTAATGGCTATCAGGGTTGGGAAGACACAGGAGGGCCAGAGAGGACCTTCATGCATCCACCGGTTGAAAGCGATTGACCTCCAAACTGTATGTTAATGCAAAAAGGAAGGTAAATTTGTCTTGCGACAGAGGAGCTGCAACATCATCTGAGAATTTTTTGTCAGATTAACTATAAATTTACCATAAACTGACAAAACATAACATAATAGCAGTGATAATTCAGAAAAATAATCAGTGGGGGGAATTACAGATTCCAAAACTTTGGCTACAAGTAAGATTTCCTTTCCTGATTCCAAAGGCATCCCATCAAGCTGGTCTCACACGTACTGTAGATGCAATTTGTCAAGAACAATTTACTTCACATAAATCACCCTTACTGTCTCTGTGACTGACATAAAAAACATGGAGTTTCTGTAAAAGCCCACTCCACAGATTTTGATCTAATTTTACCAGCTACACAAACAGCAATAGCCATTCATCTGCAAAAGGGCAATATCAATAAAAGTGCACACAAACATCAGCAAGGCTCCTAAATGTCTGCATGTAATATTGAAAGACTGATAGACAGAGAGAATCAAATTTACACCTTAAAAAAAAAAAAAAATGGAAGAGCTCTGACATTTAGCCTGAGGGGTCTAATAAGCCGGCTGAAGGATGGCAACATCTTGTTATACCATTTTCCAAACAAGACACTTCACCTCAGACCAATAACAATGTGGTTTGACCTTGTGGCTTGTAATTGTTAATGTTTTAGTGTGGCGCTGTTGAATGGCTCTGTAGGGCCCGACAATAGTTACTGTTGATTGCAACTGCACTGGCTTCAGCGTGTAGTTTCAATCAAGCGTTAAGAGGATAGACACCAACTGAGAGGTTTGAAGAAGCTCATATAAAGATGCAAAGTAAAGGAATAGCTTTTCTCTAGTCAGTGATCAGATGAGGATGCAGACTGCAGCAACATTCAGAAATTAATACAATTTTCATTTACTGGGGTGCTTATCTTGTGGGACTGAGCCAGACATAATCACACAATAAAGAAGGGGATAACAGAGGCCGAAAATTTCTGTTTTCAAGGAATTTCACAGCAAAGACGCAACACAGGGGTAATAATACAAAACCATAGGAGCCCCTGGTTCAAATCAACCACGAAAACCTGGAGGAAACAACCGCTTATTTTAGAAAGAAAGAAAGAAAGAAAGAAAGAAAGAAAGAAAGAAAGAAAGAAAGAAAGAAAGAAAGAAAGAAAGAAAGAAAGAAAGAAAGAAAGAAAGAAAGAAAGAAAGAAAGAAAGAAAGAAAGAATAAATAATCAAGTTCATCAAAGATGTGGTCCTTTATCTCTGGCTTGTTCTTGAAAAATATTCACCTTGAAATGAATGAAAAGCATTTCCACTGAGGGAGCAAACAGGCTTGAAATTCAGTGCGAGCATAAAAGAGTGTTTGAAGGCGATAATCGTGTTGGAAGGAAACCAGAGGAAGGACAGGGGGAAAGAAAAAGAGGAGGAAAGGGGAGGAGATGTGAGGCAAAGAATTACTTTCATGGGCTTTACGAGTTAGCTTAAGAATATTTTTACACCACTTATGTAGTCACTTGTTTGTCAGTTATTTATCGCAATCGTGTTGGTTTAATTCAAAACAGGATTTTGATTCAGCTGAAATATTGATTCTAAATATTTTAGAAATGTGAAAATAACTAAAATATGAGTGAATATTCTATTATCAAATTTGAAATATCAAATTCACTCACTCAAATTATTATATATAGGCTACTATATAATATATATATATATATCATACACCCCTACTTTGTAAAACTTAAACGTTTAAGGAAAATTTTTATTCTTTTTCAGTTGATGTTTTACAGCTCAAATAATGATACTGATAATAACAACAATGGTAATAATTAATCTACTAACACTAATATTCATGTCTCATGTGTGTACCATTCAAACCAGTTCCCCTGCTTCTCCCCTCTATTCATGTTGCCCGTCTGGTGAATTAGTCAATCTGAGAGGAGACAAGGGGCAGATGGATTTCGGTGCTCTGGATTATTCAAATGATAAGAACGAAGGTCAGGCAGAGGGGTGTTGTCCATTCACTTACATCACAATAACCATTAACAAGAGCAAAATCATCCTCAACACACACTTGCCAAACCCTCTCAAAACCTCAAATTGAGGTGATTTTTTTTCACCAAGCTGCAGCTGTTAATGTAGGTTATAAAACGTCTGAAATCAGCTACATTTAAAGCGGAGTTTACAAAATAATAAGAATGAACACCTGCTATAGAAGAGAAAAAAAAATCGGGGACTTAATTTTGCAAATGGGCCTATAATAATGGCGGAAATTGTTGGGCCTTTTTTTGGAAGGCTAACTCTAAAATACTTGAGAATTAAAAAAAAATATAAACAACCAGGAAAATTTGGAGAAAACTAAAACATGACAAAAGAGATAGTTAATTTATATTTGCCCAGCCCTGCCTAAGACTTAAAGAAATTGAACTAAAAAAAAAATGATGACATTCAGGTGTATTCTAACTGAACACATGACCACATTTACACGCTCAGAGCGGATTTACCAACTTTTCGTTGCTGTGTTTGGTTTAGAGTTAGAGCTACTGCCTAACCCAGAGAATGAACCTGCAAAAACTTCGTCCCTTGTAGCCAGATGTGCACACACACTCAAAACCCCTAATCTTTTTTTTCTTTTTTAAATAATCAGTGTTTGCATGCGTTTCCGATGCTGCATTGGCTTTTGGAGATTCGATCTCCAACAAACTATCACTCGGGGAAGTTTAAATAAAACGCATTCAAGCAACCAGGGCTCTTTAAATATTCTCAAACTCATTCACACCTTTTCTTCCTCTGTTTTAAAAGCTTTCTAAGCTGATCGTACAAGAAACCTTTTACGCATTAGAACCTGCACACCCACTGTAGCATAAAACATGCTCGCACGTGTTTCAAATGAGGAGATAATTACCTAAATCCATGTCGCGGGGCAGAGCGCACATTTCACTGTAAACGGGGGGGAATGCCGTGTCTTGTATTCCAGAGAGCGTGGAGAACCACTGACGCTCGCCGCAGCTCCACGAAGCGTTTGTGCGTCCCGGCCGCCCACTCAGTCCGCTTCACCAAAAGTTTCCCTGCGAGGGTTCCATGCGTCCCCCAGCACCAACAAAAGACCGCGGCTTCAACTCGTAGATGAAGAAAAAGGAGAAAAAAAACGGGGGGAGGAAAAAAAAAACGAATCGAAGAGAATAAGAAAAGGGAGAAGAATGTGGGATATGCCCGCCTGATTTTCCGAGCCTTGGAAGAATGTGCTGAAGCCCCACTAGTGAGTCCTTTCAGCTCCTCTGTGCCAATGAAAAGAGACGGGGAGGTGGTGGGGTTGGATTTTTTTTTTTTTTTCCCTGCGATCATTTAGTTAAGGCTGAGCCCCTCCTTATATTCAGCAGCTCAGGAGTCCCCGTCCATTGCACATGTCATATCCACTGGTTGCTATAGCGATGCCTCCACATGTTGTCGACAGTGAATGTTCAAGGAGCGATGCCTGGCTAATAGGCTTGCGGGCCGAGGGGCGATATGAATGGACATAGGTCTAGTCACTCATTTGTTGAGCTACTAGGGGTCTCTGTGTTTGGTGTGTGAATTGCTGTTTTCTCAGGCTCTCCTTTTCCTCTGCTCTCTCTCTCCCAGCAATTCAGTTATGTGAGCAGAATAAGGGAGATGGGGCAGTCTATTCTTCAAAGTTTGCTTTTTTCATTCAAAACTGAAGTG
This sequence comes from Atherinomorus stipes, assembly GCA_023101725.1. Taxonomy (NCBI): domain Eukaryota; kingdom Metazoa; phylum Chordata; class Actinopteri; order Atheriniformes; family Atherinidae; genus Atherinomorus; species Atherinomorus stipes. The sequence goes on from JALJCO010007127.1 coordinate 763,165, forward strand.
AGAGCCACAATAAGAGGCTTCCACACTGTACGGTAGTTGTAAACTACATGAATGCTACACTGGAGATCAGGTGCATTCTGAAAAATGCTCAGCCTGTAATGTAAATCGTGTGTAATTGGCTAAGTCTTTTCTCTGCTCCCTCCTTAGCCCTGCAGAGTTAAAGGAAAAAAAGGGGTGGAAAATTGCAAGTTTAACAAGTTTTTGAGATAAAACTTGCTAAAAATGCTATCCTAATTAGCAATCAGGCTGAAAAAAAAGAGAGATCCAATAGAGAGCAACAGCTGCACTTAGCAGGGAGAGAGCGAGAAAGGGGGATTATGGAGCGCACAAGGAGAGAAAAGGAGAAAGCAAAAGAAAAGGGGCGGTGAAGAGAGGAGAACAGGGGTCCTGTCAAATGCAGATGACGAGCCGTGGGGAGGGGGGCTGTGTGACGGGGGCTCTCCAGTTTATTTTTTTTCATTCAGCGAGCACCCCCTCCTCCTCTCTATTGTCCCTCGGTGTGACAGCTGGAGTTGGCAATGTGAAGGGGGAGAACAAAAAAACAAGCTTGCTGTCCAGCCTGGGTCCATGGCCGCATCAGACACCACCCCGCTTTGTAAAAGCTGAGCCCACCCCTCACATTGACTCAACAATCTTTAATGCATCCACTAAATTCTTAAACACCACCACACCTTGTAGTACGAGCTGAAAACAAGGAAGTTTCGTTGCATCAAATGCCCTTTTTTTTTTTTTTTCTCCTCCTCACAGCCATCTTATGAGTGACACTTCTCACGTCATGCTGTCTGCACATCCTCATGTATCAGAAATTATTCTGAATCCAGATTGTGTTTTCTGTCTGGCTGCCAGAGGGCACACACAAATTGTCAGGCCAGAGAGACACAGTTTTATCTTAAAGTATTCTCATTCAGTTTGAGCACAGAGGCTAATTCTTTCTGCAGTGCATCTTGCTGCACTAAAGCGGGATGGATGCAGAAGGAATGCATGGTAGAAGACTTCTATCCAAGCTGCCAGTGAGTGGGTTTTATTACGAGCGAGGAATAAATAGAAGCCCCTAAAGTTAATCCTCAAAAAATCAGTCCTGACAAGAAGTCAACCATGTGATTATATCCCTCCTGGTCTCTCGTGAACTGGAAGAGAGCCGGCTTCATTTTTTTCAGATGAGATACCCTGGTTACCCACCTGTCAGCCCCATCAAAATCCATAGTCATCCAAATGAGAGTATTCCTCTGGCACCAACGAGGATGGACAACACGGGAAGAAAATGTCTCACCAGATGCTTTCTTGCATCTCGTCCTTGCAAGAAAGTGTTACTCTGGCACCTGTTGTCCTTTTTCTCCCTTGTACTCTGTATAAATGGACACATTTTTAACACATTTCTTTTGCCACGTGCTGCATAGTACAATTTCACAACTCATGTCACATCGCACAGTGAGGCCAGTGCTAATGGTTATCACACCAGGGAGGTTTGATGCGCATCGATTGGTTCTCAGCAGTCACATTGAGGAACACATTCAAGTCAGTCTTATGGTCACCAGCGATAGATGCTGTCATGCCTGTGTGTTCCTCCTCTAAGTACTTCCTCAGGGTAACACGTGTTCGAACAGTCGCTGTGAGTTCTGCAAGGCTTATCTGTCCTCTCCTTTCACTGCTCCGGTGTTTACCTCTATGACACATTCCGAGTTTCAATAATAATAAAAAAAAAAAAAAAAACGGAAAAGTGGCAAGTGTGTTTAAATAGTGGCAGAAAGAGGTGTGTGGTGCATCAGCGTGTTGCTGGGAGAGGAAGGTGAGGAATGTTAAACAAATGTCATGATCAAGTGCAGCACCTGAGATGGAAGCACGCAGACATCCACTGATGCTTGTGTGCAAGTTCACAAAGGGATGAAGTGATAATAACTCGCTCAGATATGACTGTTTGCAAGCTTTGGAGCAGATGTCTACTTCCTGTGTGTGTGGAAGTGTGTGTGTGGTCTTAGTACAGTGGCTTGCAAGAGTTTGGGCAAGCCACTGGAGAGTTTTTGGATTCATTGTCTACGAGCAGTTGTCTCTCAGCTCATCTGGACTGTGCTGTTCTTGCTTCTTTTTATTTTCTTTCTTAATTATTTTTTTACGTTTTAAAGGTCTTTATTGGAAAGCTTAAAAATGGGTTAAGAGAGGGTGATGACATGTAGCAAAGGTCTCACAGGTTACAGCTTGAGCTACGAACAGCTGCGTGAAAACAGCGCTTTCTGCAAACAGTCCTATTTTCAGTCAGCTGAGCGGCTAGTTATAGGAAACCTTGATTTCTTATTGTTGGGATAAGTTTTGAGGGTCATCATTTGCATCAACGAACCATATATGACAATGCAGTCTTTTAAAAAAGCTAAAGTTCTGAGACCTTGATAAAAGAGCTCAAGTCTTTGAAGGTGTACAGTCTTTTGGATGCTGCGCTACATTCCATCTTGTTTCACAAATGGTTGAAAAACAAAAACAAAACAAAACACTAATCTTACTTGCAGTAAAACAAGGAAATATTGTTCTATCTTTAATTTGACATCTTTTGGATCAGTACACATTCTACTTAGCATTTACATCCAGCACCACATTCTCAGTACATCACATACTGCTGTCTGGTTAAGAACCTTTTGAGTCAGTGCATGTGAGGCTGCTTATTTACTCGCATCTTTCAGCGGTATGAAGTGATGGAACGGCTGCACCAACAGTAAACAAAAACACAAAAATGTTTTTCCATTACGACAAACAAGAAACAAAGGGATGGAATAGGCTAAAGCAGAGGATAGAAATGAAAACTCTTGATGGAGCTGTAAGACTGATACCTTCCTTTTGGTCTTTAATCTGAAGGAGTGATTATAATTTTGATCATTCTCACTCTACTACTATACTAATTTGTGATTAGTAATACTTAGTTGGTTAAGATTTCATAAAACATCATGGTTAGGCATTAAAATACACAGCAAAATACACTTTGCTGAGGAAAGTTTAGACCTCATTTCCATGTTGCTATAGCGACGCATCCTACAGCTGTTACACGCCCAGATCTGGAAACCCTGCACATCCAAAAGTGACACTTTGAAAATATTCTCTGCATTCAAAACTGACACAGTGGGCACAGTATTTAACAAGATGGGAGTGAGAACAAGTTGTCATAGCAACAGAAATTTTGACCAAGACCCCCCCCCAAAACCTGTACAGGTCACTGTATACTCCTCCCCCACTGCGCATTTTAACATTTATACTTGCATTAAAACATTGGCCTGATGATACATACTGTTTTCCATGCACACTGTGGGAAGCAGCAGAGGCAGCCAGCTTGTAGCACACTGGTTGTGCACATACAGTATATACCAATAACACAATAATCATATCAGCAAGAGCCGTAATGTTATTTACAGTTCTTCACAAGGAACCAACAGCTGCGCTGTGTACCTGCACACTTAACGAATGTGAAATACACCAAAAATAGTTGGGCTTTCTACTCGGCTCTTTGAAATGGGGTGCAATAAATTATTCATAATAATATCTGAGTCAGGCTGTTGCTGCAGTTTAATTTAGGAAGGTGTTGGAGGATTAGCTTCGAACTGTTGTGCAGAGAGAAATGTATGCAAAACAAAATACATTTGGGTGGTGTTTTTTATTCAGATCCCCCAGCTGTTTTTGTTATTGCTGAAGTGATTTTCCAAGATGTGTGTGTGTGTAAGAGGAAATATCTTTTCTTTTCAAATGTTTGACTTGTATTTGTTCAACATTTATAATGGAACAAAGCCCTCTTATGGTAGAAGTAGAAACATAATAGCAAATTTTCACTTGAGCATCTTGACTATTTGGGTTCGAGTCCATGGTTGTGATGTTTGTACATTATTATCTGCACCGGTGCACTTTCAGATAGCATTTGCACTTAAGATATAAAAGATGACACTTTATTCTCTAGTCTAAACTCTCCATATAACATCACTTCATGTGCACAAACCTGACAGTGAGGTGAGTGCCTTAAATGCATTATATTCATGTGTGTGTGGAAAAACAGCACATTTCTTGATGGATGATGTTCAGAGACACCAAAAGGTCCCATTTCTGGGTTCTACTTGAAACATTTGAATTATCGTGTCTTATGCTCATCACTTGTTCAGAGAGAAACCATTCAAAGCCACATGAGTCTCTGTGTGTATATCAGCCATGCCATTCTGGTATTTTCCCCAGATGAACTTGTTCAAATAGGCCTCTTTCTTATGTGAGTCGCAGCCCAGGCTTTGCTTTGCAAAGTAGTTCAAAGCAGTAAACATCAAGGTAAATGCTATGCCTGTCACCCTGATTATATTTAAAGCACAGAGAGACATACGCATACAGGTGCTACAATGTGTGCTTCAAAATGAAATAGAGTTGTAGTGTCAGAGCCTGAAGTATGAAATCACACCATATTTGTAGAATTATGGAGGATGCTGCTGTTAGACGTTTACGGCAACATAAGAAAAGTGTGGAATCTTTAAAAAGAATAATGTCATAATAAATACAGTAGTTTTAATCAATCACTAAACTTGCTAAGCACCTCATAAATCCGTATAGGCTATTTGGATTTAGTATGAGCACTCTTTGTCTATAATTTGCAGCAGTTTTCCTCAGCCCATCTATTTTATCAGTGGTGAGTGTGTGTTTTCTGTCTCCCCATGAGATCCCCAAATGACACCATGACATTGAGATCAGAGCTCTGTGGGGTTGTATCATCTGCTGCAAGCTTTTTACTTCTGATGGTGCTGAAGATAACTCTTTGTGACTTACTGAATGTTTATAGGCTCATTGTTATGCTGAAGAATGAATGAAGGACCAATCACACACTTCAATGATGGCACTGCATGATAGATCAGAATCTAAACACACCTGAGTATGAAAGCCTCTGTTGTTTGAGACAGACAAAACCTACTCTTCATAATTTTGAAGAGGGCAGTGGTGCCAATATACCCAGCAAAATAGTGAAAAATGCTAGTTAGAAAAATGCATTAAAAGACGCTCTTAGTATGTTTTCCATTTAATAATATTTAATATCATGTTAACAAGCATACAGTACATTTGAAATACATAAGCTTTGTTTCTTTTTTTTTTATCAGTGTTGTATTTCATGTAAAGACTGTATAGAATTTTTTTGGGAAAAGATCCCAAACAGCCTATGTGGTTTTAGTGTGAAGCTGATTCACTGACAGGCATACACAAATAACCAGTTAAAGCCACTCAATGCTTTAAATTAAAAGAAAAAAAAATCTGTCCCAAATTATTTGGATTTAGATAATAAATTATTTCTTTATTTAGGTCATGAAAGCAGCTTATTATTTCTTGTCATTGATTATTTCATTCTTTTTTTTTTTCTTTATTGTTTTGCTTTACTCAATATTTTAGATGGAGTTGACTGAAGTGGCAATACAACGCCTAGGAACACAAAAGTGCAGAAGCAGAATCAGGAGTTATAGTTCATCCGCAGCTGATGCATGTGAGTTGGCAAGAGAGTTAATAAAAGATGCAAAAAAGGGTATGTGTGTAATGCCAACTTCGCAACATGTTGCTTTAACTAAAGATGCTGTCATCACTCAGCTATCACTCTGCAACACTGGCTTGACATGTGAAGCACAAACTGATGTGGTGCTGAGTTGACTCTGGAACATGTGAATTACCAAAGGAGAATAGCTATTGGTTCAGGAGGATGTCTTTTTTGAGTCTATAAAGTGCAACTGATGTATGAAAATAGCAATAGTAATGCAAGATGAGAAAAAAAGGGATTAACATTGAAGTGGTGCAGTAGATGTCTCTTGTTAAAATCACAATCTGCTGCTGAATTTCTGATGTTCATTGTAAACCATAGAAATGTGCGACTACTAAATCAGTTATTTTTAGTCATTACTGTAACATAAACCAGTTAAAAGGTGTATATAGAATTGAAAAATTCAACAACTTTACCAAATAGTGATGCATGAAGATGACACTGTACCCTACAGTGGGGAATCAAACAAATGAGGAACTTGATCCAAATTACTAGAAAAAAAAAGCCCCCAACAGGCTAATAATTCAAAACAGTAAACATTATTTATTCCATTTATAAAAGGGACATCCTCCAAGAGTATTGATCTTGCACAGTTGAACATACAGAACACCACTTTAACCATCATGTCTAGTTGAGGTTGCTAAACTGCAACTTTTTAGATTTGTGGGGATGGTCTCTTTAATTTCTAATTCTAATCTTCCCTTTTTTAATGGCAATTAAAATACGTTTTTGACAAAGTTCAGCAGATTTAGTTCAAGGTTTTTGTTCTTTATTTTGTTTATGTGTTGCCTTCATGTCCTGCTAGTTGGAGCTAACAGAAATACTTCCTGTAGCTGTTTAAATTACCCATATGTCTGACATGTTTGCTAAAATGACAACCAAAATAACAAAACAAAACATAAGCTTGTCCTAAATGTTCAAACTGGCTCTTTTGTTTGAGCCCGAGTCAGTGTAACTAAGAGTAATATGACCCAATAAAACAGCCAGGTCAACAAAATGATCAAGATTTGTTAAAGTATTGCCAGATCAGGATAATTCAATGCAACACTTGTTTAATATAAAGAAATAGAAGAGTAAATAAAAGAAAATAAGAGGGAAAAATCAACTTATTCAAAGTAAAAGAGAAAAACACAACAAAGAAAACTTTAAGGTTTTAATTGTTTTGGTTGAATAGAATCAAACCTGTTTTTACACTATTGTTCTTTCAGCTAGCTTTTTTTTTTCTTTTTATCTTCGTGAAAGATAAAACTGCAATTAATTTTGAGAGGCGTGGGGGGAAACAGTGAGACAATACATCAAGTCACACATGAGTGGTGGCAGGCAGGGATATGTGGTCTGCCGTGGAATAACAGAGGTAGTCAAAGGTAGCATTCATAATTGAAACCCTGTCACAAGAGACTAAGTGTGCTGGGAGACTCTGATACTGAGACTGGCAGTAAAGTAACAAAGGGAAGTGTTTAGAGGGGAGCACAGACTGGCTTCATGGATTCAACAGGATGTGTTCTGGCCACACCTGAGTCCACCTGAAAGCCTCTGCAACACTGAATTTTATTACCTGCAAGACTACAGCACCATGATGACTAAGTTAACAACAAAAGGGTTCAAATTCCACCAAAATATAACAATTTAAGATTAAGTTTAAGGCTTGCCTTAAAAAGGATGCTACTGAACAAAACATTTTACAGGGTTGTATTATATTGGTGTCTACATGACACTTCTTTCTTTTTTTTATTTATATATTATATAAGGTATGATCATCTTGGTTATTACATGTCTGAAAAAAATTCCCTCCCCCCACCTACCTACCTACAAGAGGGGTGACTGGGGTCTGGTTTTTCCTGAACAAATGAAGTTGGTGGAAAATCTGCAAGAAATAACAAATCTCCAAGCAGAGTTGATTTCAATGAGCCATAAACATGAACATCTAACCCATGAACTGGCAGCTTGATGCAAAAAGGATACTTTGACAGCCCCAAAATCCTCTGCAGGTGCTTCTCACAGTGATTACGATCAGAAAGAATTCACAGATCTGAAAAGATCTTTGTTGTCCACATAGAACATCACAAAAAAACCCAAAAAACTAAAGATTTCCAAAAATGAGACATTGTATAAAATGTGCTCTAGAAATAATGCAAATCTTAAGATGTTTGGTATGTGTGTAGTGCAAAAAAAAAAACAAAACAAAAAAAAAAAAAAAAAAAAAACACACACACACACACACACAAACTGTTAACGGGAACATTTCTTGCCAGCTGTGAAGCAGGGTGGTAGTTATGCTATGTTTTCAGCTACAGTGCATCATTGTTTCAGGAAGTGGGTTAATTTGTCATTAATTTAGCAACAAATAATATCAAATATTACTTAAGGATGAAGAAAGACCATATCTCTGAAAGCTGAAGTTGACATTGAGGTGGACAACAAGATGAACTTAAAGGCCTAAACAATTTAGAAAACAATCAATCTTGTGATTTTCTGACAAATATTAAGATTTAGTCTTTTAAATTTCAGCTTTCCCTCAGTGTTCATGACACAAGATGGATTACCACATGAGAAGACAAAATCTGAACTGCTTTGCATTCTAATGCAAGGATGCAAAGCTAAGACATGAACGGCATCACTTACCAATTACAAGATGCAACCTGTGGCCAAAACACTGAAACATGAAGGCTACATTTCTTCTAGATCAGGTTTAAACTTTGCTCTTGTATCAAAAACTAAACAAGCTGATGTTATTTATTGCACGTCATTTCTCTCTGCTTTCTTTATTCAACATGATGCACATAGACACATGCATGCACACACTGGTGCACACACAGTCCAACCAGCAAAGACTGCATGTTGAAAAAGCTTCAGCCACCTGAAAATCTGGCAAAACCTTTGAAATAAAACAAGCAAAAAACAAACAGGGAGGTGATGATGGAAACACTTGTGTTATTCTGAGAACTTTACGTTTATCCTGGAGACGTGAAGCTGGAAAGACTGAATCTATTCATTATTGTAGAAATTTCTGAGCTATATTTCAGCTTAAAATGGATTGAATATTCTTTGTTGGCTTTACTAACTTCAACATACAGTATTGTCTGAGATCTTAACTTTAAGAATATTTAGAGGGACTTCACTCAGTAAAAGGGTCACTTTATCAGGACAGTTCAGAGGTTGGACTGTTTTCTAATCTTGGGGGTTTTAGTCACAGTCATTTCAGTCATTTAAGAAAAATTAGTCTGCAGTGAGGTTTGAAAATGAGACATGACTTTGTGTAGATGCTGGAGGATGTTGCAGGTTTGAGACCTGGGTCAGGTGCCGCGGAACATGAACTGTACTGTATTTGCACTCCATTTGCTAATTGCAGTGTTTTAAATTGTGATTTACATTCAAAAGCGACGAGTTGTTCAGCCCTGCAGATTCTTGATCTTTAGATGACTCCTGCAGAAAGCAAGGTCATGGCTCAGACTTTAAGCTCTGGTCGGAGAGAGTGGAAGTTAGTTATGCAAAATATATACAGGGAGTTATATCTGTCCAAGAAGTCAGCAGCAGCATCTCAGGCCAAGTCTGTGCTTATGTTCTTTTTTTTATTTGGAGGAAAGTTGAATCAATTTCAGTTTGAATGTGTTTGACAAACATATTTTTGTTGCTTTGTTCAGATATGCACCTTTATCTACAGTCATTGTTTCAAAGATTATCAAATAATTGTATCTGAAAGTTTATTTCCATGGGATGTGAACTTACTTTTTAAATAACGTATTCCTGAAATGGTGAATGCTTTATTATCAAATAATCCTCAGAAAGTAATGTCATGTCAGATGTCATTAAGGTTGTCATGCAGGTTATATAGGATCACATGATATGAACAGATTCATAGACTGACAGAGAAAAAATTTTAGTAAGCATGACAACAGTAACTAAAATAATTACAATATTTGTTGAAAGTTTTAGTCAGTTTTCTGCAGCTGTTGTGTCATAAAGATTCAGGAAGTCTTACTTTGGTACTCTCATGCAGAAATGTGATGCATTCAGGGCTGCAGTGTCTGCTTAAGTAAGCCTGTATAGAAAATACTGCAAAGCAGAACAAGTATCCCCCAAAAAAGAACAGCCACGGCGTCACTGGTCAATAATCTGGTTGGCCACCCAGCATGTGCTTGTAATGGTAATCAGAGTTTTTTTATGGCCACATTTCTGCAATTTTGCTTGTCTAAAAATGCCAAATAAGAATTTCTTTATGTTACTCTGCTTCTCTAATACAGTGTTTGTTTAAATTGTCCCTATGAAAATGTCTCTCAAAACATTAATAGATAATTATTTCTCTAGTTTAAATTAAATGGCAATAATAAACATTTCTGCGAACATTGGATTAAGTTTATTGGACAGCCAACAACGTGCCTCCAGCTGTACCTTGGTGCTGGAGTACTGGCGACATATTGAGGCCACCTGCCTGAGCATACGCCCCGATGATCAGCTACAACTAGTGTAAGTGAAGATATAGATGTAGAACCACAGGAGGCGGTGCGTGATGGGCTAAGGGTCGTATCCCTGTAAATGCACACAGCCACAGCCTCATAAATTCTCATCAGTGTCTTCATTAAACGTTTTCCCCTGTTGTCACCATGACAACGCCAGCCTAGCATGTGCCCTCGGGGAGAGTCGTGTGTGTCTGTGTAACCCTGGGGGTTACTTTGGGGGTAGCTTGGCACAGCCGGCAGCAGCCCATACCTCTACTCCAGAGGATGAGGGGGGTTGTTGAGTGGCAGGCGGCCAGGACTGCTAGATCTGTTCCACAGCGATCACACTTGACAGGCCCTGGCTGTGTCTGGACTGGAGGCAAGCGCTCTGATTTCTGTCTTTAATTACTGCTAATCGGAGGAGCTGCAGCCCATGCTAATGAAGCCACACCAATCAGCTAGGGAGGAGGGAAAGAGGGGTGGTCAGGGGGCCTCACACTGCAAAGCAACTCTCTGCACGAACAGAGCTGACACTGCCTGGCCAGCGCAACAGCCTCCCTCGCATGTCTCACTTTCTGTCTCACAGCTCCAGCAGCTTTATAAGAGTAGTCTGCCCTCGAGCCAAAGCAAGCAGCGCGACTTGCGGAGAGAAACCTCTGTGAATCTATAATGAGGCTGCTGCCACGGCTGCACAGTACGATCTCCCACGGCTTCACACCACAACCTCTCAGAACAAAAGTATGGCTGATCAGAAATTCTGAAGGCAGAATTAATTACGATTTGTGTCAAGATTTTGATGGCTCTGTAATGTAATAATACATTGATGCCTCATTATTGAAAATGCATATAATCAATCTAGCCTATTTTCACCCACAAACATAATTACACTGTATGGCTTTTAGTGAAACTGTGATGGTGTCTTTTTTCATGTATGTAATGAATAGTGACAGACATGTGATTGCATGTGTTCGAGAACTTGGCTGGCTGAGATTCATTTGCCTTTTGTTGTTTCTGACAATGAAGCATAATTCTGCAACTAGTTCTTTATATTGACAAAGCTGTGGAAATTGTCAGAATTATACAATTATTCAAAAAACGGGAGAAGCTTTCTTTGCTCATTTGTTTGTTCCTGTTCTAGATAAGATTCTTGGCTATTATGAATTGGTTCGAATTGATCTGTCTGTGAAGTGCCCTGAGATGACATTGTTGTGAGTTGGAGCTATACAAATAAAGCTGAACTGAATTGAATTGAAAAGATGAACACATCGTCAGCCACGAGAAAAAAAAAGAAAAAAAGAAGAAAGCAGCATTTATCACTAACTGTTTAATTACTTTTAAGCTTGCTGCATTGAATTGTGCTCTGGTTTTTATGTCTGTTTGTGTTCAAATTCTTTATGATGCAGACATTCAGACTGTTCATAAGCTAATAATACACAGATTTCATTTTTTTCTTTACAGCTATACACCTGTGCTGCTATGGGTGTTGGCTTCATTTGTGCATTTCCAACACACAACATGACCAGCCTGCTTGTGAATGTAAACAGACCTATTGGCAACGATGTATGCATGAACATGTCTGTGATATGTTCAGCAAAAAATCCCACTGCAGCAGAAGGCTTCTGCAATTCACAGAACGTCTGATCTTTGCTGCTGCTTTTAACTATCATGTCAAATCTGCAATGATTGCATTATGCATGAAAATAAAAAATGACATACTGTACATTACAGCAAATACTTTCAGTTTGTGGCAAAAAAGGGCAAAGCAATGTTTGATACATATTATCTCAATGTATTAAATGTCACTCAGTCATTTTCTGTACCGCTTATCCAGTTCAGGGTCGCAGGGGTGCTGGAGCCTATCCCAGCTGTTATCAGGCGAGGGGCGGGGTACACCCTGGACAGGTCGCCAGTCTGCCGCAGGGCCAACAGTATTAAATGTATTAATGGAAAAAGCAGTTTGCTAAGCTTCTTAGCACGGACATAATTTTAAGGGGGGGACGACGACACACATGTCCCCTGCACTTTTTCAAAAGGCCGTTTTGGTCCTCTGCACTTCTTTACTGTCCAAAACCATTTTTTCCGAGCCATCTTTAAATGCACCATGAGTGCGCACATGCTAGCGCTGGTAGGTGTGAATCACAGATGCAGATCTGTGCTGAACGGTGTCAGGAAAGTTCAACAAACCAGTCAGAGCCAGCAAAAAACTTCACACAGGTTTTTCCCCCAAACAAACCGTGTAAGTAGATGCTGTTCCATGCAGATAATGTTAGCTAAATCATGACTAGTTAACATGGGCCAATACATCATGCAAAGCTACAGTAGTTGATAAGAATACTGTCATTGTTACCTATTTTATTCCCTTGATATTTAGTTCATGCTGGGGAATAAATCCAATCCTCCTTGTGCTCATTATTGCTTTCCTTATATTCAAAATAAATCTTTATTGTCACATTAAATGAAGCCGGTCAGGCCCTGACCTGCTGCTGATAAATATAATGCAAAGGAAAAATATAATATACAAACAGGATTTTATACATCCAAACTCATGATAATTGCAAAACTACATATTTGTCCCTCTATATATTAAAATTTATGATTGTTGCACCCCAAATTGTTCAACTGTTCATGTTATGCCTGAATACATTATTGTCAGGTGAAGGATAGTAGGGATGCAGGAGGAGATGCTGTAGGAAGGAAAGTAGGAGAAGCTGAAGGAGGTGGAGGAGAAAAGGCTGGAGGCTCACATGTGAGGTTGAAAGAATAAACGTGTTAGTCGTGAGACGAAGCATTGTGACAAATGTTAGATGATAATCTGTATCAGAGCTTTCAAAGTTCAGACACCTGCATCTACATACAGTCGCCCTCAAAATGCTCCACACCCTGTAATTAAAGAAAAGGCTAAATTCACAATAATAATTCAAATAACAAGAAACAAAAGAAACTAATAAAAAATAAAAATTCACAAAATTATAATTTAGTTAAAGAAAATATTGCTTTTGAAATATGGCTGAAAATAATTAATTCAAACAAACAAACAAACGAACAAACAAACAAACAAAACTGCTCCAGACACATAAGAGCAACTTTCCAATGAATAGTGGACCAAAACACCTGTCAACAGGTCCGTACAGATGATTGTCTCAAGGTGTTGCTCAACAAAATTTTAGCTAAAGAGCCCCATCATGCTTGTTTACTTGTTTAATTTTTTGTGGTAGTTTTTAATATTTCTTTCTAACCACAATTCAAAATGTATGTCATGAATTTCATTGATTTTATAAAGATAAATTATTACTTTTGTCAGGTTCATCTTATTTCACTAACAGATTTTTTTTTCCTTCTTTAATTGGAGTGTATGAATAATTTTGAGGACATTTGCATTTTGCCAGATGAAAGAAGCAAACTGGCCAGGTACAGTTTTCTATGGAGGCTGGTGAACTAAAAAGTCTTTAAATGTGTGAATGCTCATAGATATTCCACCTTTTGTTATGTTTATCTTAACTGGATCAGCCGCTGCTAGATTTATTAATAATACCTTATCAATAATACCTTGTAATGACAAGAGTAAATGCTTGTTACTGTTTCAGCCTAAGATCATTCCGCTTTTTTTTTTATTATAGTGTTAACCATTTCAATCACTTGTTGAAAAAACAAACAAACATTGGGTCTTATTATTATTGTCCAAAGGAAAATAAAAAGAATAAAAGAAGTTAAAGTTTAAATTCCTGTCTTCTTTTTTTCTTGGTGATGTTGTTAAAGGAGAAATAGGAGTAATATCCAGCAAAGACCGAGAGATGGACCTGACTCTTCATTTGATCCATCTACTGTTCACTGAAGCATCATCAGAAATGGTTTCTATGGAAGGGTGGCTGCTAAAAGTCACTCTTAAGGAAGCAAAACAGAAGAAAAGAACTGGACTGAAAATCAGTGGTAACAAGTCTCATGGAGTGAATCCTTCCCAGAATCCAGACCATGATATAATTAAAGCAAAGTGGGACCATTTTGACAGAGAATGGATGAAAAGGCAGCAATATCCAAAGAAATACTCTGGAATGCCCTTCATGAGGCCAGGAGAACTTTTCCTGAACTCTACTTAAAGAAATTACAGGAAAGCTTGTCTGAAAGGATTTAAGCTGCATTCAGGAACAGAGATGGTCATAGAAAAATGCTAATTTTCAAACTTATTGGAATTGTATGAACTCTTTTTTTTTTTCCATACATACTGTATTTGCATGCATTTCACATTTCAATAAATGACGGGTCAATCAATACTGTTGCACCACAGTACATCATTTATTAATTTAAGATATAATGTCATTACCAAAAATAACCTGGCCATCACAGCTTAGCATCTTCAAGCAGCAAACTCAAGAAGCAGATGTTGGGAAGCCATTTAGCAGAATAGTGGTCCATCATTTCATGCTTTATCCACACAAGTTCAAAATCTTCACACACCCTTCGTACTCAAGGTCATCATATTAAAGACCATAACAGCTCATTAAGCAATTTAGTTGACCTTGCCATGCAGAAAGTAACTAGCAGTTACAGCAGGATTCACAATTAAAGTCAATTAAAGTCATAAAAAGATGATATGACAGTTGATTATGTTTAATTTACTGAGAGCAGAGTGGTTTCCGTATTGCGTGCTCACTGAGCAATAATTACTGTGCTGCTTCACGGCTACCAGACATTTAGATTGGGCTAAAAATGAAAAGGCAGATGTGACTAATCCATACATCAATATCAACATTACATTTGCAACATTTGCTTTTTTAAAATTGAATTTCACACCCTTTGACTTAAAGGAGCCCTATCATGAAAAATGGACCTTTAAGAGCTTTGCAGCATGTTACTGTGTTATTTCCTCATAAAAAACTTCATTTAAGTTGTTTTTTTCTTCATTTGTGCATATCTGAGCAATATATATGAATATTCAGGCCAAGCTGTAGCTTCCTTAACATAACTGACTGACACCGGTATACGCAACGAGGTGGCACCAATCACGAAGCGACAAACACGCATGCGCAGCATCATAGCAAGACGCCCTCTTTGTTCAACAGAAAGCCACAGAGAATCCTAACCCATACACACTCTCTGAGGAAGAAACTAACAGCCTGCAGGAAGATTTCCTCAGAGACAAGCAGCCATCAGCTAACAGACGTTTGCTCCAGAGTTCAGGAGATTTTTCTTTTTTTTTTAAGCTGTAGAGGACGGCAAGTTGGGGAAAATGTGGTTATGTTCAGCGTGGGAGTTTATTTGTTGTACTGGACGAATCGACTTGCCAGAAGTGGATGGATTATAACTTCAGGAGCAAAAAAAAAAAACTCAACTTTGTGTGTGAACTTCACTCCTGACAACTTCATGAATCTCTGGCAGTAAAGTGTTTTTTTCTCGGGGATTACTTCTGAAACCTCACGCAGTTCCTACTATAAAAACACCTCACGCACAGACAACAGCACCGGTGAGTGAAACACATCTCTCAGCTCAATGCTAACTGTTAGCCCATGATTTGTTCGCTAATTTACTTACTTGTCAGGGGTCTCTGTGGTACTTCTGTGGTACTGCATGTACTTCAAACTCCATGTTAGACTCTGGGTCAAGTCATACAGCTCCATAACAGGCTGGTCCATTTTATCCCGTCGAAAGGAGTCCGATTATCCATCAATGTTTACAAATAACGTCCATGAGAGCTGCTTGTGCTGGGGCTACAAACAATTCTGTGACCCTTCA
Source organism: Atherinomorus stipes (assembly GCA_023101725.1). Taxonomy (NCBI): domain Eukaryota; kingdom Metazoa; phylum Chordata; class Actinopteri; order Atheriniformes; family Atherinidae; genus Atherinomorus; species Atherinomorus stipes. The sequence goes on from JALJCO010007127.1 coordinate 778,852, forward strand.
GAATCAGTGTCTCTTCCGGGGCGACGTCATGAAATGGGCGTAAAACATGTTGCAATTGGTCGAGAGCTCCGCGGTTCAGTACAGTCAGCCATCTTACTTCCGTGTTAGAACATTTAGCTTATAAATGCCTGTATTTGACTTTTGGAACGTTTGAAAAGCATGATACAGCTCCTTTAATAATAGTTACTGTAAGTGCTTAGGATTACTTTAAATCCCATTTTAGAAACTATTCTGTCACCACTACAATAGGTTGCTCATTTCAGCATATCATCCTAGCCCTGAAACAACTATACTTTTAAATAAAACAGAATTTTCTGACATTTAAACTATAAGACTGTCAGGATTAAAAAAAACTAACACTGATGCCCTATCTTTTTTTTTTTTTTTTTGTGATGTTAAAAAGATTACCACAGGCCACTAGTTAGCCTGCAGCAAGGGATTTTCCTGCTGCTTTCAGTACTAAGGTGCCAGATGCGCTAGGCAAGAAGCCACATGATAAATGGCAGAAGGTGAGAGCTCTGTGGCCGGGACCGGGAGCACCCTGCCCCAGCATCCTGCTGCCAGTCTCTTGGCATGCAGCATGTCAGGCCAAATGGCAACCGCATCCCCCCATCCACACTGACATTTAAAACCTCTGCCATGCTATCCAGCTGTGGACACTGCAGGCTCCCGCAGCAGTGCACCCTTAGCCTCTCCAAGGTGCCAAACCCTCAACCCCACTGCTGGCGCCGCCAGACGCCAGTCAACACATTTCCATAAACTGTTGGTGCGTCAGCTCAAACAAGAATAGCACTGTTTACATGCAAAGTGCAAAAAGTGCTCATGATTGATGTGATACCTGCTGATCACAGCCTCCAAAAGCATAACATATTTCATCCCATTATTCTAGTTGCAGGTACGGCTGACACAAGTCATTCGAATCACTTAGCCTGCCATTAAAAATAATCTTATCCACTCCACAGAACACCTGAGGCAAATCAGTTATAATGCAAGAGTTTTTGTGAAAATGCCCATGTTAATACAATAATGTTACAAATAAAGCCTTGTATTGCATTACATTTTGATGGTAAAGTGTCTCAGTACAACATAGTTTCCTGTATTTGGCAGTGGAGTGATATTATCTGCCGCTATGTGCACGAAGGAATAAAGTCACACAAATATGCAGTCCAAAATATGGCCACGTCTGAAAGGCATGAGGATATGGCGGATTTTGACAATGATTTCGACTTTGTTTCATGAAACAAACCACCACATCTCTACGTACGAACCTGGAATACTGCTTGAATAAAAAAGTATAATTCCACAGCTAGTGAGAAACCAGTTCCTCAAAATGAAATGCATAATTTGTGATGCAAAGCTAGTTTTCATTATTCTATTAACACAGGCACCTACATAGATGATCTCAGGTTATAACTGATTTGCCTCGGGTGTTCTGTGAACTGGATAAGTTTTCAATGACAGGATAGCTGATCTTATCGACTTGAGCTAGTGGTACGTGCAAATAACGGGATGAAATATGTTGTAACTGTCTCCTGTGATACATAGTGCCCTGGCTAACTCAAAAATGACGCCTTATGTCAAAAATTTCAAACTAGCCCTTTAAGCTGCAGTTGTTTATCATCTTTTCTACCATATAGTTCACATGGGGAAAATGCAAATGTTTTTCGCCAATAAAAATTGGATTTGAGAATCATGACACAACTGAGTGGTTTATCTAATTAGGTGGGTCTTTTTGCCCTAAAAACTGGATGTTACAAGTGGTCAGTCTGCTTAAGAACCTAAGAAATTAAAGTATTATAACAGTGTTTGTGAATTATATGACTACCCCACCCTGCAGCATGCCATGCTTAGCTGTTTGTCTTAGTCTGAATGGGAATCTAATTTAAAAAGAACATTGTGCTGTTTTAAAGGTGTGGAGCTAGAGATGGAGACCACAAATCATTTAAAAAACCATTGTAACTTCGCCATTGTGATTCATTTGTCCTTTTTTTGTTTGTGCTCCTAAAAACATTTGAAGAAAAATGTCCAAATGTTGCCAAGGGAGTAATATAATCAGTTTTGCTATATTTGAATGGATGATAGTTTTGAACAAGTTGCGGGACTTTGCAGCCAGCATTTTGACATAAAATACAATCTAATAACAAATAACTTTTTTTTTTCAGTATGCAATGCAGACCTCCTGCATTAGATCCATTACCCAAGATATTTCTTTTTCTACTGATCTGAGCATCAGTATGTGTCAGAGTGTGTGACCTTTCTGACTTCCGAAAAGGGTAAGTTATTGGATTGCGAATGGCCTCCATGACACGTTCTGTAGAAATTTTAAACATTTTGATAGAAACTTGTGATGATGGCATAAGGAAAACACTGAAAATTTGGTCTTGCTATGAATGATTTGGGGTGTGACTGAATGTGTTGTTTGGTGCTTGATATTAAATCAAAAGAGTGAGGTTGAATGGTGACGTGTTTTTCTCAACATCCAGAACTTGAAATGGTTATCATAAGCTTTTTGTGTTAGCATGTCAAACATCAAGGGCCTTTTGGGCCTCTCAGAAATTAAACAAAGTGAAAAGTCCACTTTAGAGTGATCAAATTTCAAATTTCCACCATAGACACATGGCAACAGACAGCAACAGGACAGGTTGCAGTTCTAAGTGAAATGCTTTCCTCATTTCTGGATGCGAATTATCTATGCCAATACTACTGCTGTAATGTTTAACTCATTAACGGAGCGTCTGAGCACAAAATGTTTTCAACTATGATTTGAGGGGGTTTTTTACTGTAAAAATGCAGAATTTTCCCCAGTCAGTTTGATCGTTCCTCAAAACTGGGATTTCATTCCCATATAGCAAACAATCTAAATGGAGAGGCTATTTGAAGGTTTGGTTGAAGGAGAGCAAAATGACATCTAAAAACAAAACCTGTGGATAATTCTAACAGGTCTTTTCCTCGAAATAAAGGAAATGTCAATAAGATTAATTCAAAAAGAACAAGAATGAAGAAAACAGGACTAGTGGAGAAAACAGTGCACAGGACCTTTGGGTCTGTGAGGCAGCAGTGTTATTGATTTAACTATTTATAACAGTGGAAAAGCTTTCATGATAGGATTTTTTGCTTTAATTCTAAACCTCCATAATACCTCCAAGGCCACCTCGGCCTTGGATTTTTTTCCCCCTCCAGGAAGATATGAGCGTACCATACTTTGCCAAGGATGGCAGAACTGCCCTTCAACAAGCGAAGTAAAAATACCATTGTCAGCCACACAGTTACCACACTTCTCCCCCACCAAGGCAGCAAAACATAAAAGAAGCAAAAGGTAGGAGAGTAAACACTTTACATTTTGACACTCATTAAAAACAGACAAGTTCACCCTTTCCCAAGGGAGAGTGCACGTCATGATATATAGAAAGAGGCAAATACCAAACTGCATGGCACGGTATCAAAGGCATTTCTGCAGTCCAAAGGTCAGGTGATGGTAAAAGGTTGCTGAGAAACGGAGCTGCTGGATGGGCTTTCATCAGTGGGAGGCAGCTGGAGTCTCCAAAGAAGCAGTGTTACTCGGGGCTGCAGGCACAGTGGGGCTGCTCCAATATGACATTTCGCATCCAGATCTGCCACAGCAATGGCATTTTAGCCACTTTTAAAACAGCCAGATTGGCCTTCCTGCACTGTTGAAATTTTTATAGACAGCAATTTTTTTTTATTGTTTGGGTTTATTACAGTGTCTGAAGAAGATTGGGTAGGTTGTCAATGTGAAAGAGGCAATTGAGGGGCAATGTGCAATTGATTGGCTGATACAAATACACACTTTAAGTCACCACTATACAACACAAGAGGCAAAATGTACACCCTGCAATGCAACCAAAGCAGTCTCATTTTCTCTGAGGATATTCACGCTTAAGTGGGAATAAAAGATCTTGAAATTAACATAAAAATATATTTTTCTTATCTTTTGATTCTTACGGTTTGAAAAACCAACATGGGAAAACATGTTTTGAAGTAAAGCTCATACAGGATCAATTTGTACAACTCCTGTCACAGCTATTTATTTATTTCAGCCTGCGTGTCTCTTCTCTGTGGTAGGAAATGGTCAGTGCAGTTTTCCTTTGAAGTCTCTGCTGAAATGATTTGTCCCATTTGCTCGGGGAAATTGCAGGCGCTGGTGGTTGTACAAGTGGAATATACTACAATATTCAGGCTTTGGTAGATTAAAGGAAAGCAAAGTGCACTGATATTGTCTGATATAGAAAAATATGGATATAAATATTCATGTGAAAAAGTCTTCCATCAAAACAAAATGCAAATTTAATGGATCATCCCTGCACCAGAAGACATTGAACCCTATTGAGTGCATTAAGGGTATTTGTACCAATCTAGTTTATGTTGCTTAAGTTTTAATTGTATCGCATCTTGGCATAAAAGGGAGACATGACTCTTCAGTGCATGATGTTAGATTTGTGAGATAAAGCAGGTTAGAACAAAAGTAAGCTACATGTAAGCTAACATAGCAGGCTAATGTGGTTGCTGAAACAAAGCCAACATGTTGTGTTTACAGTTTTTATTCTACATACAATGGATTCTTGCAAAAGCCATTCAAAAGCAGCGAATAAAGAAGGTGGATAAAACATTTCTGCTTTTTAAATCTGATTAATGGTTTTGCAGTGTTAGCCTACATATAGTTAGCCTTATAGTAAAATTGCCTTTGTAATTCTTTTAGTTTTCAAAAATGATGCACAGGGAATCAGCAGTGCTAGCAAAGCACAGTCAGGCCGATGTCACAATCTGGACAAAATGTTATGCTTTGAGGCTAAGGGTACATGGATATAAGTTAATGCAGTGGTTCCCAAACTTGTTCTGAAGGGCCCCCTTTTCACTAGCAATTGTAATGTCTACTGGCTCGCCGCCCAGTTTGGGAACCCCTGATTTAATGTATTCAATGTTATTTATCATTTCCCGTTTCTTTTAGTGGATTAAATGATTAATTGGATAACCTCTACTGCTAGCTGCACTTTTACCTCACATTTTTATAGTTCACTGTTTATGGTAAATATGTGACCAGGCCCTTCAGGACAAAAAGTCAAAGTCTTCAAATGGTAGAAGTTACCAAATGCAGAGGCTGTGGGTGATTTACTGTACATTATTGTGGCCTTACTTTGAAACAAACTCCTTGCTGAGCTGCAGTGAAGTAAATATCTAAAACCAAACTCAGGCAAATAGTTTGTACATTGGTATGAGCACATGTAGCATGTTGTATATTTTGCAACGAGTACTGCTACTCCATTACAGTATGTTAATGTATTTTTGAGTATATATATAGAGCAATACAACAATATTGTTCTGCTCACATGACCAGGAGGCCTTGTTGAACATGAGATATGGTCCGAATCAGTGGAATTGCTCTCATGTGTGTACTGTTAGGCTGTTATGTGAAACTGTATTGTTTAATGTTGTTTGTTTAAAAATAATAATAATGGATTAGATTTATATTGGGCTTTTCAAGGAACTCACGGTAGATCCATTATTCTTTCACTCCTCATTCATACTTGGTGATGGTAAGTTACGGATGTAGCCATAGCTGCCCTGGGGCAGACTGACGGAAGCATGGCAGCCATTTTGCGCCTACGGCCCTTCCGACCACCACTGGAACATTCACACACATTCATACACCAGTGGTGCCCCCACTGGAGGCAAGGAGAGTTAAGTGTCTTGCCCAAGGACACAACGACATGGGGGATCGGGATTCAAACCGCTGATCCTTCGATCATTGGCCTACCTGCTACCACCTGAGCCGCGGCCAGCCGTTTATTGTCCTGTGTAAGCATCTGACGTGTTGTACAACAAATTTCGGGCACATCTGACAATAAAAGTGTATTGTACCGTACCGTACCGCACAGTACCATATCGTATCGTATTGTGTCGTATCACATCGCATCGCATCGTATCATATGTATGACTTTTGACAAGGGATGTCCCGATACCAGTGCCAGTATCGGTACTCGCTCCGATACTGGCCTATTTTGCTGTACTCATACTCGTGAAATACTCGCTCCCGATAGCACCCGATATTGGACTTCAAGTGACTCACAGTGTTTACGCTGCCATGCTGAGCCATGCTGAGCCATGCTGACAGGAAAATACCCTTCAATGTGAGCGGCGGCTTTGAGTTTACATCTTTTTTTAAATTAGAAGACGCTTTCCATTACACAACGATAGAAAATATATCTGACCCGTATCATGTCCCTGGGATACTTTTCAAAATTTTTGTTAAGGTTGGAGTGGACTTCTTTTCCTCTCCCTCCTGCCCACCGGAGCTGCGTTACCCCCACCTACAGTTTCGGACATTTCATTCAGGATTCACTTTGTCGGTGCAAGTTTACTGCTAATCCTGTTTCTTATGCTTTCCAAGTTTATGTTCGTTAAGCTGGTATGAGTTCAAATATGTAAAATTATGACGATGCTGCTAAACTACAGCAAATCACACCAAGTAAGTAAACTGGGCTTGATCATTGCAGCAGGAGGCTCACAGCCTCCATCCTACCTGTGCAGAATGTTGCGACAGAATCAGTTTGGTGTCGGAGGACATTCCATCTTTTTTCTCATTAAATTATTCTGTCATTAAGTTTCTCTCTGTGTACCAGACGCTCCAACACCATATAGAATAAAAACAGCTGGATTATGCTTTAATATATTAGTTAAAAATTATATGTTGAGAATGACAAATAAATCTGGTATTGGCATATAAACACACACAAAAGTACCAAAAACTGGTACTGATTCACAGGTACTGGAAGTTGGTACCGTATCGATTCAAATATGAGCGATTCCCATCCCTAATCAGAGGAGGAAAGTGAGATGACTGTATAACGTTATATCACGTGATACAGTTTTATTTCAAAGGTCACTAGTGGAGCCCAATAAGCCTGCAGGCTGCTTTCACAGCGATCACAGACATGATCGCGTGTCTCCAGCCTGGTGTCTTGACCCACACACGAGCTCCGAAGGCTGTGTGTTGAACAATCATTGCCCACAACAAACAAACATACCCGCATCACACCAGAGCATGCAGAGATGCTTCTCTTTATTTAAAACAAATAACCAAACCAAAAAGAAAAGAGAAAAAGAAAAGAAACAACTTTTTACTAATTTCACTTATCCCCATTAATTAGGTACTCGGATTGCTACTCGGTATCGGCAAGTACTCAAATGCAAGTACTTGTACTTGGTTGGCAAAAAAGTGGCATTGGGACATCCCTACTTCTGATGTGTGATTTTTTAATGTAAAAATATCGATTATAAACTTGTCAATGAAATCAATCTTACAGAAGAGAGATGCTGTGCATGACAAAACATAAGCCCTTATTTTTTTTCCAGATATGAATATATTTTCTTATTTACTCTATCAAAGTTAATTTTCTGTAGCTTATACTGCAAATAATTGGGTGGGCTGAAGGGCAGATTCTGCCTAAAAATGGAGTTTGGTTAAATTTTTATCTCAAGAGCCGACACTGTATATCTCAGTGCAGCAAAAAGAAATTTACATGCACATCTCACTCCAAGGCAATAGCTTAAGTCAACTGTCAACAAAGATGAAAGTAGATGTTAACACAGGAAACACTCATTCTCTAAGTAACATAAATATTTTGTGATCTAGTTTCAATGAAAAATTTTTCAAGTAATTATCAGCTGCCAACAAGAGAAAAGAAAATGTTGATTTTTTAATGAACTGTAACAACATAAAGACACAAAAGAATAATTAACTCATGATTTCCAGAGAACAGCATCAGAGTAAATAATTGCAGGCATGACCTCTCTCAGCTTCCACTGACCAGATGAGGAAGGCATGATATCAACCATACTAATATGTTTATAAAGAATTTTGCTCAATTAATAAATCTGAAATTAATAAATACGAGTCACAGAATTGGTTATTAAATAATAATAATAATAAAAATTAACAAAAGAGGTTTTCCTTTAAAAAGCAACATTGGTCTAAAATAACTGCAAAAACATAAAATAAACATGTTGACCATCATTGTAAAAAAAAAAAAAAGTAGATGTTATGCTTTTGTTGCATTAAACAAAGGAGTCGAGGTAAACTGGCTTTAAGAGACACACATATCTGCTTACAATGTTGCTGTTTGCAGAGATGCAAAGGTGCAAATGATTGTGCTACATTTGTGCATAAAACAAAGCTCTCATTTTACCACGAGCCCACTGATCTTGTCAGCATTTTGGTGAGATTTAGAAAAAGATCATTGTTTGGGCACCCTCAAATCCTCAGAACAGTTGTTGATGTGAACTTCCTTCCCCTTCTGTCCTCATCACCAAGTTGTCACCAAGACAACCAATCAATTAGGGATGTGCGATATACTGATATGATATCACAATATAATACTTACACGAGAGATATGATATTTACACATATCGTTATATCGCGGTATTAGTTGTGTAAATTTTTTTGCTCTATTTTTTCATAATGACCCGGCTGCACCTCGACTGACTATAAAGGGGTCACCTGATTATTTAATAAGGGTGTGAAAAAATATTGATACACTGAAATATCAGTATATTTTCATATGCCGATACCATATCTGTATTTAAAAATGCAGTATCAATCTATTTTACCAATGAAATCTCACGAGATATCATAGTTTTGTTACGAAATCTCATGAGATTTCACAAAATACCACGAGATTTTGTAACAGAACGATGAAATTTTGTGGTATTTCATGAAATCTCATTAGATTTCTTAAAAAAACGATGGTATCTCATGAGATTTCATCAGAAAAATAGATCGATACCGCGTTTTTACATATAGATATGGTATCGGCATATGAAAATATCGTGATATTTCAGTGTATCAATATTTTTTCCCACCCCTATTATTAAAACTGCCTGGAAGGCAATCCTCTTCCAACTTTTACAAAGAAATCATAAAAAACCAGCCAACTATCTTTAATTACTTTGATTTAACAAACATGCATTTCTAACCAGTGTTTTGTCACTTCCATCACTGCAGTGGAGCTTTATCTTTACGCTAAACATGTTTCGATACTAAAAAACAGGTGTTTGATATGAGATTAAACTTTCAGACACATAGGGGTAAAAATACCGGTATGTATCGTATATCGTCATCTAAAATAAATATATCGTGATATGATATTTGGTCCATGTCGCCCAGCCCTACGATCAACGTTGTAGTTATTTTACATATTTTGGCTATAGGAGTTTTGCATATTTTTCCAGTGATGCACCCCCTTATCGACGGCTAATTCAGCATCCATCTTTCATCCTACCAGTACTGCAAGCCCTTGCAAGCCAATAAAAGTCTTATTTTGACTCTTGTCTTATCTCCCGTCTGTCGCTATCTCTTCTTCTCATCCTCTGATACAGTAGGGTCTTCTTGGGTTTCATTGCCGAATGAAAAATGGCCAGTGTGTTTATATCTGCTTGCTAGCGTGTGATACAGTGTGCAAAGCAAAAATTCAGCTGCAACACAGCGTCCCAGAAGAAAAAGTTTTATATTGTCATTTCTCAGCCTCTGGACACTGCTGGGCAGTGACGGGTCCAGGAACGCACATACGGTAACTAATGTCACTGAGGCGTCAAGCCATTCCGAAAGGCAGAGTTTTAAGTTTGAAAAGTTATGTAATGCATCTGTAAACATAAAATATGTGCACACTCATTATGTTCATTGAAAGATAAAAAGTAAAAAATTTAATTCAAAATGAATTCTTCAAGGGACTTGAGGCAAGATTAAGAAACGAAACTCACGACTGCCGGGACTGGCGCTTCAGGTAACTGCAGCCACGAGCCAAGCCGTCACGGGAGCGTGCACAAACTGAAGCTATAATGTTGTTTACTCACCTTTTTCTTTGTAGTTACACTTTTTAGTGGTCTTTCAGTGGATCGTTTGCTGATGGCAGAAGAATCCATAACTATCGCTTACAGTGTTTGAATTTACTGCGACCGCCTTCTTCCTGTATCAAAACTGCGGATGTAGCGTCATTTGACGTCATGTCCGCAGGGCAGTGCGGGAAATTCAGACACCGAATTGCAGCGCATTTTGCAGCACACAGCCTGTTCAAGGCAACGGAGAGAAACGTGGGTGGAAACGTTATTTTTGGTATTTAGCGCTTCATGAAAAAAAAATGGACATGCATGTTTGTTTGTTTTTTTTATTCCTGCCTCTAGTCCCTTTAAAGTCAGCTAATTTACTCTTGCAAAGCTGAAATTTAATATTAAACATTTTACAGACTGGTCTAATACAGGCCTGATGTTACACATTCAATTGTTCAAATTAAGAACATTTGAACAAATATTGGGTATTTCTTCAAGGAAGTCTGTCAGAGGATACTCATGTCACATTAATTATGGCACCGGATATTGGAAAGAAAGCACTCTGATCCATCGTGAGGGGGTCATCATTACATGTGACCTTTCTCTGAAATGAGTTCTGCCTCTGTGCCTCTGCACTTTGTCATTTGATTAGGAGGATAATGTGAGCTTTCTGCTGTCATAAGGCAGTGGCATTCTCCCTCTTTTCCCTCCAGACTGACATGGTGGAATTACAACAATGTTTATCTCACCTGCATTGACTTTCTGAAGAAGAATAAAATGGAAAACTATGTAAAAATGTGGCTATAAATAGACAATGAAGTGTCTCATAAGCATGCAGAAACAAAAAAAAAGCATCTGTAAATCTTCTGAATTCTGCACACAGTAAGGACAAATATTGTAGCCACACAAGTACTGATGCGATATATTTGTATATTTGTGCATGCAATACACATTAACAGCACACATATGCAGAGTGCAGACTACCTGTCTGCCATATATGATTTACATTTAATGGATGGATAATCAGGTGACATGCAGCTCTGGGCTTTCTATGCTTAATGAGTGCCTCTTCACATAAGCAGTTTGCAGGAGTTATCCTGAACATAAGACCGCTGTCAAAACGTCAATGAATCTCAGCTTAACTACCAACTTAATCACAAGGGAAATGTCTCATGCTGGGTGACTAGATGTGGAAATCCACTCTTTTTCCAGAAATGTTGGCATGAAGAACACACAAAACATAGAAAAGATGATTAAATATAAGCTTCTGTTTAGAGCCAGCAGAGTTATGGTCTAATTTCTATTCTTTTTTTAATATTACATCTTTAATTTAGAGAAAGCCTGTGAACAGCAGTGTGAATCTTTACGTGATCTTCAGTCACAAGGCAATTTTGTGGTCATTAAGACTCTTATTGACTGAGAAATATTTAAGCTGGGAAAATATTTTTGTTGATTAAATATCACCTCACAAGTGTCGAGTAATATCTAAAGGTCATTCGCTCGATTTTTCAGAACAGGAAAAGCTATTATTTATGGTCTTGCATACAATATTAGCACTGAGGAACATTTTGCATCTTTTTCTAACCAGAAGTGACTTAGAAAAAAAAAAAGACATCAGACAGACATGACTGAAGCTGTTACAAATTATATCTCTGAACCTCCATTTTATATGCTTTCTTCTCCTCTCGACATTACTGGTACCAGTCATGCTGTGTCTCTGGCTGTCAGCATCTTTTTGCCGGGTTGCCGTCTCCAGCTGTTGCCGTGACTCAGAGGAAGAAGGCAAAAGGAGGCAGGGAGGGGAAGAGCAGTGAGGGACGGACGGTCACAAAGCTTTTTGGGAACAATTATGTTGGAGGAACTGATGTGTGGTATGATCTGCCAAGGTTTATTTTCCACACTTAGAGCAGTAAGTGTCTGATAATAACACACTTTCTATGTACAGTAGGATTTTATGCCGCACAGCCAGTTCGTGCTGGACCACATCAACCATGACTTTCTTTCCACCTCGCTTCTTCTCTCCCTTTCATTTCTTTTTAAAACACATTTACAGACTTATGAATTACTGTAAGGAGACCTCCATGTCCCTGCTGGGCTCCCACAGAGTGCAGCTCTCACTTGGGAAACAGCTGTTAATAAGAAAGACACTGAAAATACATTGCCTGCGTCGCACACATACAAGCATTGTTATAAGGAAAGAAATCTGCTCTTTTTTCTCTCCTTGGTAGCCAACTTCCATCCAATCTATAATGGAGTAGATATTGCTCAGCTTATTGACCGATGTCTCCTCCTCCTCACTTTGACATTTGCTTATCCTCGTCCACATCTACTGGTATTGACGTTTGTTCTATCTGGACATCTTCCTAAGCTGATTTGTCATTTGTCACCTCTTAAATAAAAACCAAGAAAGGGGAGCTGTCAGCGATAAGACTTAATGATACAAACCATAGTGTTGGTTTTAGACAAACCGAGGAGAAATAACGTGGAGGAAAGAAGAATTCATAGTTCTGCTTAATTTCCTGCTCTATACCTCTAATGGATTCAGAGCAATTTCATCCAGCACGTCTATTCCTCCCACTAATAAAGAGCCTGAAGAAGAACCTCTCTGCAACCTCTAGCAGGCATTCACTCATAACTGGTCAATTTACTGAAAATTTAGTGAAAGCAGGCTTTTGGTTTAACACCTTTTAAACTAATGTATTTGAAGAGCCCACTCCACAGGCTCTCCTGTCAAAAGCTACCATTTTCTCCAACTTGCCCTCAACTCTTCACTTCTTCGATTCAAACCGGTGAAACCAACACACCCACATTAGAGTAAGTTTTTAGGATTTGCGCTTTGCCAGCTCGCTGTCATACAGTAAATGCAGCAAATGCTTCTTTAGCACGCATCTCTACAAACACATACTGGTACAGATTTTCTCCCCATGAGGTGGAAGACAGATTCTTCCCTTCCTCCCTCCTTCTTTTTATCCATCCCTCCCTCACCCTGTCTCCTGCAGAGAGGCTATTATTGCCGCTAATTATCTACAAATAGGCCCGATATGACAAGCACAGCCCTGTACCAGTGCTGGCTAAGCGCAGGAATCACTGTGAGCAGGAATAAAAGAATGAAAGGGAAGCGAGGAGGGGCAGACAAAGAACAGGACAAAAGTCACAGTGAAAAATAAAAAGAAAGGGAAGGAAAAATATGAATCAGAGATAATTAAGAGGAACATGATAAAGACACAGTGTGGAAAGAGATGAGAGAAAATGTGGCGTTAAAGAAGATATAAGAAAGTGGCAGATGGGTAAAGAAAGGCGTCAGCAAGGAGATGGAATAGCATAGGGGGGAATAACACGGGAAAATGATCTTGTCTATGCAGCTTGTGATGGTTGTTGCTATTGGCAACTGTCCTGCAGTGCACAGGCCACATCCACTTAGCTCCCAGCATGCCTCAGGATCAGGGCAGCTCAGGGGTCTAAGGCTGTCTGTCTTATTTCCATAGAAAAACCCATTTAGCAGGCAAGCATGGAGGGCTATGACGCATCAGTGGGTGCTTGATTAGATCCTACCTTTGATACATATGAATATTTATCACTGTTGAATAAATACACATTTACTCTCCTTTCATCTGGATCAACCCAAGAGCCCTCCTTGTCTCCTCTTAATTTTTTTTTCAATGAATATGTCACCGGAGCATTAGGGCTCCTGACGAGTGACAACACTCGAGATGATCCCATTATTGTTGCTTGGAGGCAGTGATCAACATTCTCTCGAAGTTGTGCAAAGTGCATTGGGATCTTGTCTTGTTTTTTTTTTTTTTATTTGCTAGGGTCATAACAGAGCTTAGACACCTGAAGGAAATTAATCGGGGGATGGAAGTCACAGTGGTGTACTTAAAAGGATATGCAATGAAATCATCGCCGCAAAAGATTGGCGTTTGGCTACACAGCTGAAGCTGCAGGTGTGATGTGGATGCCAGGACAAGTTGAACCCACGTTATTTCTGTTTCATGAGCCCAAATACAGAGGATGCACACAATCACAAGTGCGCCCACTCTCTCCCTCTTTATTTAATTCACTGAGCTGAATAGCAGATATTTTTAGTGAGTTTTACTTACATCACTAACTCCAGCCTCCACTATCTTCAGGCCTGTCTCCTTCTCCAGCTGCTGCTTCTGCTGGACTGCATTGGGAGACAAAAGCAGAGGAGGTGTAAGGTGAGTATGAGCGATGGATGACAAAGTAGCACATTTTTCAGTTCCCGAGGCAGAACAAGCGGTCAGTGAAACTGAGAATGATGCAATGGATGTATCAGCCTGAGTCAGATGTCAAACTTGTCATAAAAAAACAACTAGCCCACACAAAAAACAAAAGATCTTAAAGAACAGAGCAAGAAATCTTTAAGCCAGTTTTTAGGCAGCCAACAGCAGTCTGTGGTAAAGCTTAGAGATGAGAAATCCGGCTGTAATAGGTAACGAGACAAAATGTTGGCAGCTGCACTTGACAGTGGGCTGCCAGTTCCAGCATGCCAACAGTGACAACTCTAATCACACTATGCTGAAGTTTAAACTGGAGACTGGATGATGCACGGGGTAACCACAAGTCCTGCAGTGTGCAAAACATGAAATGGTGATAGAATTTATCTACTGTGTTGTTTCTTTTTCATTATTTTTATGTAGGACACTTTAAGAAAAAAAAGTTACATTAAATCCCCTATCCTTTTAACCCTCTGTTGACTAGCAGGCTGAACAAAAAGAAACAAAGAAACAAGAAACAAACACCATAAAAGAAAAGAAATCACATAATATGTTCAAGACTCTACAGATGTGTAGAGAAAGCTCCATGTGAGGGCTGTGCTCCCAAGTACTGTGGTCATGGCCTAGCTGGGAATCAAATCAAGTTACTAGCTAGCTCTGCGTTGAAGAGTAACAGTGTTCTTGTTCTTGAGCCATGACAACACTTCTGCTAATTTATAGTTTTATCTGCTCACAAAATGTAGTGAAATCACACATAAAACTATTATTAAAAAATCTGTAAGATAACAGAACTTTTTCACATTTTTATTTTGTTTTTAATTAAAGTTTTATGCATTGTCCTGGTTATTTAGACAGTCAGACATCTTTACAGCCAGCCAGTTAGCTAGCTAGCTAGCTACATGGACAGCTAGCTAGCTAAGTAGACATCTAGCTACCTAAATTTGTTTGTCATTGCAAACTGTATATAAACCGAAACAACTTTGCTTGAGGCACACTTCCACATAGCACATTCCATAAATTTATGTCATGAATAGGCTACAGTCAAATAAAAATACATAAAATCTTAAAACAGAGAAGCTGTTATACTGTATTTTGGAGACTGTGCTCATGTATTTACAGTAGCCTAGTAGTACAGTTTATACAAAAGTCTAATCGATAAAACCTTAACAAGTATAGATGTTAGCAGAGTGTGCATGCTAATGCACTGGTTGGCACTTGTTAGTTTTCCAAGTCTTTGGGTTTAAATGAATTCTTATGGAAGAGCAGCTAGAGGTTTTTGCCAAAAACAATACATTTAAGAACCATTTCTAAAATTTCACATTTCATGCTAAAGCTGCAAATCAAGTTTGGAAATGATCATAGTCTGAAAGACTCACTCTATAGAAGCCACACGCATCTAAACAATATTTACAGGAGCCACACAGCCTGCAGGGTACCAACTCTAAATGCACAATTAACATAGCAATTAAATACACCTATGATTATGCACAATGATCCAGACCTACTGAAGATTACTAGAAAGCAGATGAAGTGCTTGTAGATTCACAGCACACAATAACTTGAGCCCCTGCCTTTGTTCTAGCAGTAATTAATACACCACCCGAGTTTGATCCTCAGATCTTCTGATCTAATCAAATATGGCATGCTATTTCCAAAGCTTTGTTCGCGAAGGATATTCTCATGCAAATCAAACTAAAGTGAGGCGATGTTAAATATCCATCACTCAAGATCACACAGTTTTGCCGACTTTTTCCTCCTCCCTGTGCTTAACATCCCCTCCTCACTTTGATGGAAACATTTATATTGGAAAACAAAATCAAAGAGACCTTAATAGATTATGCCAAATTATAGAGTGAAAGGAAAAAAATGGAGCATAATTTTAATTGAGTAATGTTTGCATGTGAATGTGATTGGTAATGTGGAAAAAGAAAAAGAGTTGAAGAGAGAAAAAGAGCGGCGCCTTTAAATCCCATCTCCCCCGATGAAGGCTATGCAAATGACCCTGAAGAGCTGAACCCCACCTCACACTCCAAATTCGGCAATGGGCCTGTTTAATTAGTATTTTAATCTATCCCGGTGATTCCACTCAGTCCACAATCTATGCAGAATTCAATCTAATTAAGGACGCTACTTTTAGGATAATCATCCATCTCCCTCGCTCTTCCTCTGTCGCCTTTTCTCTTTCTGGTTATTAAGGATTCTGGAAACATTGATCATCCTATCATCCCATCAACATGGCAGGAGAGGGGACATTTTCTGTCTTAGGTGTCAGCCAGTGGTTTCAGAGGGATGGCTAAAAGGAGCATAAAGAAAACTGAGAGAGTTGGAAAGGTCAAATATACATTTAAAGTCTCCAAAGTATAAAGAGCCACAGAAAAGAAGAAGACAGAGGACAAAAAGGACAATCTTCTGCTATTAGTGAGAGGGAAAAGATTCTCATTTTCAGTGCCTGTTACCACCCCTGCATTTAGTCACAGACATATTGGCTCACCGTGGATAGTTCCAGTACCTGCTCGGTCCTAGCGCTGTTTAGGAGGGGGTAATGAGAGAGGTAATTGGGCCCAGCTGGGCGAGGGCGTAGGTGGTGGAGGAAGGCCAAGCTGCTTAAAGGTCATACAACGTTTTGGTCCTAATGAGGACCCCTCTGGGGTTGCAACACGTCATGAGTCAACCTACGAAAGATTAGCTGAGCGATCAACACATATGTGTCACAGTGGAAACAGCTCAGGTTTGACTGACAAGCTGACATTAACCATCCTATAGTAAAACTAAAGAAGCCTGAAGGTCAATGTGAATCAAAGCTAAAAACTCTCCAATCAACCTGAGGGGAAGGATAGTCTCACAACAACCACTTTAAATGTAAATACAATGTACTTGCCAAGCTCATTAGTTGGTGACTGGATGGATTGGGGCTGCAGTTACAATCCAGCCAATGGATTGCTTGTTCTTTCACTGGCTGTACAGATAACAGCCTACAGCTTCTCTTTTTGGTCACCTCTTCTATTAACCTCCCTCTGGAGCTCACTCTCTTTCTCTTACTCTGCTCATGGATGCGCACACAAGGATTTTGTAGGTTTCAAATTAGCGACCAAATACTCCTGACAGGCTGTGGAAAAGAGATGTCAGGTCTGATTTCAGAGAGGCCCCTCCAGCCATTTTAACAGGCATCGCCTAAGTCTATTTAGTCTGATTTCTAATGTCTAGATTTGATCCTTGTTGCTTATTTGATTCTTTTTGTTTCCAAATCAGATTGAGCCAAGAAATATTGAGAATTATTAACACTTTGAAATTAAGCCTTTAAAAAAAAAAAAAAGATTATAATGACATTTTCCTACTTTTTAGGTGTGCCTGTAATAATTTTGAACTTTTTAGATATGATCATTTGCATCAAAAATATGTCCTGTCCACAAAATGTAGCATTTCTTTTTTCCTCTGCTTAATCATTTTTCGCATTTGCAAGTGAATAAAAAAGGCAAGACAGAAGTAAATATTGAATTTTTTCAATGAGGTAACCAACATTTCTATGCCCTGCTGTTGTGTAAAAACCAATTGCAACATGTCTAAAATGAAATCAGATCTCAGTTGCAAAAGTTATTCACTGCAAATGTGTTTGGCTGGACTGTAAGCTGAGACACAAGTTGCTTTGCTGTTTTTATTTTTGCATTAATAACCCCAGTTATTTTAGAACTTCAACTAAATATCAAATAGCTTAAAGGGATATTGTGTAAGTTCTCCTGTGTTTTATTCATAAAAACTGATTATTTGGTTCAAAAGTGTTTTTTCATTAATCAGTAATCACTCCCATCAACAAACTGAAGTGCTCCTCTAAGTTCTAAATTTGCCGTTCGTATCATTCATTTATACATCGAGCGGGTCGGCTCAGTGAAGGCTGCCATGTCGTATCGCCATGTTTTTGCGTTCGGGAGAAGCGTGACGGTAGGAAAACACAGAAACTCACCGGACACACCGGAGTTTTCAGCTCAGTTCGAGGTAATGCCTTTGAAAAGTCACCGCGCTGCAGTGGGGGAGAGACTAGCGTCTCACTGACGCTGGGTTCACGTGCAGTCGGGCAGACGGCCGTTGGTAACAAACCAGATGTCATTTTAATCAATAAAGCCGAGCGAAAGACGGTAAAACATGGGTCAGGGAAAACAATACGACATCGCCATGACAACAAATCAGATGTGGACTGATGTCACTGTAACTGACGGACCACATCTTCACATAGAGGCCGGTGATAACTTTACATGCATAGGCTGTCGTCGGTCTGCCCGGTTTCACGCGAACGCAGCATGAGAAGTACGAGGGAGCTGCTCCCGATTACACAGTGTCCCTTTAAGCATGTGCAAATACAGTTTCCATAAAGTAGATTGAATACAGCCAGAAACATTTCAGCCTCAACCTCTGAATTATTGCAACTGCTGTCATAGCAGCATTACTTATCTATAAAAGTACAGGCATTATAGAACATTAGAAGTGCAGTGGGGAGATGTTTGCTTTCAACCATCTTTGTTAAGCTACAGAAACAGAGACATACTGCAGAACCTCATATGGGACTTGTTGAAGAAGAGGAAAAGGCCAATTCAATCATCAATCTAAAGGCTGATTGAGAAGTTAGCTACTTTTTGTTGACATGCACACTAATGAAGGAGCATTATGGAAAAAAAACAGCCCAGCAGACATTCAAGTTATATGACCTTTTAAATAGCTGTGTCACTCGTGCTTGAAAAAAATTTAAATGGTGAGACATAATTTGATTAAAATGCTGCTTTTCTCTGCCATATGTTGAAAACTGAAGCCATTGTGCACTGCATGTCATAGGTTTTAATAACAATTCACAAATGGTTATCATGAAGTCATCAGAGCTTAAAGTCATGAATATATATATTCATTTTTCTGGTATAAGACAGGCTTGTAATTGTTAGAGGCAATATAAATTCAGCATCAGGAGACAAATTACCCACTGCAGGCTGTAAGTATTTTGTATTTCAACACAGCACAGCAGCAAGCTCTGTCACATGATCATTATGCTGCCTCTTTGGCCAAATGGGGGTATACAGTTGACAAAATGCATATTTCACCACCCTCAGATTGATCTGTTAATATTGAATAACATCCTCATCCATTCCATCTATCTGCCCCTTCCTCCGCTGTTCCTTAGGTCGTCCATATTCACCACTTCCATCACTCCATCCGTCACTCCAACAAAACAAAATGAAAGTGTTTATTGCAGAGGAGGGCTGATGCTCACGCCTCTCCACAGCCGTTAGCCTTATCAGCAGGCAATCGCTCCGATATTAAAGTTGCCATTCCGCCCATCACTTTCCCCTTGCACATATGATGGCTGTCTCTACCTATCAGAGGTACAGACTGGAGAGAAGAGGAAGGGAGGGAGGGGGAGGAAAGGAGAGGGAGATGCACCTGATCCCCCTGACAGATAAGATGCATGGCAACCCATTTTTCAGTCAAAACCCTGGGAGAGAAACAAAAACAATGATATTCCTTCAAGGCTGAGTGTATGAAAAAGCACAGAGCTGACTGCAGAGAGGAAGCATATTCATTACATGTATGATATGAGCACATATGTGGCTCCTTTACATCTTACATCTGCTCACTGATGCTTATCAAAATGTAAATCAGTTTGCAGATATAAGCTGGTTAATCTTATTTTCTCCACCTTATACACAGTTTAGTTCCCCGAATAAAAGATCCCACTGGTAAAAACAAAATATTGCAACAAAAACGTCATTTTTTGTTTTAACCATTTTGTTCACACAGTGATGGATTTTTACACTACAAGTCATTGCATAAGCAAATTAGCAGTTAGCGCCATTGCATCTTGAAAAAAACAATTTTAAAGACTGAGCCGATCCAACTGGCTGGGTTGGACTTAGTGATCAGAAACTGAGTTCTTGTAACATTAGTAATATAATATTAGCTGTTTGCTTGTGGATTCACGCTGAGGAGAGAGAAGAAACTGGACCACAGGTGAGCAGCTGCAGTCAGGAAATCGGTCTAGATAGAGGCGTGGCTAATTTGCATATTAATAGATCTGTTAATGAGACAGAGGTGACACAGGGTCATTTTAACATGTGAAAGATTTGTCTTAGGAGCTTAATAAATGTATAAAGAATGAGTTAAACATTAACATTGCTGTTGTGTGACGTCAGTAATATTTGATCAACCTACAATTCAATTGGAGTATTAAAAACTACAGTAATTCAGAATGATTTAGAGATCATACAAATGATAGGGAAAACATGATAAATAGCTAAAGATTACACTAAACTTATCTTTGTTTCTTTTATTATTCAATCAAAAACTTGATGGATTAATTAACTGGTTTAAATCAGTGTATAGACACTGTATACTGTAGGTGTACAAAAGTCAGAAAAGACTTTCTTAAGATTTCTTAAAATTGCTTACTGACAGTTTACAAAACTCCAAAGTTATTTATGTATGGGGCATAATAATAATAATAACAATAATATAAATAAAACAGTCAGTTAAAAAGGTTTATGATTGTTACTGTTTATGAAACTCCTTGAACAGAAATCAGTTTCCAATAGAAGTAACAGTTTGTGTTCATAGGTTCAAAAGTCTGTAAGGGACACAAATTCTGAGTATTAATCACATAAACAACTGGGAGACAAACATATACAACTATTAGTTCTGGAGTAACTCCAAATACAATATTACTGAGTAACTAAGGGTGCAACACATTTTGTTGGAGACAAAAGCTAAATTCCATGCGCTGAAAAGTAATGGTAGATCACTTGTTCCTTGCTTTGCAAAAACGTCTGCTTTTAAAATGTTTGTGGTTGATAATATGGGAAACTAGCTGGGGTGCACTGTCAAGATAATTTGACCATTTTCTAGAACAGACCACTTTCTTGGAGTCTTGCAAGCAAGATTTCAAATTTACTGTAAAATTAAGTTCTTTCCGCATAAAAACACTACCCCCCCCCCCCCCCCCCCCCCCCCCCCAATCTGTAAAGAAATTTTAAGGACACAATACACAGCTTTACTCTGCCATGGGCTCCACAACGACTACTTAACCAAGAAACTAATGAGAGACAAATTATGAAGTGCACAATAATGGATGAATCTCTAAAAAAGTGCTTGCCTTCTCTGTGTGATGGAGGACAAAGAAAGGAGTTATTTGAGGCTGATCAAATCAATCAATATGACAGGTTTCTGAATGTCTATGAATTAACTGTTGTGACTCTGGATTTAATTCTGAACTAACTACTTAACAGCAGAAAAATATGACAATTCATTCACTATTAGTTAAATGTTACTTAAATTTTTGAGTACCTTATGAAAACATATGAATCATATGAAACATATGAATATGAAAACATATTAATCATTAAGGGTTTTATAACTTAATGATCACTTAAATTACCTACCCTTTTGGTTTCCTCACATGTAGTAGAGCATTGCATTGAACTCTTACTGAGTATTGAACCACTATTTCATCATTACTCGTCCATTAGTTGCCAACTGAAGCCAGGCTTTGCTTTACATATGATAAAAGTGCGTTTCTTATATTATGCCTTATTATACTGATCCATCCATCCATGCTTGAAACCTGTGAAGCAACTGAGACAGCTAACTCACATTTACTATCCTAAATGTTTAATAATTAGGCAAGTGCTAAGGGTTCATTGGTTACTTCTTAATGTGCTAATCTTTCATCAATTATTAATTAAGTACATTTGTTTAGGAATTACTCATTAACTAAAGGTTAATTAGAACTGCAGTTACTTTCTTATTTAACTAATTTGTTCAGTTGTAAGTCCTCAAATATATCTTACCAACACTTTGAAGTCATTTCATATTTAGCTGATTTTTGAAAAACTGTTTTCATCATTCTTAACACCAAATAATTAAATGAAAATAATCCTCCGAAAAGTACAGTAACACATCTATGAATCTGGCATTTGTGTTTGATTGGAGTTTTTAGTAGACTAATCATTGAGAAATTTTGTGATTCATTCATTTGCTATCAGTCAACTGATCATTTCTGCACTGATTAATATACAGTATGTCACAAGAGTATTGTGGCTCTCAAATAACTCACACCTTAATATTAATAGTTTACACAGTTGATCATCTAAAATATGAGTAAAAGTAGACAGAGAGAGAGTTGTTTAATCTTTTAGAAAGTCATATGGAGCAGTAAGCCAAATAATTAAACCAATCTCCTTTCTCTCTTTCATCCCAACATGACGATAGCCATGACATCATTAGACTCAAATGTCCAATAATCAGTGCCAATCATAAACCACCATGCCTGTCACATGGTAGGATCACGCTGTTAACATCAGGGGTCCTGACTGGCTCACTGTTTATACGCCCTGATCGATCGTTTCCTGTGGATAAGCCAACAGTGCTCCCCAACAAGCCAACTGCTGTTATTCAGCCTGAATCAACACACAAGGAACCTTTGCTATCTAACTAAAACCTGCTCATAAACTCTGCTGCAAAATAAAGCAACCTGTTTTCTGGTTTATAGATAGAAGTCAACGCTGGAGCTCCCAGTTCTGAGCTCCTGTAATGGCTGCAGTCATGCAATCAGCAGGCGCTTTAGGTCTACTACAGAAACTATCAAACGCTTTACAGACCCCTCGCCTTTCAAGCAAAGCACATATGACATCTATAATTGCATCCCTCCCTATTAGAAAGCCCTTTTAACGATGGTGGAATAATACACCTAGATGAGTTTTTGCCTGCTGCTCTTGAGCCAACAGATGCACACAAACACAGCCCCACACACATACATGATATCTGTTTCTTCGCCGGCTGGTTGATTAATAGATTGTGGCTGCTCTGACACTCTGTGTAGAATAGGCATTTTGCCTCTGATAGGTGCTGACACCAATTCTTCACGGACTGCAGGAGAGCAGGGAACAGAGGCAGCACTGGCAAATGACTTGGATGGCAGACACCTCCAGATGTGGGAGAAAGCCCATGGATGTCACTCTGCATTCTCACCAGGACATGCTCAGATCGTTTACGCTGCCTTTCAGAGATGACAATCTGCAGATGTGTGACATACGCAACGCAAATCACACCTGACAGTCGTGCAAAAAGAGGAAAGAGATTTGTGGATTACAGTTAGTGATGAGGTAAACAATGCACATCTGAAGCAATCGTGGTGATCAGAAGTCCATCATGCTGGAGAGGATTTTGGATGAATCTTTACAAGAGCACATGGTGTCAGATTTACTGTCACCGCAACATCGCATTAAACCCATCTACTGTAACTGAAACTTACTGTGACACTGCACCCTAAAGCTGGATGAAAAGCATTGCTAACAGGTCTTTTCTTCTGCAACACGTACATCAGAATGATTACAAGATGTGATATATTTTGCTGATGTTTGTGTGATAGACGATGAAAACATCTGGAGGTTTGCCACTGTTTAAGGGAAGCCTACTGGGGAAAATGCTTATCTGAGGAAGAGATGGCAAAGCTGACACACAGAGCTGCACACACACATACATCCACGCACACACTCTTGCTCTGCTTCCCCACTGAGGGCACTCTGACAGAGGCAGCCCTACCTGTCACTGTGGTAGCAATTATCCTGCAGGCTCTCTCCACGGACCGTCTCCTGCAGGTCTCCACATTACTAACCACATCACTGAGCACACACACACAGAGTATGCAAGCTGACACACAGGAGGGCACACCCACAAGTATACATACTGTATTTGCAGATGCACACACATATTTCATCCGCAATTCGCTCTCCTCAAACTAATGGCTTGAACGAATCGCAATGACGTGCTGTTGCAGACATCCTGCTTAAGCCAGGAGAAACACACATCATCCTGTGGAGGTGGGTACTCATGCAAGCATGCACACGCACTTCCCCCATGTTTTATTGTAGATAATTGCATTATCTTAGGTGAGGCAGCTCAGATGTCTACAAATATACACACCGATGAAATAAATAAATCAATAAATATGCATAAGCCATCATAAGGCAGGCTTGTAAATAAGAAGTGACTTTAACATAAAGCCAGGATATGTGCTCCAGTGAGTCAAAGGTAATTCTGGCATACTGGGGGAGAAAAACGGGCATGCCCAGAAAGACAGAATGACCATTTAGGTTGCAGGGAGGTCTCCTTGAGGAATCAATTGATCTGTTTCATGCTGGTTCACTAGAGCCTGAATACATACCAGCCTGAGTTTCTCAAACAGGTTGACTGTACAGAGCTGAGAAGGGTAATTTGAGAGAAAGGGAAAAAAAGAAAAGAAAAGGAGCTCAATGTGACCTCATTACCGTAGATTTGTTCCGACTGTCATTAGGAATCACAAATGCCATCACTCAAGTCAGGAACAAGAAGGAGAGGATGGGGTGAGTAAGCAGGACTGGTTAGAGGGAAGAAGCTGGCACTGATGGTAATCAAGTATATTTGATCTAAAAAAAATAACATCTATCATCAACAATCTGTATACATAACACATTCAGTAGGAATGCTCAAGCAGATAAAGGATAAAGATGTGAGATAGCACCGGATAATACAGTAAGTAGCATCACACCTAAAACTTTTAACACCATATGTGCTTTACAGTAACAATTTGATACTCAGCTGTTAAAGAAAGAAAGACAGAAAGAAAGAAGCTTGAAAGGCTAGATGGCAATAGTTCCTTATTCCTTAAGGCAATAGTTCCTTATTCCTTAAAAAAAAAAAAAAAAAAAAGAAGTGGGTTTTTACCTGGACAAATCAGAGTGTAGGGCCAAGTTAAACCAGGGATGGATTGGAATTGGGCCAAAGAACTACAGATATAATTCCTACAGCCATACACAGTTATTGTCCACATAAGAGGCCATCAAAAGTTTCAGTAAAGGAAACCAAATATGATACACTAACATCAGTCATAGC
This sequence comes from Atherinomorus stipes, assembly GCA_023101725.1. Taxonomy (NCBI): domain Eukaryota; kingdom Metazoa; phylum Chordata; class Actinopteri; order Atheriniformes; family Atherinidae; genus Atherinomorus; species Atherinomorus stipes. The sequence goes on from JALJCO010007127.1 coordinate 803,832, forward strand.
ACATTTTTTTGCCAAAAACATTTCTTTTTGGAGCAAATGATGAGGTCACAATGTCTTTCAAGGGAAGATGTTAAAACAGATGGATGGGTTGCCAAAATGCTACCCACTCAGCAGAGGTTGTTAAACAGATACATTCGACCACTTGCCAAATATACAGTGTCATAGTCTAGGCAAAAAAAAAAAAAAAGAATGACAGCTGCATTTTGGTTGGCAATTATTTTCCATGAGGTAGTGTTGCTTTATGTGAAGAGAACTGTGATCAGTGGTCATCAAACTGTAGTCCACGACTATTTCTAACCCTGATCATGTATTTTCAAATACCTAAACCTAAAGATGGACTTTACATATTAATTGTAACTATTTGCTGTGTGGGAGTAAAGAAGAAGAAGAGAGAAGATTTCACACACACCAATGCAAAATAGCACTTTATTTGAGCTTTTGGTCTAGTTGGTAGACCTTCTTCAGAGCATACTGTACCAGACACAACAATAAATGGCAGGTAAAGACAAGTCAGTCCTTTTCTAATCATTGGCAGTATGTAAAACACCTGTGTGCAATCATCTGGCAAAATATTCTGGGAGTAGTTTTGTAGTTCATAAGCTGTGAGGCTTACATGTAGATGCCTTCTCAAAATGTCACAGATGAATATAACACAGTAAACAAAGAAGAAAACAAACAAACAATCAAGAAACTGCTAATATTAATTTAAAAAATTGGGCTCTGCATTTGACCCATCCCTAGTAGGTTACAGGAGAACAGTGGGCTGCCATGTTTTCAGCGCCCGGGAGCAGCTGGGGGGTTAAGGGCCTCGCTAAATCCTAGTTGTTCCCCTCTTTTGGCACTCCAGGGACACAAACCCAGATCTTCCAGACCAAGTCCACCTCTGACTTCCCCTTAAATACTACTTAGGACATGATTTGAACCAGCAATCTCTCTCCTGCAGGGCAAGGTTAGCTCCTAAATCTCTGTTGAATCAGGACAAAATGACCAGCAACTTCTGCTCAAACAGAAAATCTGACATAAAGTTGGATTGAAAAACAGTGCAGGTGGTTTGACTGACCTGCTGTAAGAGATCTGCTTAAGTTTTATGCAACATTTTTTCAAGCAGAAATATATATTTTCTTCTTCCCATGATAACAAGTTCTCCTCCCACACTGTTTAAGCATTTTAGCACAAGTCAAGATTATTGTAATTAGTTTAGATTTTAGATTAGTGTAAAGAAATAAAAACAAGCCAGAGGGCATTTCTTCGCTAAAACAGAGATGGTAATAGATTTAGCCAAACTGTACTGGCCAGCACAGTAGAGATAATCCATTTTATACGATGACCTCATTCAACTGTGTTAACATCCTAAGCTAAACAATATATTTGCATTGAATAAAAACTGTGATAACTTCATCATATTATTTACCACAAAATATTTAATCACTGCAAGGCAATTAACCCCTTAAAGGCAGGGGAGGAGATCCTGGAAAAACGGTTCGACCAAGCCACATTTAAAAAAATACCACCCCACAGGTGATATATTTTTTAAATTTTTGTGTCAGAGCATTTAATTATTGCCTGCAATTGGGGTGTGAAGAAGACTTTAAGCAATATAGTCAAAGCAATATAGTATTTTCATTGAATTACTGCCACATTATATATATATATATATATATATATATATATATATATATATATATATATATATATATATATATATACATACCGGAATCACCATTACATCATGACCAAATCTAAGTTTTAATTTCTTAGCAGTGTCTACAGTTATACTTAGACACTATTTAATCAATATGTAATTCAATTGTGTATGATTATTACTGAATAATCTCTTTACAATGCACACTTGTTAGTAGTTTTTTTATATAGCAGTAAGCTGTAAAATTAGATTTTAGCAACCTTGGTTGCAAGACAATGAAGTGGTGAATCCTTTTCTGGAATCCTTCTAAGCAGGCTTGCTGAGCATCATTGCTTTAAATGACCATAGCTAGATTGCAGTATTTCACTTACTTGCAATTAATCAACTATTGAATTAATGATCCTTTTTTTTAAATTTCAGGTTAAATGGCTGCAGGCTGTAGTATTGTAAAATCTTTGCAGGAATTTATCATCCTCAAACCGGCACAGATCAGACTAAAAAATCTATTTATTTTGTCCTGTCGCAAGGAATGAATTCATCACATTAATAATATAGCAATACAAAGCTTCCGATGTGGCCCTTTTAAAACCTCTTTTCAACCTCAAGTCGCAACTAATGTGCTCTTTGAGCATTCAGATTTTCCTTCTTTCTACTTCGTGAGGAAGTCTAGATGTTTTCAGTTGAGGTTAATGTCAGAGCGAACACATTTTCTGCCAGCAGCCTTTAAGTAAATCCCTCAAGCTCCATCCACAGATGTTCGTGTGCATCTTCCCACAGAGAGTGGATAAAGCAACTGAGAGCTGTGTCCTATCAGCCTGCCTCTCCCCGTCTCTGTGAAGCATCCTGGCTGCTCCTCAGATCACTGTGTTAATCTCGCCACGTTGCTTTCCTGTTTACAGCTGGGAGTGGTGGGCGCGAAATGAAAGTGTAACACAACCGTCTCACGCAGGTGTCAAAATGAGAAATATGACATTTCCCTTCTGAGATTTTATTAGTACAGATATCATTTTGCATTCAGCCTGCCTGGCGTATCATTTGGCTCCTTTTTTTTTTTATTACTATTTTGCTTGAGGACAAAATGTGATAATCATTATTATATGTCTAAAGCAGAACAGCTGTGACTGCAAAGAGAAAAGCAAAGAAAGCATTCAGGATGTGGCACAATTCTAAAATCTAAATACCCAGCTCGACAAGTGTGTTTGCTATAATTCCTACCACTCTGAATCAATCATACAGCAGAGTTTCTTAAACAATTCCTTTTAAAAGCAAGACAGAGGCTCAGAGTCACAGCTTGATGATTAAATCTATACACCAGAAGTCCCTGCCAACAGTTATTTTTTCCCAAGATTAATTCCCTAAATATCTAAAAAAAAATCTCTCAATGTTTCAAATCTCCCTGTGACTCAACTCACAAGTAGTTAGCGGGGGAAAGACAAGGCTGCATAAGCACACCTCCCTGTCTTTTTAAGGACACCTGTTGGGCTGCATGGCTCATCTCCTCCTCATTTAGCCGTCTGTCTGGGCTCCGTGGGGCTGATTACCAGGAAGAGCTGATTCCAGTTGCACTGCTTATCAGTCTAATTAGAGCCCCTGGCAGGTGACTTGAAGGAAGTTGTGTGTGTCGAGGATGTTCAGGCAGAGCCATTTGTGCAGGCACAGTAGTTGGGGTATGTGCTGCGCTAAAAATGATTAAATAGAAGGGTAGAAAATTATGGCTTGAGAGCTGCGGTGACAGATGACTCTTTGTGAAGGTGTTTTTGGGGGGGGGGGGAGATTTTTCAGGCCCTTTAACAGGGAACAAGAGATGCCTTGAGGAAGTTAAAGAGAATCTTTGGCATCGCAGTCATTTTTAAGGAAAATTTCAAGTGGTGACACCGAGCTAAGAGAAAGAGGCGACATCTTGATTAGCATCCTCTGGTGAAAGAATTAACTGAGGCAGACTTTTGTTCTGTGAATGTTTATTTGATACATGCAGCAGAGATAAGGAAGGAGTAAAATTATGATTTAAGACAAGAAAAAAGAAGAGGTGTACACAGAAAAAAGGACAAACAGAGTGGGAAGCAGAGGCGGAAAAAACGGAGAAGAGTTGAAGACAATGTAAGAATCTACAGGGGGCGAACAAGCTTTCCAGGTAGTCTATCAGTCACTGATAAAAGGTCAGTCGTCTGCTGTTCGCACATTCAGGTGCTAATGTAACACCTCTCACACCTTCCTCGCTTGCTTGAGTCTGGCTGCCTGCAGGTTGGTGGGCAGAGAGACTGTTGTTTGTGCTAGAATAATATGTTGTAATCCCCCGTCTCAGATGTGGCCTTGACACAGGTAATTGGACTTAGAGTGTGAGGAAGCCTGTGGCTAGATACATGCACCACTGTGAAACACACAGAATAAAGTATGATTTCAAATATGAAGGGACTTGCTCATAATCTCAAGACAGGTAAGCCCTCTTTAATATTGCTTGTAAAGTAAAGCTGTTTTGGTTATGAAAGTGCAAAATGTTGCACTTTAATATGAAACTGTAATGGTCTGCAGATGTGTTGAAACTGCATCACTGTGCAGCGAAAAAGACAAAAAAAAAAAAGCTGTAGCTTGACAGTAACTACAGGCACCTTTACACACAATTACATTTCCAAAAACTAAAATGATTCCTCTGTTAGTGGGGTTCATTTGATCAAGTGTAAACATTACCATCGCAGATCAGCAAAGAACACTAACATCTTTTTATATTTAAAGGTGTTCAGACTTGCTAATGATTAGTTAATACTGTATAGTGCCTTTAATTAGCAGCGCCTGGCTGCTACAGGAGGCTATTTTTTCCCCGCACATCTTCTGCAGGTTGGCTTTGTTTTTTTTGTTCAACAGATGTATTATATGTGCATCTAAAGATCTATCTTAATATCTTGCAAAGACCTGCAACTGAAACTGAGCAAAAATGGGTTTATTTTTTTTTGTCAAATGATCAATATCTTTATTTAGCAATTGGCTTTACTTATACTGTAAGATACACAGATTTGCTCACATAAGTCTATTTCCTCATTTTATGTCACCCCAAGTTGATATGAACTGGATGTTGGCGTTAAACTGAAAGTGGGTGTCCCTTAAAGAGAGGTTTCAGATAGGAGTTATCACCTCCACAGAGAGCTCTGGGAGGCACAGCGCTCCTGTGTTGCAGTCCAGCCTGATGCGTACAGGCCACTGACCCATGACAGCCAGCCCATATCGATTTAAGTGGAGGCAGAGGACACAAAAAAGACACATACAGGGAGACAGGGAGAAAGAGAGAAGAAGAAGGAAAAAAAAGGGGAAAACCATGAGGAAAGGCATGGTGCAATATACTTTTTAAAACTCATCCATAATTCATTGCCTTTTGTTTCATACTTCCTTCTATATCTTCTTTTCTTTCAGATGGCCACACAACAGGTGAATGTCATTTTAAAAGGGATTAGAGACAAGCTATTTTGAAATGTCTCCCTCACAGAGACACAGTCAGGATCCTACATTCAATTTCCTATAGAGAAAGAAATACTGTCAGTGCCAACAAGAGCCATTTGGATATTACACTGGTGCAAAGATTATTGTCTGTTTCACACATGAGGTGAATCCATTATTGCAGGGTTTAACGCTACTAATGTAAAAGAAATGATAAAATACTGGCATGTTAATGATAAAAGCAAAACACTATGCTTCGATAAATGAAGCCAGATTTGTAAAGATGTGCTGAGGTGCGTTTCCCATTTCACACAGATGGACTAAAATGTATCCTACGTCGAAAATGTATAGATTAAATGAATACGCACAGGGGAAAAAAAGGAAGAAAAAATGTCTGAGTTGTGAGAACTACAACTATTAACACTGCCACTATTTCTAATAACTTTCCTTTCAGAAGTGCTCTTGGCTTCTTCGGAAGACTCATCCCCTCTATAGAGCATCTTCTATTCATACAGAAGCAGAAGTAAGTACAGGGGCCGTGTTAGGGAAAAATGTAAAGAATATGTTTAACAATACATTTTTATATTGAACACAGGATTCATATTTTCCAGAACATTTCACCCTGGCAACCTTAAAGGAGTGATGACATAGCAGTAAAAACTGGTTCATGTAGTTGACATTATTGCATATGTAAAAACTCCAAAGAAAAAAAATGGCACTTTGCACAGCGGGGGATTGTTTTGAAACGCCAGACCTCCCTTCTTCAGTAAAAGAGTTGGGTGCGGTAATGATATGCAGCTTTACCCGGAGACCAAATTGACTTTATTTTGATTGGCTACACCTTATTTGGCTATAACCTTATTTGAGAAAGTAGGTCAAGCTGCGGTCGGAGTTTGCTAAAGGCTATCTGTTAGTAACATGGGCATTTCAGACAGTGTGCTATGTTTATCAGACAAGACAGCATTTAGAAGATAAATAAACTTACAGGTAATGGCAAGATTGCGTTCACCTCCCTCAGTGTTATTGCAGAAGTTTTCTTTTAAATCCAGACCTGACTGCTCAGCAGTTACTCAGCTCCACTCACGCAGTTGAATCAGCGGGGTGAGGGGGGGGGGGGGGGGGGGGGGGGGGGGATCGAGGTTCATTCGGTTTCGGGCCTGAGAACTTTGAAAATCTTTTGGGTCTACCAGCCTGCAGGAAGATTTCCTCAAAGAAAAGACTACAGACCAGTTGCCCTGACATCTCACATCATGAAAGTCCTGGAGAGACTCTTACTGGCTCATCTCAACAAGCAAGTGAACACCTTTCAGGACCCATTACAGTTCGCATATCGTAATGGGCTTGGGGTTGAAGCATCTGAAGCATCTTCCTGCTTCAGAGAGCCCACTCTCATCCGGACCAGTCAGGCAGCACTTTGAGGGTCATGTTCTTTGATTTTTCAAGTGCCTTTTATACTATTCAGCCTGCTTTGCTATGTAAGAAGCTCCATAACTTCCAGGTGGATCCTCCACAACCACCTGGATTTATGACTACCTAACAAACAGACCACAGTTTGTGAGACTGAAAGGTTGTGTGTCTGAGATGGTGATCAGCAGGACTGGAGCACCACAAGGAACTGAACTCTCACCATTCCTCTTTACACTGTACACCTCAGACTTCCAGTACAACTCTGAGTCCTGTCATCTGCAGAAATACTCTGATGACTCTGCAGTTGTGGGGTGTATCAGTGATGGACAAGAAGCTGAGTACAGGGAACTGATCAATCAGTTTGTGAAATGGTGCGGTAACAATCAGCTCATCTTAAATACCAGCAAGACTAAAGAGATGATTGTTGACTTCAGGAGGAGCAAAAATAAGCAGCATAGTCCTGTCTACATCCTGGAAGAGGAGGTGGAGGTGGTGGAGAACTACAAATACCTTGGAGTTCAGCTGGACAACAGACTCGACTGGAAATGCAACACTGACTACATCTACAAGAAAGGTCAGAGCAGACTCTACTTTTGAAGGACGCTGAGATCATTCAACGTCTGCACCAAGATGTTGCAGATCTTCTACAAGTCTGTTGTGGAAAGTGCAATCAGCTTTGCAGCCATCTGCTGGGGCAGCAGCACTAGAATCAGAGACTTGAAGAAACTAAACAAGCTGATCAAGAAAGCTGGTTCTGTGCTGGGGAGAACTCTGGAGCCGCTGGAGCTGATCGTTCAAAAAAGAATGCTGCACAAGCTGATGAAGATGATGGAGGACACTTCCCATCCTCTCCACAACATGGTGAAGAATCAATAGAGTGTGTTCAGTGGGAGGCTGCATCAGGTTCGCTGTAGGACGAAGAGATACAGAAATTCATTCCTGCCAGCAGCCATCACCCTAAAGAACAAGACTGACTGACTTTTTTGTTTATTAAAAAAAAAAAAAAAAGTGAGCTTTTACAATACTGAATTTCCCTTCTGGGATGAATAAAGTATTTACTAATGTACTTACTTGTCAGGGGTCTCTGTGGTACTCCTGTGGTACTGCGTGTACTTCAAACTCCATATCAGACTCTGGGTCGAGCGTATGCAGCTCCATAACAGGCTGATCCGTTTTATCCCGTCGATCGGAGTCCAATTATCCATCAGTGTTTACAAATAACATCCGCACGAGTGCTGCTGGTGCCGGTGTTAAGAACAATTCTGTAATCCTTCAGAATCAGTGTCTCTTCCGGGGCGACGTCATGAAATGGGCGTAAAACATGCTGCAATTGGTCGAGAGCTCCGTGGTTCAGTACAGTCAGCCATCTTACTTCCGTGTTGGAAATTAGACGCATAGAAAAACTAATATTTAACACCAAATTAGTTTCTATAGTAGCGATGGGAACATACCTGTATTTAGCTTGTAAATGCCTGTATTTGACTTTTGGAACGTTTGAAAAGCATGATACAGCTTCTTTAAGAATTATCAAATCAATAAAACAATAAGGACAATAAAAATAATAAAAGAGACTAAATAAAAAGAATAAAAGGTCAAGGCTTTACCTTCTTTGGTCAAACTTCTCAACATCTATGGTAGGCCCACTGCCCAATGCTATGATAGTTAACCTAGTTTTAATCAATTTTCCTGGATCATAAAAATTATAGTTTGCTATGTTATAGTTTGAGATGGAAAACTGTTGTTATTGAGTTAATCCTGAGGTCTTTATATGTAATTTAAACAGTTAAAATCTTATACAAGACTAAATCTATAGTGTATATGGTTAATTTTACTGTTAGCTATAAGCATAAAAAAAAACAATATTCATGTGTTTTATTTGTCATCACTATGAGGGCCTCCTTTGATGGCAATTTTGTATTCCACCAGTTTTTTTTACAGTCATTTTTTCTGTTAATATTCAGTTGTATTTTCAAATTATAATTACGTGTTTATCTGAACATGTTTGGATGATAATGGGTTTTTCATAATGATAAATGTTACAACATTAAAAAAACAACTAATTCTTATTTGTACTGTCTCCAAGGAGGAGTCTGTCAAACAAAGAACTTACTTCTTTCACTCTGCTAAAGCCTTAATAAGCTTATGCTTGGATGAATCACTGCATGCCAAACTAGCAGAAGGGAAATTCTTTATATAAACACTTTAAAGATATCCTTGAAGTTGTGATTGTACAGTATTGTTTACAGATCCTAGACACATCAAAATACATTGGTAATAGATGTTATATATGTATACTGGATGTATATATATATATATACAGTAGTTTTTTGTGAAAACTTTTTTACAATTGCAAACCAAAGAAAATTTGCTGCAAATAATAAGAGTATAAACAGGTGATGTGAAGCTCTGTGCAATTTGCCATACCAGCCAGTTTGCAGTATAGATATGTACCACACCTGAAGGGGGTTGGGGGGTGGGCGCTGTTCTGTGGATATGTTTTTGCATTCACGCTTCTCATGATAACCGTCAGACTAAAATGGCTGTTGCAACCAAGATTTAAAAGAAGAAAAAAACATCAGAATGGTTCATAATTTATACTTCTTTTCCCTGTCAGTTCTTGGTATAGCTCACCATATCATTTTCTGTTTGAGATGCTGCACTCAGCTGCAACAACAAACACCTCACTCAGGCCATATGCAAACCATGACATCCAGATCTACATGAAGCAGCACCCAGTGGTTAGTCATGGCCGTGACTCGCTTTAATTACTGCCTATTCTGTAGTACAGGGACATTGCAATCTGCATTAAAGGCAGAGGAGGTGTATGCACACATAAACACATATGGAAAGATGCACAAAGAAAGGAAAAATTGAACATCTGTCATTTTTTCCCCTTTCAAGCCCCCTGCCAAAAGAAAGCTGGCGCTGCACCTGGACATGAATTATAGAGAGGCACTTGGATGAGAAGGGTGGAAGGAAGAGAGGAAGAGAAGAGGTGAATGGAAATAAGGGAACAGGGAGGATTTCAAATCCCCCCATCTGGAGACTCTCACCAGGGGGCTTGTTGGGTCAATGATCAATTCAGTGCCAATAGCTGCCAATAAGGAATAACACTGCTATACAGTATTCTATGTGCTGCACAGAAAGTTGCATTAAATTATGCAGAATAGCAAATAATACTGGAATGAATATAATTTAAAATAAACACAGAGCTCATTGTGCAACCTCTATTGAGGCTGTTATGAAATGGCCCTCAATTCTACTCTGTTTTCAGACAGCTGTAACCCTTTAGAAAAAAATAATATAATTATACTCAAAGAGGAACTACAAAAGCAAATAGTCCTTTGAAGATAGAAAGCCCAAAATGTCACCCACCCGCTTTGAAGCTCCCTAGCTCTCTTTGTTTCTCTACACTTGTAGCTCACAAAACCACAGGCAGAGCACAGGCTCCATTCAGGGGCCAATTTAGCATGGATGTACCATTAAGAGAAAAAAACCCAGACACACAAACACATGAGCCAAGACAGTGAGATATTGTAGAAATACAAACACATGCAGATATAGGCACACCTGGAAAGGCCGCACTGTGAAGATGCACAACCATCTCCCTTTGATTTCTACCAGGCCTTTGTGGTTTTGAGCACTTTAAGTATCATCTGCTGCCTCTTTGATACACTCATCTGGTTTTGTTAGTCCATTAAAAGCCATATCCAACAAAACAATCTGTATTTCTTCAGCATATAGTGTTTATTCAGTCTCTGTATGAAAGATGTTTGCTGCTGTAGATTATTACCACTTGATCACTCTGAAAGTTTGACAAAAGTACTGTTACATCAGACTGGCTGACATAAAAGAAGAAGAAGAAGAAGAAGAAACAAATCTATAGATTCTGTCCATTTTCTTTTCTAACAAACCTTTGCCTATTTGCAGTTGAGTAACACAAAAGGACCTCCAGTGTTTCATCTGCTGATCAATAACAATTATCTTTAAAAAAAAAAATTTTCCCTTAGCAGACTCACTTATGTCTTCCTTTTCCACATAGTGCTTGTCATTTCTGCTGTCAGTAGGTAGCATGTTCAGAAGTAGTCATTGGCTAAAGTCAGTGCTGTTTAGCTTTATTGACATTTTTCAACTTAATGGCTACTTCATTAAATACAGTACACCAATTCATCTGTCTGTGAAAGGAAATAACTGCCAATCACTTGGCAGAAACTTGCAACATTGAGGCTTGAAGGTATCAAATAAAACATCCGAATGGGGTGTGAGTTATTTGGTTAGTCTTTTCTTAACATGTAAGGGCGAATCCTGTAAATAAAAATGCCTCAGATGGCGTAGATGAATAGAAAAAAAGCAGCAACAACTATTCGGACAATTTGTTATGATCAAGGCAAATAGAATGCTCTCTGAATGCACAAGTTCAACTTTGAAGCAGATTTGTCACAACAGCAGAAAATTGCACCAGATGCAACTCTGATCATCCAAGAAGAGGAAAATGAGGACAGTGGACTCAAAAACATTGGAAAAACTCCAGATGACCCAGTTTTCTGCTGAAACATTTAAATGACAATTGACATTGACATTGACATTAGATGGACACTGATCGCATTAAGATAGAAACATTAATATCCAACAAACACTTTGGATGACAGGTACATATGCAAAGGCAGAAACTTAACTTTTCCCTGATTCCAACGCTTTATACAAGATGTTGATTAAATTTCCCTGTTTCTTTGCTTTTCTCTTGTTGAAATATGGCTCATAGCAGGAGACGGGAAGATGCTCATTTACATAGCTGTTTGTATCTGCTGCTTCATAAAGTAGCACTCATCGAGTACACAAACCGCTGCGCACACAACAAACACATTGTATGAGTACCTGCTGTTCTTGACATGAGGGCCATCAGCACAGCCTCAGAGCAGCATTCACCACGGGCGCGGGCATGGAAGATGAAGGGACCAGGGAATATAGACATGGGGGCGGATGGGTCGAGATGAGGCAAAGACAGACTGAGAGGCTGATGGTGGTAGCAGGGGTAAAGTAGAGAGTGGATTTTCTGCTCAGCCATCTTAGTATCTGCATGCCTTCAGTTCCTGATAAACTAGTGACACAACCTCTAACACTGATGCAAAAGATATTTAGTCATTTTTGTTTTGGCAGTTTCTACTGAGATGCTCATTCAGCTAATAATCTTCACAGCTTTGTGGCAAAATGTGTTGCTTTGTCTGCTCATGAAACAGGAAGCTAGTGAACCATTTTATCATTAACTTCACCACCGAGTGTGAGGAAATGTTGTGATGCCAGCACGTGGCTCTGCTGGAAATTAAATTATGGTAAGTTCTTTGGTCAGATCATCATCGACACTCTGGCTCAACTCCAGAGAAGATTAATTTAAAAATCTGCTTACTGGAGCTATTCTTACCAGTACATAACATTATAGGTTCATTGGGATGACTAACAGGAATTTGAGAAGAGAGTTTTGGACTTAATTCCAGTTCTTCTCCTTGACCTTTGGCCCTAACCTTCATCTACAGATGTAGGATGAACCTTTTCCTTTGGAGATCAAGAAATAGTGGTCATCCAGCCTATCAGCCGGGGCTCGGGGTTCTTTTTGGTGTAAATTACAATTAAAGTGGAAAAATTTTGGTTGACCAATTAATTCAAACTACCTCAACGATTACCTATGTGAGCAACTGAACTGGGGCTATGAAAGTCTGATGTGCTCCATATTAAACCCATGTTGATTTGGAGTGACTTATGCATCATTTAAACACTCAGCCTAGAGTGATGAACATCAACACTTTCAAGACACTCTGCTATCGGTTTTACGAACTACAGAGTGCCATGTTAAAAAAACATAAAAGAAATACCAAAGTTATTACAGTTACAAAAGACAAAGCCTAATATTTTTGTTGTCCGCCAGCTGAATTGCTGAAGAGATAATTACCACATCTGTCCCACTCACACCTCATCCCATGACAATTTGTGTGGATCTCTGAGTAATGCTGTTTTTGCGAAAACTATGAATTTACCTTAAAGGTGCATTGTGCAAGCTTAAATGTTAAATACTATTCTTTTCTTTCCTCCACATGCTCTTACAAAGGGAATCCGCTCGGAACCAGGTGTCTTCTCTTCCGGGATGTAACAACATTCCCTTTTAGGTTAAATAAAACCCAAAAAAATTATCCAGAGAGGAAGGGAAGAGGGGGGGGGGAGGATAAAAAAAAACGGGGGGGAGACCAAGATGGGGGAACAAAAAAAAAGCTCCCCGGAAAGGGGGTGGAGCGGGGGGGGGCATTGCTTGATGTGTAGAATGAGCAGATCTTTCTTCACTGCGGTGGTCTCTAATACTGTTTCTGAATCCTCAATTCGAGAGTTTCAGGTACGAAGCCTCAAAAGGGAGCTTGTGGGGGAGACGAGCTGCACGTTCTTGTTCGTCTGTTTGCACCGGTGTCGTGCATTCCGCCACAGCAGGTCCACGCATGTTTAGACAACACTAACTGCTGCTAAAAGATGGAGAGCAGGTGCCTCTCCAACCCCAACTCAGACTCCAGTAAGACAAAGAAGAAAAGTTTTGTCTTGTGAGACGAAGAGAACCATACTGGAGTCTGACCGGTCCCCATGGCAGTGGGGGTGTTACTCAGGCGGCACCGGAGTAAGACAGGAGTAAACAACCGAGCAGCTTTTTTTCTTTCTTTTTTTCAATGGAGGGAGCTCCAATCCAGTCTGGGAATAAAACGGGACCCACAGTTGGCTTTCCTCTAACTAACAAGGTAAATGTGACGTATGACGGAAATAAGGATGCATGATATTGCAATGCTTCCCTGTTCCCGGGGACGAGATACACTTTGGCCACTTGTTAAATTTAGTTGATGCGGTAATTTTATAAGGTAATCGTGGTCTCAGCCTTTGAATTTAGATATTTGATCTACAAACCAGCGTTAGCTTGTTGTTACCGTTAGCATTCAGTTTGTCAGTTTACTCAACGATCAAACCGTAAACTTGCAGATTTATAACTTTATTACTTCAGTAGACATCGTGACTCTAACTCTAGGCTCAGACTGAGTGTAATGTGGGTTAAATTAGAGACTAACGCAGTCGAAGCAGCTCATGCGTGTACACAACAATAGCGTCACTTCCACTTGTTGCCAGACGCGGCGAATTTCTGTAAAAAAGTTGGAACTTGCACTGTACTCCTTTAATCATAACAAAAATCATACTGGTAGACAAATTTAACCACCTCAGTTGTCTGAAACTAATCAGTAAATGACCATGAAGTTGAAAAAAGGCAATTTGTTTAATGTGGAAATCATCTAAGAAAAGAATAAAGCTGTCAAAACGACTGACCACCCAGAACTGAAGTTGAAAACTAGATTCAGAAACAAACCCGCCTCTCATTAACTATTTTTTTTTCTTTCCAGTATTGGAATCAAGGTCAAGGAATTGAAGCTTCCCGAGATGTTCCTCTACCCTGAATCAAACTCTTTTGGTCTGCTCTGACTAGAAGTTCTCCATATTCCACGACCTCATTCATCCCTCCCCCTTTGACCTTCATTCCTTCCCCTCAAACTAGTCCTCAACGAATCACTTCATTAATCATAACTAAAACTTAGACTGAAGGCAGCTCATTAATACTTCCTGTAAGTTTAATTTAAAACATCAGACTGTCAGTTTGCTCTGATAAAATCCTGTTAATGTGCACCATCATCTGATAATTTCAAGTCATGTTAAAATAGTCTTGAATTTTTCTCAAAAAGTCCACAGTGTTGTAGTGACACACTTCAGTGATTAATCCTGGTTTGTTTACTCGTAAAGTCTGTTTTTTGGGGGTGTGTGAATGGGCAACACTGATGCACATCAAACAAGCGAACTCTAGTCCACCTAAAAACATTGCACTCAGTTTGCCTCCAGGAAGTGGACTACAACTTATGTTAGGCATGTGCCATTGTCAACACCTCACAATTGCATTCGATTTTGATTCAGGGTGCTGCAATTCAATTATGAAACATTTATCACATATTCATTATCACCACAAGATTGGAGGCATCATTTTTCCCTTTTCATATTTTTGTTTGACTCAGTGGCCACCTCACAATTGAAAACCATTCAGTTTCCTTTTTTAATAATAGAAAGTATAAAGTAGTACTGAAAACAATTGGTGGATTTTCAAGAAAAACATAATTTTCCTTTAAGACTTCAATCAACCAAAATCATTATCAGCAGTTTTTACAAATGTGTGTCCCAGCAGATATGATACAACAACTAGAAAAGCACTCGGAGAGCACAGACCTCCGGCAAGCAGCTCATGTCCCCCTCATATTGTGACTCACAACAAAAACTTATACTCCTGCATTCATTTAATCTACATCATTAGATTCCTTGACCATGAAAACACACCAATAGCATCTGGAACCATGCTGGTATCAACAGTTATTTCCAAAAATCAATATTTCCATAATGGCTGTTTTCTTCTGGATCGAGCTCTGTTGCTATTGAAAATGCAGCAGTTCCGTTTACATTCTCCCGATTCAGCAGAACTTGGCTACAATTTGGTGTTAGTTGCAAGTCTGTATCTTCATTTTTTACCTTTCAGCATTGAAAATTCAAATGACTCCATTATTTTTGTGTGTTCAGGAACGTCATAGTATCCGGAATTTTCTATGGATCCGGATCAACTTTTGAAACATTATAGAACTCATTGAGATCCTTTCTTGTAATTCTTTTTTTTTTTTATTTTACCAAACACTCGGGCCATTTGTATGGAGTTATATGCAAAAATTCCAAAATTTGGCCTACCTCACAATGAAAAAGAATCCTTCAAAAAATTCCTGGATCCAGAAGGTGATCCGGATCACCACCAAAATTTAATGGGTTCGTCCTTGAGCTGAGGCACACGGCTGGTGAAAATTTCAGGTCAATCTGTCCGGAACCTTTTCCGTAAAGTTGCTGACAAACAGAAAATCAGACAAACAAACCAAGGCCACCATAAACCTCCTTGGCGGAGGTAATGAGGTTGTTCAACTAATTTATTCTGAGCTACTATAAAAGCTGCTTACCAGCTTTGACTCATCATTTTCCTTTGTGTCTCGTTAATGGACTGGCCCCATGCTGAATAGCTGCACTGCTAACGCAACTTAACAGTTATGTTAATATTCCTATTTCACTACCTGGACACTTCAGAGGATGGACTGTCTGGTCTACATTACTGCCACACTTTGCAGCTGTCTTTCAGTCATTTAATTATCAACAACACCCACCCCCCCCCACCCCCCCCCAAAAAAAAAAAAAAAACGCTTTTTGGACATTTATGAATTGAAATTGACTCAACACCTGTGACATCATGATGCATCATTTTTTTGTGAATCAGTACACCTTTAACTTGTGTGGCAGAGATGGAAGTTATCCTGCATTATCCACTTTTGCTTATTTTTTGTTTGTATTCGCCTTCAGTAATTCCTGACACAGCGCTGCCTCGAGTGAGGAGGGGAATATTTAAAAGGTTCAGTTCATTTGACTTTGGACTAAGAAGGCAAACTTAGACCAGCTGAATCAGTATGAAAACAACCTAAACTTACAACCTTCCCATGCATGTATACTAGGACAAGGGAAGTAGTGAAGTAAACTATTTAGAGTTCTAACTGTAGCTTGACTAAACTGTTGAAGTAATCATGTGGTGTGTTTCTTTTGTGGATTGTCGCTAACACTAAGGAGCACCAGAGTAGAAGGAAAAAGTTTGTCTTGTGTGATCTGAAGTTATTGAATGTGTTCTGTATTGCCAGAAAAATATAAAAAGGGAAACTTGACAACCAATTATTAGGAGAAATTATTCCTTCAAGTAATACATTCAGGTATTTAGAACATTTAATAACCTTAGAGAAAGCTGCGCTTTTATCCAAACACATCTTAAGACAAACAGGATGTTGATTCGGTTTAGAAATGCTCAGAACCGATGAGCAGAAAGCAGCTTAATTCCTCTGCGTGATGCTTTGACACATTTCACATTTAAACACATTGCTGTATTTTCTTCCCTATCCATGTCCGTTTCCTATTTCAAAGCTTTTATCCACCTCTGAAACAATGCATATTCAATTTTTGTTTACGAAGTCAAGGTCTCTGCGGGTGTCTGAGAAAGGTTGCGCAGTTGTTCCAATTTGCGTTGTGTTTCACCCCCTACTCATTAATCTCCCTCCATTCGCTGATAGCTTCGTTTTGTCCACTAGAAATCACTTTCAATTATTCATGCCTATTTTCCACAAATACCTTGGAGATGGAATTAGCAAATAAACAATGCCAGGCGACACTAATCCTCGTCTACAGCAAAGATCCTTTAATGCACTAGAGATCAGGCTGGCTGTTGACAGGCACCTGTTACTGTCTTCAGCTGCTTGCAACAGCAGTGTTGACACAGTAAATATGTTTACAGGAGCAGTGCAGCCCTGACCCTGCACTACAGGTGCAGAGATAATACTGAGGCAAAGGAGAGCAGAGGAGTAGGAGAGCATGGAGGAATGGCAAGAACTGGAAAGAGAACGACTGATAGGATAAAGGAGAAGTGAGAGACACAGCCCAATTCATCTGTTGGTACATTCTCTAGTCATCAGCACAATAGAAAATGTTTGCACACGACTCCTTTCACTGCAACGAGTACAAACAGTCAACGGTGACGAAGCTCCCACTCTGGGCCAGGGACAAGGATGAAAACAAGATGTTTAAGACTGATTTACAGATGCGAGAATGGCCTACTGGAGCAATTTTAATAGCTTTCTTTGACAATGTGAGATATTTTCTGTTTCTGGAGGCACTGGAGGATGCAGGAGAAGGGAAGAAACAAAGAGGATGAGGCATCATGACCTTGGAAATAAAAAGACGTTTAACACCCTTGGTAGAGAGAGTTCCTGTTGAAAGACAAGCACAACATTTAGCAGTTTACTGTGAGTCATACAACTCTGGTTATCTGGCTGCCCTGCAGCAAGCACACGCCACACACACATGCATGTGTGGCATGAATAAATTACCTATTGCAGTGGAGAGTGAAGGTTTCTGTGATCAACAATGCATAAGTGAGATGTGTCATATCGAATAAGCATCATTGTAGGTTTATATATGCATGTGTGTGTGTGTGTATATATATAGATACATATATATATGTGTGTTTGTGCGTGTGTTTGCCCTCTAGCAGACAGGCAGATGATGCAAGGGAGCCTGGAAAAGGTACCACAGAGACTGAAAGAAGATAGCGAGAGTGACGGTTTAGACGACTGAGTGCTGGGCTTCTAGCCGAATGACACACACACATACACACACACACGGATGCAGAGTATTCTTTCACACACTCACTCACAGAGCCGAGGGCAATGGAGGAGAAGAGACGGAGGAAGACTTTGATCACCGAACTGAGCACATTCATGCACTCAACCAGAGAGGGCAGCCAGTGATGAGGAGGAGAGGGGAGAGGGCCCAGGGAGGGTGGGGAAGGGAAGGGAGGAAGACGGGGAGAAAGGAATCCTGTTGTTTTCTGACCTCTGCGCTCATTGATACAGATGTTAAGGCATGAGCTCGTAGACTATAAGGCATCCGACACAGATGCTGCTGCACTCTGCTAGGAAAAAAAAATAATCAGACTTGCTTGACATATTTCTTGACAGTGCAAACCCATGCTGACAAAACTGATTTCATTTCAGCCATATGGGTCTGGACACGAGCATAGCGAAAGCAGTGGCAATATTCATGAAATTTAATTCACACTTATTTCTTTGCCTCTGGCGGCTTGCCTGACTTCTGAACAGTAAATATTACAATATCAAACAGACATACATGTGTGCCACACAGGAATCACCGTGGCATAAATTACCTTTTCGAGTAGTGCATATGTCCAAAAACAGGCAGCCATGGCGCTATAGATCCATCCTCCACGCCTGAGATGCAGGTGGATAAACCATAGCGCTGTTTGCGAAGAGAGCAGGTAATTATTGCTGGCATTTTGACAAGTGTTTACCAGAGTGAAGGTCAACTCTGTCTGCGTGGGAGATCTATGCTAATCTGCTCAGCTGGAAAAGACTACCACTCACCACTCAAATGGGAGCTAGCATCATCACACAGTCACAGCTACTATGTTTTCAGTGGAGAGATGTCTGCAAGGGTGTGTATTTGGAAGATAGCATGTGTGTGATTGTGTGTGCCTCGCAGCAGATCAGAGAGAGTACCAGAGGTCCTTTTACGGAAAGATGGGAAAAAACAGACAGACAGAACCAGGCAGGCAGACAATGGAGTGACAAAGAAAAGGAAGCCAGTTATAAATACAGTAAGCCGGCGAGTTTTTTGCTTTAGTGCAAAACAACAGAGTCTAAGACATTTTACATCTGTTCACAAAATGCTTAGGTTACTTTAGATGTTTTCAAGCATTCTACAGCCTTTGATGGATTTAGTGAAGCACAGACAGCAAAGTAGGGGGAGAGGGGGACACCAAGTAGGAACTGGCCGTGGGTCATAATCCAGTGCCAGCCTGCTGATCTTAATGATAGCATACCATGCATATATGTTATCAGAGAAGATTCTTGCAGTGCGTAAAAACCAGTAGAGCTCTGCTCTGTCTACTAATACACCTTTCCCACTGGCCAAAAACCAGTTTAAACCTGCAAACAATGAGTGGTCGTAGGAAAGGCTCACCCACCCACGTCAACACTACATCGTACAACTCCACAAGTGATGCGAGTTAAAATCCCCTTCAAATGGCTCGGCTCCGGTGAGATGCAGTGGGAACGCCAGACCCGGGTTGAGCTGCAAAATTAGGTGATGATGATGAGTGTTACATGCCTATTGTACGTCATAACATCGCGCCAGTCGTGTCATATAACATATAGCACTGGACCTTTGGGGATCGAGACTTTGCCATCACCGCCCCCACCCTCTGGAACTCCATCCCTCTCCATATCAGGAACTCCGACTCTCCAGTCACTTACAATCACCCAAAACTTACCTGTTCAACTGTGCATACCACTCAAAACCATTCATGTGTTCCCTCCTGTCACACCTGTGTTGTATTATTGTTTTATGTCCGTAAAGCGTCTTTGAGTTTTTCCTGAAAAGCGCTATATAAATCAGATTTATTATTATTATTTTTGTCATTATTATTATTGTTATTATAACTTACCAAAGCAGCTCTGCATCCATTCGACATGGCCTTCAACCAACGATCAAAATGATTTTATAACCATTTTGAGGGCAGACAAAAGTGCAAAACAAGAAAGCAAATTGACTACGACCTAACTTTCTTCCATGTTGCTTATGACATGATTTTTGTTGCACTGATGACATTATCAATGTGAACCCAGCATGATAGCGTCACCAGACAAGCAGCGGTGGGGATGGAGGCACGCAGCTTGACAGCTGGCTGGTTTTTGCCAATGGGAAAGGAACCAATGCCATTTGTAAAGAGGGCCGAACTGTGTTTGAAAAACCCATGTTGATGCGCTGTTTTCCGTGGGAAAGCAGCATATGAGACTAAGCCACTATACTACACGGGGACTTGTGTCGTTACCCAGGCAATGGCATAATGATAATGTTGTTACTTATATTTTAGTCCAGCTTCTGATCTTTTCATTATCCTAACCAGGTTATTTTTGTTGTTTATCTCAACTAAAGAGTATTACTATGTAAATTTTAACTAAAAAGCTATAATGTGTTAACAGGGAGGAAAACCAAAATAAAAATAAACAAGGATAATAAGAAACAGTTGATGTATTATAGCCTCAAACTGGAGTCCCAGGATGAATGAAGCTTGTATTGTAAATTGCTTTGAGACTAGAAAAACACTGCAGAAACGCAGTCCATTTACAATTTCACAACAATTTTCCAGTAGAATACCATTAAGTTTCATATGCAAAGACATAATGAGATTTTACAAAAGCATCAGTGAAAACTTACACCATAAAAACACTAACTATGGAACATTCAGTTTATTTAATGTATTAATCCAAACATAGAATAGTAATAATACTTTTTTGTTGTTTGTAGAATCTTCAATCAAACAAAAGGGTCAAAAACTTCTAGTTGAAGAGCATTATTCAGAGGGAGAAACGCTGAATTTTGTATTCACTAAAATGGCAACCTGGTGAAAAGGCAAGTAATACATTAAACTTTATGTCCTGGTTGCTGTATCCAGAAGTGTATTTAGCCAGCTGGGTGTGACTCAGCAGCCAGGAGGACATTTGGATGCAATGTGTTATTACAGTGTCTGTTAGTGCTTCCCTATCAGTAATAGTATAACTTTTAATGTGTAATCTTAACCAAAACAACTAATAACAATAATAATAATAATAATAACAATTATTATAATGATGTTAATGATAATAATAAAACAAGCTAACACTACATTTTAAAGTAAAAATTGGTGGCTACAACAGGCATCAGTTCTGCTCATGAGTTACTGTAAGTTCTACTATTCTATCCCTACAACAACCAAGTGCAAAATTTTCTCCCTGTATGTAATTCAACAGTCATGTCAGGAGGACTATTTCACAAAATGTGTTAACAATATCCTATGGGTAGTTTTTTTTTTTTTTTTTTTTAGCCAACAATAGAAAAAAAAAGTACACATACTATAGTTGTTTTGACTGTTGGTTTAAAGGAACACATGACAATGACATCTATAGCTCCAAATAGCATCTTAAGTGAAATATTGCTTTGCATTGCAATAAGGAGACAGGAGTTTGTATGTCGTGTCCAATGGTTAATCCAACATGAGTGTAGAACAATCACTGTTTCATAGAGGTCATAACATTAAAACAGGAGGATAATTCCAATCATGTTCAGTAAGAGTCAGTCATTGGATGAAACATTAAAGCTAGGGTTGGCAATGTTGGAAAAACGGTTTGAGCAAGCGACAGTTTAAAAAAACACGACACCTGAAACCACGCCTTCAGAACGCAGGGACGTGTGCGCCGATGTTTTACGAGCAGGTTAACGATAACAGCCGAGTGGATAGCTCGTTAGGTTGATAGTAAACAGCTGACAAACCACGTTTTTAAAAGCTTTAATCAACTCACCTCCAACTCCTTCTGCAGTGTAAAAAGTTCACATTGCAAACGTCAACACCTCTGAGACTTAATCCATATCTGTTGTTTTGTTTTGGATTGTTTTTTTTTTTTTTTGGCGCAGCAGCAGTTAGCAGTCCGTTAGCTATATTTGTTTACAGTGGGCAGCACACAGGGGGGTCATGTGAGGGATGGATAGAGGGGAGGGACAGAGATGAGACACAAAGGCATGGATTTGTTCTTTCTTTAAGTTGCAAGTTACCAATTCCTGCCTTTCGGTGCGAATGGCAGGAATTGGTCAGAGCTTTTACAGAACTGCAGCTCTCAAAGAAGTCTGACTTATTTTCTTCCTTTTTATGAATACATGATGTATTGATGACTGTCAGGATGGAAGGACCATTTCAGCCAGTATAACAAAAAGTGTTTCTGAGCAGGATTACCAACTCTAGCTTTAAATGGAACAATGACTGGGGTTCCAGGCAACCAGACCAAGCTTTTCGAACAGTTTGCCTTTAAGATCCCATCTCCAGCCAGCTACATCAGGTCACTCTAAACACTTTAAACCAGTATCACTTTAAATTACAGGTCACCCATCTTCACTGCTTTTCCTTCAGAGTCAGGAGTAAAACTTATATATAAACATATAACATGACAATATAACAGTGACCCCTTTCAATTCAATGTGCTGTACAAAAGCAACGTCAAAACACATCTCATTTAATGATATAGCATTTTGGTGAAGCTCATAGATTTACTTGGCTCCAAAATTTATAATTTTACTGTAGCTTTTCATTTACAATGTCCAGTCCGTTTACAGCAGCATTTAAATGCACTCAATGGAAGAAATTAACAAAACAAAACCTAAAAACAAACAAAACAAAACAAGAAATCCACCTGTGCAGCATTGGAAGCCACAGGTAGCTTCCTAGCTACTGTTCAGTGGCTCTAAAAGACAGTAAAGTACTGGTATTTTGGACAAGTTTCTTAAGAGACTAAGCCAAATGTGCAGTAATGTTGGCCTGTAAATGCTTAATATACAGTCAAGCAACTATTTGTGAACAATTTTGCCAAATCATGAGTAAGTCAAAACTCTGTTCACAGCATGGTTTTTCTATCTCCAAGTTACAGAAAAGCAGAGACATTAGTGTTGCCTCTCTTCATCTAATCACTGCTATGTTTCCTTTTTTCTACTTTTATCTGTCAGACAGGCTTAAAAGCTTTGTTGGAGGATGTAGAGTTTTTCAATTTCAGCAATTTCCTTCAAGGTTTCCTGCCTTGTTTTGCTTTTGGAATAAACACAAATTGTAGATGTTCATAAACAGGTAAATGTTCTTTTTCTACCTAAACTACTCAGGAATCTTTTTTCTCCTTCTCACTGGCTACACTCATGTTTTCACTTACTTGTGGCCGAGACAGAAACACACAAGCAGAGGCGGAAGCATGGGGGCAGACATTGTCTACGTCCACTTCTCTGTGTGTCTCCCTCGGGTGACAGCCGTGTGTCAGGGTCTCTGCTTTCTGCTCCAGATGGCCCAGCAAGTTGCCCCCAAGGTCCCTAGGATCCCAGTGCTCATTGACCAAGACTGGGGTTCTCACGGCCCGGGGGCCTGCGGACTCATTGCTATGGCCTGGCCTCTGGGGCCTTTGAGGCCTCTAAGGGGCTCCGAGGGGCTTTGGGGTCGCCCAGCCGTGACAGCCAAGACAATAGGAGTATCCTCACCCAGCTCCCACCCACCACCTACAGCCGCTCTTAACACACACATATCCACTCACACAACCTGGACATCCTGATCTCAGCTGGTGGAGACCATCCAAGTCATCAGGTCTGGATTTTTTATACCAAAAATTTCAATAAATTTGAGATTAGTTACAGTATAATAGCAGCAAAAACACATCTTTATCATCAATTTAAAAAAAAAATGTAGCAGGACATAATTATACACTAACACTCTATGAAGCAAAAACAACCTTCAAACACAGGAAACCACCTACTCGCTGTGAAGGGCCCAAATGTGTAAGTGGATCAAATCCATCATCGGCTTCAAAACGTCACTTCACAGTGAGCAAAAGCAGTTCTGGCAGATCTATTCTCCCTGACTGAAGGTGATTTACATGTTTAGAAATCACTGAGAGGAAGCAAGACGGCGGAAAAAGTAGACTTCTAAACAACACATTCCAACATTGGTTTTAACAGCTTGGCTGCCACTTCATCAAATATTGAATAAATCATTTTCTTGGCACAGTTTGAACGCAGCTGAAAAAAAAAAAAGAAAAAAGAAAAAACAGCAACATTCACACGTCCATACACACGCGCACAAACACGGACACATAGAATGTCTTGTAGTTTTGATAAAGCAGCAGCTTTCTCTTTTGTTTTGCAGCCGAGCAGGGATTAGGCAGTGCAGGTCTTTGTCCTGCGGTTTTCCAGTTGAGCAGAACACAAGAGCCTCTACCTCCACTAATACAGTCAGACCTCCCAGCAGGCCTTTCACCACACAGCCGCTAAGAACCTGCTGCCTAAAAGATGCTTTTCAATGACTTATCAAATCTCCTCTATACTGTCCATGCCTTTCAACTGAGTCTCTTTGTCTATTCTTTTCAATGGGGCATTGAACACATCAAATAGAACTGATGGGCAGATAGATGGACAGTAGAATGTAGCAGAGCCATATTAATCTCTTTCAGACGCTGCAGAGTACAGTCAAGGTAACACCAGTGGAGCTTTAATACATTAAATATCTGACTCTCAGAATGTGAGAGGCATTTCTTACATTTTTGACCTTGTAGAGACAAAAAGGAACAAAGTAAATTAATATTATCAGTATTAAATACACAATAATCAGAGAATGTTGCATTAAAAATGATCAGGAAAACCAGCAATACATAAACAATAAGCATTTGATAAGCTGTTTAATGAACATCTATGTGTTTTAAGGCAAAGGAGACATTCTAAAATGAGCTCTCTGAACATGTAGGAGGCATTTCTTTCTGTTTTCTTCACGTTTTGTAAACACCAATTAATCTCTAATGAAAATACAATAATTGCTAGCTGCAGTCTTTAGAGCAAATAGCCAATATTCCAAGTAGTACTGACACATTCATTGGTTAGTAAGCAGGAAAACTATGGCTACAGCTGTGATAATGGATTAGCCATTAATGTAGTTTTAATTCCAGCTTCTTGAATTTGTTTAATGCAAAATACACAAAGAAGAGAGGAAACAGTTATTTGCTCAATAGAGAAACTGATCAGCTGCATACTTATTCTTTTTTTTTTTCCCCTCTCTATGACTGTTAAATAAATTCACCTGGTTTTGGGAAGCTAAGTGAATAGAATAAGACAATTAAACAGGGTTAATCATTAGCACCCCTGATGAAAATAAATGTGTAAAGTAGCCAAGAATTCAAGTTTGCCCAGGGAATAACTAAATACTTTTGTACAGATTATAAATGGATAATTATATCTGTTTTAACAGTTATTGACTAGCAGGATTCTCTGAATCATTCTTAGTTTTATGCTTTTCAGCTGGCCCTCTGCAGCACGCTGGGTACAGAATGCAGCAGGGGTTTTTGATGAGTTCATTAGGAGGCCATGTCATTTATGCACAGTCACACATAAGGCAAAGGTCAGCCAGGATTACCCAGGTGGCCACTGCATGTGGGTGTCAGTTTGATTTTCAGACTGCACTAAAACCACACTGTTCCCTCACAATCTGGTCACTACTTAAAAATCACCCCATCTTTGCCATATCGGCTTATAATTCATCTTAATAAATTATTTCTTTTCCTTTTCTGGGACTGGAGAGCAATAGGAATTCACTTGGGTGGGAAGTCTGCGTCACACTGTGGTGTGAACGGAGGGGATAAAACTCATGCAAGACGTGGTTTAGGGTCAATGGTGGGCCATATGACGCTCCACAGACAGAAGGTTCCACCTCTTATATCTCCAAAAAGCTTTTTTTTTTGTACATTCTACAGCTGCAATGAACGTTCATTTGGGATAAAGGAGCAATATAACAAAACCATGAGAAATCTTTCCTCTACTTACTCAAATTACCATTCTGGTGGCTTGCACTCATAATTCATCAATATGGATCAGGCTCATGATCATGTTGACATAACATTTGGTCTGACATTTCAGCCTTGCTCACACTGGTCATTAGCTCTCACCACACGCAAACTCATCAAAGAACATCTGCACAAGTGAGGAGAAACAAAAAGGAAATGAAGAAGTAGAAAATTACTAAGAATAAATAAATAAATGTACCTGAATCAAATTCATTTAATTGTTTTGTTAAACAAACACTGGAAAAGTGAGGGATGAAAATGGCGGCACACTGAAACCTGCTAATCCATAACTCAAACCCCTTGCCCACTTTTCTTCCAGTAAATCTGTACCATCAACCATCATCCAGCACCTCGATAATAGGAAACGAGCTGGTGCCAAAAAATGTCGCTGAACAGAAAAACTGGAGCAGCAACACATTTCTGCCAATAACAACACCACCATGTTGATTCTGGGCTGATATTGGATGATATTGACTGTCAGGAGTATTGCTGTTCTTCTCAAAGTCATTTCCGACCAAAGCAAGGACACTGACACACATCCAACACACACCTCTCGCACGCAAACGTTAGCACCAACGGCAGCCTCAACAGAGTTCAGACAATGAAGAGGGGAGCAAAGGCAGTGCATACTGATAACCTCCTTTCTGTGGTTGACAGCTCTCCATCAGTCTACATCAAACAAGTGCATACATGCAGGCATACACAACAGTATAGACTCTGATTGGCCAGTAGCAACCTGTCAGCCTGCTGGATGTAACAGATGACCATAAACTGTCCTCTGTACTCAGTATGAATATGTGTGTGTGTACAGAAGCAGTAAGTGTGAAGACTGGGCTCATCATTTCTGTAATTGATGGTCATCTGTCATCACACACTGTTGATAATCTTCTTGGGGACAGGGGTTTGTCTGAACATGATGAACACCCGCGCATCTACTGTATCTGGAGAGACTAATCTGTGTTCTCATTTACTGAAGCCCAGAAGGTGACAGAGTGCTCTAACTTGTAAAAACGAGATGAATCACAATGAAGGCTGTCAATAGAATCGCTGTGTGAAGGTGATGAAGGGAAAATCATGGCCTCCTCTTACCTGCAACTTGAACCAGATCTGCAGTGGTCACGTTCTTCGGATTTGGCCCGACTCTGAATGTTAGCGCAGGACCCAGGACACTGCAGAAAACAATGCAGAAAAAAAAAAAAAAAACTAAGCATGTTTCAGGTCACGCTTCATTATCTTTTTCCAAAACCAATACCATCAAAGCTGAGCCTACATCATCTCCTACACTTTGTAATGCTTTATTTATAGTGTTATAGTCAAGACCACACCACCAAGACCAAAGCTTTACAGAGACATTAGAGACCATGTGCCTCATTTATAAAGCTTGCTTTCGCACAAAACCGGGCTAGGAAGTGCGTAAGCAACTTCTCACGCAAAAGTTGGGACTTATAGAAAAAAAACTAGCTTAGGAATGTGCGGAACTTTAAAGCAACCCTTACCGATGTTGCATTCTTACACTATTTTTCTAACAGGGTAAAATGCTATGAATGAGGTAATGGAACTCTAAAATACAAGACAGACCCACCACTAATCAAAATAAAATATCATTCCAATCTCTAAATATTCAATGAAAACTCCAACCAATCCTTGAAGTGGGGTGCACCTCTAGGATTGTCCAACGGACCTGCCTGTCAGACCTTTGCTTCTGCATTGGGATGTGGAGGGAATGAAGGGGTGTGTCTTAGGAGTGAGGCGGGACTGTTTATATTCAAATAATCTTGCTGTGCTTTCTGAAATGCAAGATTGGTAAAGGCTGCTTTAAGCAAACTACAGACCTTGCTTATGCACATTTTGGAGACTGCCCAGAGAAAAATAATTTGGGGAAGGTGATCTCATAAATGTCTAATTTACTTCTAGACAAATGTGAGATCCACGTGAGAGCTAAATGAGACAATGGCTCATTTCTCCTGTTTGTCCATCTCGTCTCCAGATAGAAAAGTTGCACATAATCTCAGTCTCACCTCCAGTTCCAAAAGAGATCTCAGTCATTTCTTAAAAAATTTCTTAGGATGTCTGCATTAAGTCTTAAATAAGACTATTTCTCCTGGTGAATTTTAGAAGAAACAAAAGAGAAATTCACGAGAACAACTTGAAACCTGAAAGAGGCTGAGATGAGATCTCCATTTTTGTCTCCTGAGATGCAAAAGAGAAAACTTTGAGTAGTAAAATTTTCCTCTGGGTGGGGATCGAGCCCCGTGCAGGCTCTGCATATGTCCCGTCACTCTCAAACATTTAATACCCCCTTCATATCAAATCATTATCATAGATTGACTTTACAGGATTCAAACCAGCAGCATTATTTATGCTGCGCAGTTGAGCTGAAACTATAAGAACCTTTCAAATAAATAATAAGGTCCGTAAGCAAACTTGTATGTTAAATCAACATTTCATCAAGTTTTCTCACCATCATCTTCCTCTATCCGATGATCATCAGGGTGATATATTTACTGCATTAATACACAGATTGTGACAAGGTGCGCAGCAATCAAACTGACTGATCTAAGCATATTAATACCAGGGACACTTGTGCGTGATGCTGCACATGGATGCATCAGTGCTGCTGGAGGACATACAGATGATGATGATGATGATGATGATGACTGGCTAATTAGCAGATTTACTTTTACAGCGCTTTTCTCTACAAACTGGACCCAGATAGACCACTCCGCTGAAATCGTGCCACCCCGCGCATCAGCGGCTGCTGACCACAGCGCGGTCCGTCGTGGAGCCATCGGCCTCACCAAAGACCGGCGAAGGGATGCAGGAGAGAGGGGGGGTGGGATTGCTGCACCACACAACACAAAAAGATGTTCTGCACACAGTTGCACTGACACGGCGTTTCCTCCACAGTTCTACAGCGCGACCTCTGGAACAGACCTCTGTTACATCATTCACCCCACAACAACCTGCTTTCACTCAGCAAACTTTAGATTATCTGTGATTCCACTGTGACGCCCAAATAAAATGTTTTTGTGAGGCTCCAACTCACCAACAAGCACCTCCACTTCAGTCTCCGCGAAATCATGTTTTATTCTCTTTTTGTTTGCCAGGATTCGGCTTTAAATGCCTCAGATCAGCTGGCTCATTTATATGTAGAAACATCCATAAGGTGCTTTGCATTGACCATTTATGGTAGAATGTGGGTGTGTAGGGGGGCGGAATATGAGCCAAATTCACCTGCGCAAACTTCCAGGAAGAGTGTGATTTATTAAAGGGAAAATGCTTAAATTTGTGCACGGTTTTATAAATCTGAATATTTTTGGCATACGTAAACTTTAGGTTTTGGGCGTAAGTACACTTTTAGTAAAGATCTTACACACAGTTTTATAGATGAGGCCCCAGGACATTACCAAGACATTACCCAGTCTTGTACAATTTCTTGGTCATGGAAACGTCTTGGTCTTGTCTCAGTTCCTGGTCTCAGTATTGTCTGGGTCTTGGTGGTGTGGTCTTGGCTACACCACTTGCTTTATTCTTCAAAACAGCAAAAAAAAAGTGAGTTAGCAGCAGGGTCTACTGTGATGAGTTTCTGTGTGTGTTTCAATGGTCACTGAAAACACAAGTTAGAGGTTGAATTCTGGCTTTATGTTTATGTAGCAGGCTAATAAATGCAAATCAATAGTGACTTTTTAACAAAGTTACAGCAAAGAAAAAAAAAAGATGTAAAAGGAGATGGTGTTTACTACTGTATTGCTTGACTCTGTACATGGGTTGGCAGAACAGAAGACCAGAAAATAAGTAAAATACTGATAATTGTATTTATATTATAAATAGAGATGCACCAATCCAGTTTTTCCCGATCCGATCCGATAAGATACCTGGGCTGAGGGTATCGGCCGATACCCAATACCAATCCGATACTACTATTGAATGAATGAACTGTATATCTTGCTATATGAGTGAAGGTATCAAGCTTGACGTAAACATTTAGCCTTGTTTAAATAAAAGAAACAAATCAACAGATATAAATGTACTTAATGTTATTCATCAACAAATAAAGTGTACATTTATTATGATATTGACAAAACAGAATGCTGGATTGGCCTCATTCATCCGACATTTGATCAGGCTAATGTGTCAATATCGGAGCTAATATCTGATCCAGATATTGGATCAGTGCATCTCTAATTAAATGTATGAGTAATCCTGTTGAATTTTTATTCTAAAATAACCTATAATTTAGTCTAACTAAGCATTACATTTTAACAACAATAACAATAATAATAATGATAATAATAGCTCTTATTACTCTTTTTTTAGTGAAGAATCATGCTACAATGTATAGTAATTCAGCAGTTTCCCAGGGTTGGTTATTACAGCTTTTAAGTTGATATCTTATACAGAAACTACAGAGAACAGATAGAAATGATATCAGTAAGAAAGACTGCATAATTCCAACAGCCTTTGTTAATATCAAGTAAATAATCATGGTTCAACTATTCCCTTTCCCTACAAATTTGCTCAAAGAACAAAGTACATCAGCTGAGCGGCTTCTTTTCTTTTTAACCACAATAACCACTGCCCTTCCTGCTCCTTTTTCTCCTCTATCTGGTCAGGAGTCAGCAACAGACGTCTTTCCCTGGAGCAGAATAAATGTTGAAGGTCCCTGAGGTTGGCCATGAAATAAAATCTAACAACCCCAGCAGACTGTCTGAATCCCCCCCCTATGGTCAGGGGGAAAAATAACAGTGTAGCAATGTGTAAAGAAATAACCCTACTCATGTCTGGTGCAACCTTTTTATATCCCAAAAGAAAGGATTTTTATACAGCAAGAAGATGGAAAAATGACTGTTTTTAACAACTAAAAGAATAAACTCTAGTGTGGCTATCCTCATAACAAGGATCAACAAGGATCATGACTGATGAAGATGAAAGAAAAATTAGTGCAACAAAAAAAGAGGTTTGCGGTCACTTTCGAGAGAAGATAAAAGCAAGTGAGTAAGCTAATTATCAATGCACAGATCTTGCATTGATGCATTGATCCCTGAAATTAGCTCCAAGTTTAAAACTCCAGATATGAGCATCAAGTTTCTTACCTTTAGTGTTTTATTCAGTTTTAAATGGTTCATTTTCGAAAACAACTGAGGTGGAAAAATTTAAACTTGTCTCTAATACAAATTAGCTTTTGGAAACCAGAAGCTCAAAAGCTTATTTACGTAATGGCCTAGAGTTAAATAAGAAGATTTTGCATTTGGATGCTCTTACAACAAAGATAATCCTGGGAGATGCTTAGAATAGCCTAGCACAAACTAGAATAAAATATCAACACTGCCAACCCACTGGCTAAGCTGTTGGCCTGCCTTGAGCCCTGTTAAACTGAGCTAAGTTATGGTAAAGGTGCAGTTTGTAACAAAATCAAATGTCTGTTGTGTAATATGGCAGCAGAAGATGAGGAAGATGGACCCAAATGGAGAACTCACAAGGGACAGGTGGATGAAGAATACAGATGTTTTGATAAATCAAAACACTGCAAGAGTAGGAATTGTAGAACTGAAAAACAGACCAACACACAGCTAACACAATCCAATGAACTGACAAAAGACACCAGAAAAATTCAACTCATGAACCAAGAAACGATGTCAATAGCTACGCTTACATGCCTTTTCCTCTTTGTTGTTTGCGGTAGGAGCATGAGTATCAAGCTGCTGCTTGATTAAAGTCCTTCAGAAACCACAACAACCGAGACTATCAGTTTTAGACCTCTGTCTTTGATAAATCACGTGATGTTACATCATTCTGCGCAGGTCAGACAGGAACATTCTGCTTAAATGTCACTGCATGTACACACCAGATCGGAATGAAATAGTTGTACACAGCTGCCTCGAAATCTTATTTCAGAAAGGTTTCAATCCAAAAGGGGAAATAGTCTTCATGTAAACGTAGACGAAAACAAGCTTATGCCTGTAAGAACTGACAGCCACCATCCATTCACAACTGTGCTTGGCATTTGAGGTAATTTCTATGCCCATTTTTAACACTAGATATCAGTAGTTCATACACACTGTACCTTGAGCCAGTGGTTATCAAACTAAAGGTGGGGACCCCAATGGAGGTTGCAGGATAATGGGGTTTATGCACAACTCCACTACTTCCTGAATTTAAGTCAACTACTTTGTCTCCTGTCTTTCATTATTAGACGATTTGATTAATCCAGGTGTGCCTGACCTCAGTAGCCATGAGGACAATGGCCAGATACACCTGGAATTATCGGTCTGTCCAGTAATGAAAGGCAGGAGGCAAAGGACCTGGCTTAAGTTCATGAAGTATAGAGTGTGCATAAAGCCCATTTCAGGGATAGCCATATTATTGCTTAAAAAACAAACAAACAAAAAAAAGAAAAATCAAGAACCTACATATATGAAATGATATACATATATGAATTTTTGGGCTATCAAAATGAATGCATTATTAGAAAGAACTTAATCTGTGAAATTAACACATTAACTTTTTAAATTATTGCAAAAATAATAGTTATTATTAATGACATATTAAAAATCCATATTTATCATTATCTCAATAAGAAAAGCTGCCATGTAGCTGCCTTGTCACAGCAGGGAACCAAATCCAGTTAATACATTCTTCCTCCTAATTTATGAAGTTCATGACAGTTTTCAAGCCTTACATGTTGAATCTTTATCAGCAGCCACGTTTACATGGAGACATTTTCCTCTTTTGCTTTGAAATCATTTTTGATTTAAAGCCAGAGTTGGTAATTCTGCTCAGAAACACTTTTTGTTATACTGGGTGAAATGGTCCCTCCATCCTGACAGTTGTCAATACATTATGTATTCATAAAAAGGAAGGAAAAAAGACAGACCTTTGTGAGAGCTGCAGTTCTGTAAAAACTCTGACCAACCCCTGCCATTCACACCAAAAGGCAGGAATTGGTAATTCGCAACTTACAGAAAGAACGAATCAATGCCTTTATGTCTCATCTCTGTCTGTCCCCTCTCTCCGTCCCCCACGTGACCCCCCCTGTGCGCCGCTCACTGTAAACAAATATAGCTAACGGACTGCTAACTGCTGCTGCGCCAAAAAAAACATACCAAAACAAAACAACAGATAAGGATTAAGTCTTGGAGGCGTTGACTTTTGCAGTGTGGACTTTTTACACTGCAGAAGAAGTTGGAAGTGAGTGGATTAAAGCTGTAAAAAAAAACGTGGTTTGTCAGCTGTTTACAATCAAGCTAACGAGCTATCCACTCAGCTGTTATCGTTAACCTGCTTGTAAAACATCGGCGCACACGTCCCTGCACGTCCCTTACTTTGTTTTTCATTTTTTACTGAATTTTTTTTGGGATCACAACATGATGTCTAGCTTTTGAGGATCTTTTTGGTCTACTAAACTTCGTCAGGCAGGTCCTATTTAAGTAATTTCTTGATTGAGAACAGGTGTGGCAGTAATCCGGCCCTGGTGTGGCTAGAGAAATTGAACTCAGCTTTCCAAAGATGTGATAAACCACAGTTTGTTTATGTTTTAACAGAGGGGGCAATGCCTTTTTCACACAAGACCATGGAGGTTGGGATTCCCCCCCCCCCCCCCCTTACAAATAAAAATCTTCATTCAAAAACTGCATTTTCTGTTTACTTGTGTTATCTTTGACTCACATTAAAAAAATTTTTGATGATCTGAAACATTTAAAGTGCTGCTGACACGATTTTAACATTTTTTGCCATGTTTTATAGACCAAAACGTCCTTCATGATGATCTATGTAACATAAACAACCGCAGCTGCATAAATGAGTGCTTAGAAAACATCGCTGCTTTTCTGACCAGACTGTGGCGCTGTTCACCACAGGAGTACAAAACCGGATGTGACATCAGCGAAAGACTGCCCACCCGGCTTGTTGACTGGAGAGCTAGCGGTTTTGCTAACAGTTTCTCCTTTTGTTTTAGCTATACTGGCTAAAGGTTACAGATATGCCGTCGCGTTGTGTTGCAGGTTTTTGTCCAAACACTCATAAGAATGGTGTA
The DNA here is from genome assembly GCA_023101725.1 of Atherinomorus stipes. NCBI lineage: Eukaryota > Metazoa > Chordata > Actinopteri > Atheriniformes > Atherinidae > Atherinomorus > Atherinomorus stipes. The sequence goes on from JALJCO010007127.1 coordinate 837,433, forward strand.
AGTTTATTCAAGTTTCCAGCTACGGGACTTTTAGCTGTGCTGTCAGCGCTGAGTGCTGTCGAATGGGATTCCAAACTGAGAGCGCTTGTTTTAAGACAAGGAGTGTCTGAGGGTTGAATTTAGACTAAAACGGATGTGGACACTTGTTTTGCAGGAAGGAGAGTGAGGAAAACAAGCACACCCCAACAGCTACGTTAGGGGTCGTAGCAAGATGTTACTAAACAAACCGTGTAGCTGTGACGAGCGGATTTTTTGGACGGTGAAAAATGATTTTTTTTTCTCAGTGTGTCGGCTATTTTCACACTATGGAATCGTTTTCATCAAAAATATTTTTGATTACTTTAAATTGATGAACCCTTACGAACTTACGAACAGAAGGACTGTAAACAATGTAAAGAATTGAAGATTGGACTTAAAAATGGCTTCTGGATCCACTTCAAAGGTAGGGAGATGCAGTTGCTTCTTTTTATTTATGTATTTATTTATGTATTTATCTAAGCTTTATAACCATGTATATGTCCATATAGTGGCTTGCTGTTGTTAATTGAAAACACAGCTAAATGGGCGCTGGTGTCCAGGTGGGTGTGGAGAGGTTAAAAATCATTTTTTTAAATAGTTACATTTATTCACAAATTACTATATAAACAAATCACTAACAACAAAAAATGCTAATCGTAATGTATAACAAAGACAGCAATCGGTGTTCCCCTGCCGTGTGTTTCCCTCTGCTGCTGCAATGACCATGTCATCTTCTCCGGCACTCCCGCTTTCAGAGTCTTGCTCACTCGGCAAGTCCGTTTGGTAAGGCTCAAATCTATAAGGTGTGATGCCTCTATATTCCTCAACATCACCTAACTCTTCTGAACTGTCTGATGATTCCGCCAAACAAATCAATTCCAGGCAGGGACCATCATCGTTACCGTCCACCGCTTCCATGTTGCTTGTTGTTAGCCGACCGAGTAAATTAAAAAATAAATTAAAAAAGCCGACCAAGATCTTTCGCTGACGTCTCAATATGGCGGCGTGTTTTTCTTAGTCGCTGTTGCAGAGCTCCTTTCAAACTCAGAAAACTTAAGATATTTCTGTGAAAACAAGTCTGTTTGACTTACAATTCCACTGAGCCACTCATTTAGTGTTGCTGTAATATTGTATAGTAGCATTACATGAAATGATAATCGTGTCACCAGCACTTTAAGTGTGACAAACATGCAAAAAAGTAAGACATTAGGAAGGGGGCAAAAACTTTTTCACACAGCTGTACATCACATGATTTATCAAAGACAGAGAGGGCTACAAACTGATCGTCACAGTTGTTTTTGCAGTACTTTCATGCAGCAACTTGATACTCACGTGCAGTGTTTTAAAGTAACGAAGTAAAAATACTTTGTTACTTTACTTAAGTAGGATTTCTTTTTATATTTGTACTTTACTTTACTACTTCTATTTCTGATTACTTTTACTTCACTACATTTTCCGAAAAAAAATCAATACTTTTACTCCATTACATTTACATTAGCATCTTAGTTACTCGTTACAAAATAAAGAGGAATATAATAGCCAATGGACAATTTTTGTTTTGTGGTAGAGGGACCAGTAGCCACTAGCAGCCTAGTGCAAGCTGTCTCTGAAGCTAAACACACCTTTACCTGCCTCAGCAGCAGGCGAAAGGCTGTTTAGCATCGCTGGTCTGGTCTTCAGCCCAAGAAGAGCGAGACTGTGTTCTCGCCATTTTGAGAAACTACTTTTTTTTGAGGTTGAACAAAAAGTTTTTCTGGGTTCAGTAATGACTGGATGGACAGTTCATGTGCTGTCGCACTGCAGTCATTAAAAGTTCAACCAATAAAGTTCTTTGTTTGTTTGCATCACCTCCAAGCACCAAGAGTTTATTAGGAATGATTTATATTGAATGCAAATGGGTATGAATTTTGGTCATGCACGTAGGTCTGTAAGGATGGGTTTGTGTGTATTTTTATATATGGTTGGGTTTATGTAAGGAGGTATTGAAGCTTCTTTACACTTTGGAAATTAAACACAACTTAAAAACTAGACAGGAATACAGAAAATGTTAAAGGAGTGATGACAAAACAGTTAAAAACTAGTTTATGTTGTTGGCATTACTTTATATGTAAATACTCCAAAGAAAAAAACTGCATTTTTTACAGCGGAGTATTGTTTTGAAACGCCAGACCTCACTTCCTCAGTAATACAGTTGGGTCCGGTGATGATATGGAGCTTTACCCGGAGACCACGTTGACTTCATTTTGATTGGCTACACCTTATTTGGCTATGACCTTATTTGGAGCTGCGGTCGGAGTTTGCTAAAGGCTAACTGCTAGCAACATGGGCACTTCAGACAGTGTGAGCTACGTTCATCAGACAAGACAGCATTTAGAAAATAAATAAACTTACAGGTAATGACAAGGTTGTGGCCCCCTCCCTCAGTGTTGCTGCAGAAGTTTGCTTTTAAATCCATTTGTTTGAAAACCCAGACCTGACTGCAGAGAAGTTACTACTAGCTCCATACACGAAGCTGAATCAGACAGGGAGGGGAGGGGGGAGCGGACGGTGCATAAACCGTTAGGAGAGAGAGAGAGGGGGGGGGGCTGTTTACTTGATAGTGTGCTCTTATTGGAGCAATTAAATTACGTAGAATGATAGAACTACGTAGAATGATAGCCTGCTGTCTGATTCAACTGTTTCTGAGCAGAGAGACAAAGCTGACAGACCATAAACAGGAACTCTGATTCTCACACAATAGATCATATTATACCCCCAAAACCCCAGAAAAGTGAAATTTGATGTCATGGCACCTTTAAACTCAAATTTCTGATTGCGTTTTATTAGCAGTACTTTTTACTTTTGATACCTAAGTACAGTAAGTACTACCTACTTTTTTACTTTTACTCAAGTAATATTCTAGCAGGCGACTTTTACTTTTACTTGAGTAATTTTGCAGTAAGGTACTTTTACTTTTACTCAAGTATGGCTTTTGGGTACTTTATAAAACACTGCTCACGTGCTCCTACAGCAAACAACGAAGACGAAAAGGGGTAGAGACAGAGTTTGAATTGAAAACAGAAGAGGAATATTCTAACCTTGTGTAACCGAAGGAAAACCCTTTCGCTTTGGCACTTTTCATTCGGAATCCGGTGTATACTGTACATAGATCATTTTTATTCTAGCCAATTGCAATTGTTATAATTGGCTCCATATAAATGTAGTGGGTGTCCAGAAACAAAGTTATTGCAGGTGCTATATCTAAAATCTAAATGCCAGTATCTCAGTGAGAAAAGCTGAATTTTGGCATTTGGGTGCTTTTTCACATCTGTGAATCTAATCCACCACAGTCCACTTTATCCTCTTTATTTATGAAGATTCTGACAGTTTCCAAGCCTTACAGTAACAGGTTGGCCACAGAATGACCCATTAGATATAAAGCTTCATGTAAATGTTGAATTCAAGTCATAATTTGTGATGCAATTGTGGTTCAGTTTTGCTGCATTTTAACTAAGACTGCTGTGGATTTCGGTTGAAAAATGTGTTACTCTAACAAACAACTGCAGGCAGTTGGAAATATTGAGAATCTGTAGTTTGTGGATAAGGGTATGGCTAGCACTCCAGCTAACTACAGGCCACAAAGAATTAAATTAAAATGAAGACAATATTGCTGTAGCACATGTTGTTGGTAATGAAGCTCTGTGTAAATTGAGTTCAATTGTCTATTAACATTAAAAAGAAATTAAGTTGGAAATGATAACACCACAATGTTCAGTTATGGGCCCATTTACAACATGCAACACTCATCTGATAGACATAGTATCAAGTTTATCAGGGAAAATGTGGCACAGCTGCAAGTCTTTAGGAGGCTGCTTGGCTGAGTCTGAAAGTTGTAAAGACTTTTCTTCCTTTTTGCTTTTAGACTCGAAAAGAGTACTAAGTAGCTTCATGTGGCACTGATAAATATTAATTCTGTTTGGACTTTTTAATCTAAACATGAGTGAAAAAAATCACTTAGATAAAGCTGGAGACATTGAAATACACACCAAGATGGAGAGGATCAGAGATTGGGGAATGATATCTCTCATGGCGCTGATATCTTTCCTGCTGGCTGGTTTAAGTTGTAACACAACTGAAACACTAGAAGTGTCAAGCCTGGATATTTTATGCAATCACTGACGCAGAGCATGTTGTACACATAAAACATGATGGGCACCGGTGATGATTTCCAAATATCTGTTTTAATGTAAACAATGTATTTGTGCCAAAGTCTACTTGGACCAACAGGTAGAAAATTGCATATCTTAATAAGCGTGTTTTAAAATCCTTATACGTTCCACTGTGCTATGGTTACTGCAAAGACAGATGGTTTCAATATTTAGTGAATAACTTAATAACAGCTAGTAATACTGTAAGTAACTGTGAGAATGTATGGAGGATTAAGAAATACACTTGTCCCATTTTTCTACCAGCTTCAGTATATCAGACCCTTTCAGTGCATCATCATATCTGATCTATTATGTCCTGGAAAATGCACACACATTCTTTGTATACATCCTACCAGACTGTACAACAGAGAGAGGGATATTCATCAGGCTGCCATAGTGCTGTGACCCAGACCCACTTGCAATCACTCAGCCTGCTGGGCCAGGAGCAATATATGAGCCAATACTGCTCGACATACGGGCCCAACTATGCACCGGTGCATTCATGAACATGATCACACACATTTGCGCACACCCATTTGCACCCACACACACACAGAGCTCTGAAAGAAATATGCCCTTCTCTAGCACCTTCACCTGGGCTCTGTTTGCTCTCGTAAATGTCAATGTTTCCACAATCTTTACCCTTGCCTCCTCTCTCCCCGGCCGAGGGTGCGCTGCCCGAGATCTCCATGCATCTCAAATTGAACTGACATGAAGCCACACAAAAGCTATTTAAATATCGTTGAGGAAAAACACAACCACAGTTGGGAGATGAACTTAAGATAGATAAGTTATCTGGAGGAGTGCACACTGTCTCTTCTGTTATCGTTTGTGTGAGCTTGGACTTCATATTAACGCTGCTGGTGAGACATAATGTGTGTGTGTGTGTGTGTGTGTGCAGACTGTTTGGCGGGATATTGGCAGGGGGGCGTGTGTGTGAGGACGGTACTGTGAGCGTGTGTCCCACTCCCCCTAGTGCTGCTGATGAGTAAAACACTTACGTCATCTGAAAGAGGTACCCATTATCTCCAGCCCATGCTCATCCAGAACTACCATTTCAAAGGGAATATTCTGTGCTGATTACTGCGGTAGTGAGCTCAAACAAAATTGTGTTCGGCGTCTGAAAAACTTAACTACATTTACAAAAAAAAAAGGGAAAAAAAACCTCTAGCATCCTCTGCTCAGTCTCTGTCTGAAGTCCTCTCTGCCTGGTTGTCATATCTGAGAGTCTCTTCTCATCTCCAGCTATCAGAGCTCATCCTAGCAAGTGAAAAAGAGAGGCCTCCGAAGCAGGGCGGTGTGCTCTGACCCAGCTCTCATACTTCAGCCAACTCATATTCAGACAGAAGCTTTCAAACACTTACCTGCTGAGGATGTGCAGCTACACTAACAAAGAGCTTACATCATGTCCTTCGCCTTGGCCATTCCACATGAATACGCTTTTATTAGTTTTTTGGAGTAAAAAGAACAGAAGTAAACAAACCAGACAAAGACTACATTTCCTCTATTAGTCCTCTAAATAGAATAGTTTAAATATGAGGTGTGAAGACATTGTAGACTCTTACAGAACGCTGAATTTAAGGCATCTGCCAGTGGCTTTACACTGGATTAACAATTTAATGCTCTATGATAATGCAGCTGAGTACACGTACAGCAATACTGTACAATAAATCTTCATATATCACGAGCCAAAGGAAGATTACTAATAAAAAATGTAGCATTTCCATAAATGGGGATATATTTTCCTATATGTATATTATCATATTATTTATGTGTTCAAATGTCTGTATCCATGGCTCTAATAAATAAGTTACTTTAAAACAAAAACAAATAAAACATCGTTGGTTCTGTCGCTGTAAGGATTTTTTTTTTTTTTTTCTCTCTTTCCTTCATGTTTATTTTAATAAAATTAGCAATGCTGCCATTTTTGGTTTTGATCCAAGTAAATATGCAATATCTGATTAACATCTGAAACTGAGTTATGCAATGAGTTATATTCAGAGATCCAGTGTGGAATATTCTGGGTGATTCTTAGGCAGAAATACAACACAATAATTATGATTAATGATTGGAAGCATAACCTGAAGCATCAAAGTGTGTGCTGAGTAGGAAGGGAAATGTCAAATGAAGCCTCGATTCCAAGTTAGCATCTTTCTCCAAGAAATCATGTGACTGATGATAAATGAAGCCTCCCTGCCTGTATAGTCACATGATTGCTTTATCTGGCATTCCCTTACGTTTATGCTACAGACAGTAAAATATCATGACTTGCACTGAAACTGACCCTCTAATAATGAATCAAAATACTTTTTCTTGGCTGAACACACACAAAACTATGCTGGAGATATGAACCACGTGCTATACTGAAAAACACTACTTTAAAAATCATGTTGGGACAACATGAAAAAAAGGAAAATGTACAGTTTGTTTGTTTTTTTTTTTGTTTTTTTTGTTTTTTTTTTTGCATTAGTATGAAAATAAAATTTTCTTTTATGTTCAATCTTTCATATTGTTTTGTGAAAATGGACTGATAGTCACGTTACTGAGCATTCAAAGCCTCAGTATGTTTAATGGGAACCTTTTATTGCCCTATAGGCTTCTTCTTGTCATTGCTACTCATGACTATGGCCATATGTCTTTGGTATAGAAGTGTATGAAAACCACATTCATGGTTTTCTTTACATCAAAATAAGCAATTTATATGAAGTCACTGTAGGGCCCCCTCCATCCATATCAATTCCTCACCTTATTTCAACATCAACATCTAGAGTTGCAGTTAATGTAGCACTGAAGCCTTTCCAACATTTTTAGGGGACTGATAATGCAATTAATGCTAACATACGTCCCTATGACCTGGATCTTTCACCTATAAAAAGTGAGTCCTCTTTAGGTAGAAAGAAAATGACAAATATATGTAGAGGCATATAAAATTATTTCTAATTCAATATGATGAACTGTGTATGCCCTTCTTCATATAAGATGTAAGTCATGGGCCACAAAATATATAAATTTGATAATTCATGTTAATTTTTTTTTACATATTTACTCTGTATGGCAGTGTATCACACCATTCTTGGTATTAATCAAATAAAAATAAAAAATAAATAGAGCTGCATAGGGAGTTGAAGTCCAAGATTTTTCCATATTACAATCTATAATCGGATAGAAAAAAAAGTCTGAAAATTACACCAAAAAAAAAAAAAAAATGTTGCTTAAAACCTTATTACACTACAAAAAAATGTCATGTAGCAGGAACAGTTTAATACTGTTTTACATCCTCTATAGTAGAAAGGGTGTTTGAATAAATAAAGATTATTTTAAGATATCGGGTCTTCTTTCCATAAACTTTTAAATAATTTCCATGTAATTAAAATTAGATAAACAGCATAGCTTTTTTTTTTTTAGTTTAGATTTTTTCTTTTTTTTTTTGCTATGACTTATATAACACTTTAATAGAGGAACCTGATTAAGTGTTCCTACATTTACTTGAGAAAAGTGACCTTTCATGGCTGCGTAAATGAGTGCACGGAGCAGTAATGCCACCATTCTTTCATCAGCATCAAGATAGCGGCATTAATCACTGCATACACCTGAAGTTCATTCAGAGTAATATGGAATGACAGGTGTAATAACAAAATTTACCTAATCAACACCAACATGATGATGCACCCTGGTGTTCTGGCTAATCAATGCTAAAAGTGAAGACAGACTCTTGAATTCTCTCATTTCTGCATTTATGTTAAAGTCTATTCCTCATAAACTGTTATGCAAGCCAGAATAATCTGCATCTCCAGTTGCAGTGGAGCTGCACACTGCAGTGCTGAGGCTTTGGTGATCATATGCTGCTGCTGTTACTGAGCCACCTAGACTTCCCTTCTCCTGCAGGAGTGTTTTAAAAGGCTTGTCAGATCTTAGGAGAACACATCCCCTCTGCCTCCTACATGGTCTGACACCAAATGTACAGCAGAACCACAGTATAAACACAAAACAGCCTGGGTTCAAGGACAGTTCGCTTGCTCATTAATATATTAGCCATCTCCTCCTGCACTGCTTTCTTTCTTTCCAGCTCTGTTATCAAATGGTGCCTCCAGCTCTCTCACTTTGCCTCTAACCAAGACTCATTTGATGGCTGGATTGCTCATTTCTGACAAAGGGTGCAGTGACAAAAGTGTTGCAGAACTATTTTGAATACAGTGCAGACATCAGTATGTGTTTGGAGGTAATTAGGCCTGATTTCGCTCACTGCATGAAGTCAAACACTCCAAAAGGTCAGAAAAAACAACTAACACCAACACTCCCTTTCAGCGTAGCACGTTTTAATACAAACAATCCTTGCAGCAACTGGACAACCTTCACACTCTTTCCCCAGAGCCACCAAACAGAGCCGTTTCAAATGCTTAAAATGCAGCCAATTATCTGTCTTTCCACGTGTAGCTTGAAAACTGAGCTGAACCAGTACTTGTGACAGATATTTGTGTCTGTACATACGAGAGCTGGGTGAGGTCTGCGGCGTGAAGGCTCAGTCTCTGGGTCAGCTGCTCCATCAGGTCCAAGCCCTTGTCATTGGTGAGGGAGCTAGAAGAGACAAGCACAAGGCAGCTAGGAGTCAAGTTGAGAGACCCATACTCATGCACACACACACGCAGATGTTCAACTGTTAAAATGTTATTTTTTCAGGGTAATGCTGCCACAATTCATTCCTGCAAACGGGTCATTGCACACAACCAAAAGCCACGGTTGTCTCAGTGGATGTATTGCACAAATTTGCACATTGCAGACGGACACATTTAAACACAAACAAACACACAAAGCACTGTGCCAAGAGAAAAGGGATCAGCTGCCTCTCCAGGCTTGGTAAATCACCTGCTTTTTTCCAGCAATGAGACAAACAATAAGGTGCAAATGGAACCTGCATGAGGTGTAATGGCTGTATCATATGGATGCTCCTTTTTCTCTCCTTCCTTTGCTCATCTTTCTTCTTCTTCTACATTGACTTTCTCCCTCGCGCGTGCGTGCCCTCAAAGTAAAACATGATCACACAGAGAACACACAAGCGTGCACGCGCCCTCACTGTGAGATGAGAATAATAAGGTGCAAATGGAATGGAGGTGAAGTGTAATGGTGGTCTGATAAAGCCATGCCTCATCTCAGCTCAGTCTGCGGCTGCTTTCTCACTCAGAGAGTAAATCGGCAAGGAAATAGACCAAACAAAGGCAATCTGCAGGCCAGCGCGTTGTACCCAGGAAATGACAAGGGCACCTACAGTCAGAAAGCTACTTTATTGCTGACAGCTTAACCTGGAATCACCAAGATTCACTGCCAAAAGACTGCAAGGTTACACACACCAAGAAGTCACAGGTCATAATCGGGCATTCTTGACATTTTGTGTCAACTGTAAAATAGAGAAATGAGAAATAAACAGAAAAATTATCTTATGGAAAACTGGGCATTGAGTTCATTACCATTTACAGCAAGTGTCTTCAGTTTTTAAGACACTCAGCACCATCTGGAGCTAAAAAAGAGCTTTCTTTGGACATATTCAAGTGAGAATTATGCAGGAATATTTTGTAAAGCCTGTGAGTTTGATACCACATTACAGCAGTTTTTCTCTAACAGAACAAAGAATAGTGTACTGTGCATGAGTGGCTGATTCACTCCACCTTTGAGAGAGTGGGAGGTTCTTTATTCCTCCACTTTTTGAGGGGTTTTGAAAGTTAAAGCTTCACCAAAGCAATTCCAGGCACGTTTGCATCCCTCTGCGGTAATTCTAGCAACTGGAGAGCTCTACGAGTGACTTGGTTGTTGATGCTAGCACTTTTTCCCTTGGGTTTCTCTGTCTCTTTCTCTTCGATCCATACCTCTCCACTTCCCCCTTCCACACATACCTCCTCCTTCTCCTCAAATCTACCCCCCAATACAACCACCACAATGTCAGGAGCTGTCAGATAAGCAGGTTTGTGTAGCCTCACTGCAGGGTGCGAAGAAGCTGGGGATAACAGCTGTGCAATCATTAGGTGCAGCAAATGCAGACACACCTCTATAGGCCAACTATAGGTGTCTATTAGGTGGGCTGAGGACAGACAAGGAGGAGGAGGTGAAGATATTTCACTCAGAAGGTGACCTGTTCCCTTCCCCTGGCACATGCTCCCCTATACAGTGTGTTAATCGGCTATTCCTATTTGTACAGCAATAAGGATGGCTGTACCCGTATCGGACCTTTATGAGGGTGCGTGTGTTGAACAGGTGAAGGACAACGCACTGACAGTGGACTTGATAACACCATAAAGGGATTTGAGACAGTGCCAGGGGCGAAGACACAGTCGATAGGAACTTATCTCTGCTAAGACTGAGCAGAGTGAGAGGTAAGAGAGGAGAGGCAGAGAACTTGGCTACCTTTCCTCACAGAGTATCATCATTAAAACTGTAATACAGCACAATAATACCCACACGCTGAGGGATTTATCATCCCAGCTATTGTAATTAGGTGCAGTACACACTAAAGATTTCAACCTACAGCATCCCTTTCTATAAAGACGGGAGTATGTGGGAGGCTTTGACAGAAATTGCACCTTTTAGTGGCAATTTTAAGAGCATGAAGAAGACATATGCCTAGTATTATCAGAATGCAAAATGAGTCTACTTAAAACAGGCATGGCTGTAAAGCTGAAGCAATGAATTATACCATCGCATTAGATAACTCTAAAAATAATAGAGGGGCTTTCACTGTTCCTGATATCGATTTAAAAATTTTATGATTTCAAGAAAACAACCAAGATACCTGAACTTACTGTCATAAATCAGACTGCAGAAAAAAATCTGTCTGTGTTGATTTTATCTGCAGGAAACAAACTATAAATTATATACTCTGAAAGACATTTACACACATTCAGCCCCGCACTGTATCATTTCTGCAATTTAATTAGATGATTTCTGGTTTATCTTCACACAGACATGCAATAAAGGAAAAAAAAAAACTATCACCAAGTTCCCCAGAGTACAACATTTATAAATTTGGCTATGAATATTTAGAGAGAAAACATCAAGACAAAAGAAGACAAAGAAGACAGATCAAAAAATTTTCAGTTTTATAAAAAGACACAGAAATACAAAGCCATGAGGAACATTCGTTCGGCAAATAAACACATTCAAGGTATTAATTATGACTAATAAATCCCTTACAGTAGGACTAAACATGCATCTGTGTTCAAGGCAAACAGAGGGTTTCCCAACCCTGGTCCTCAGGGACCCCTGCCCTGCATGTATTCCAGGTTTCCAACTCCACCACACCTGATTCAGATCAACTCAACTGCTCATCAACTTCTTTGCAAGCTGCTAACGAGCCATTCATCTGAGTCAGGTGTGTTGAAGTAGGAATATCTGGAAAACCAGCAGGGGTGGGGTCCCTGAGGACCAGGGTTGGGAAACCCAAGTTACAGTAACTGGCATGTAACAGGTCAGCTAGCTTAATAGCATGAAAAGGCACATGGTGAACAGAGGAACACTTCTAAATAAGCAAATCAGCTAAATAGCATTAAAGGCTAAATAAACATCCTGTTCAGGCAGAAATACAACTAGTTACTTACAGTTCTTCACAGACGCACACAGTTCACAATATTCAAGTCTTCTTTCCTTGTGCTCACTGCTGCTCATCAGCTTCATTTCTGCATCCTGACATCATGTGCTCAGCTGTACACTTCTGTCACAAGGGGACACTCACGCCTCATCAACAGCCTTTTCAACATGGCCTGTCTCACAATGAAAAAGAATCCTTCAAAACAGTCCTGGATCCAGAAGGTGATCTGGATCACCACCAAAATTCAATGGGTTTGTCCTTGGGCTGAGACACACGGCTGGTGAAAATTTCAGGTCAATCCGTCCAGTACTCTGCCTGTCTGCTGACAGACAGATGGACGGACGGACGAATGGACGGACAAACCAACACTACTGAAAACATTACCTCCTTGGCAGAGGTAATAAATGGCTCATTACCAGGCCTCTGCAGAGCTGAATGACGTGCATTAAGTGATTAAGATATTTGATTCAGGTTTGTTGGAGAAGGTACACTCTAAAACTTGCAGGATAGTGGCTCTAGAGGACTGGACTTTGGCACCCCTGCCCTAGAGTCTTCATCCTTTCCCCCGCCTTTCCCGTTTGTCTGCCTGCTCTTGCGATCAGGTCCTCCACTTCACCACAACATGATAGTAGATGGATTGATGGATGGTCAAGCTCTCCAGGCAGCGCCACTCCAGCGAGGGGATAGCACCGGCAGTTAGTCACAGGGACAGGGTCCTGATAAGTGGGCAGGTGGTGGTGAAATCCACTTGGAAAGGGCCCATGCGTATACTCAGGGGTGCACACAGACTGTCCTAAAGAGCTAATATCCTGCAACTTTTAGAGCACCCCTTCTCTAACACAGCTGAATCAAATGAAGGCTCGTTACCAGGCTCTCTGCAGAGCATGACCCTGCACATGAGGTAATTAAGCCATTTGAATCAGATATGCTGAAGAATGGGTGCATTAAAAGTTGCAGGATAGTAGCTTGTGAGGACTGGATGTGTGCACCCCCTACCAGACCTGGCATGTTGTCATGCCTAAAGGGAAATTGTGTAAGTTCTGTTATCTTTTCATAAAAATTTATTATTTTGTTCAAAAGTGTTTTTCCATTAATAAGTAATCACTCCCATCAACAAACAAGTGCTCCTCTAAGCTCTGAATTTGCTGTTCGTATCATTCATATATACATCGAACGGGTTGGCTCGGTGGTGGCTACCATGCCATGTCGTCATGTTTTTACGTTCAGTAGAAGCGTGACAGTATGAAACCCCAGAAACTCACCGGAGACACCGGAGTTTTTAGCTCAGTTCGAGGTAATGTTTTTGAAAAGTCACCACGGGTGCAGTGAGGAGGAACCAGCGTTACACTGATGCTGGGTTCACGTGCAGTTGGGCAAACGGCTGTCAGTAACAAACAAGATGTAATTTTAATCACAGAAGCCGAGAGAAAGACGGTAAAACATGGGTCAGGGAAAACAATACGGCATCGCCATGACAACATATCAGATGTGGACTGAAGTCACTGTAACTGACAGACCACTTCTTCACACAGAGGCTGTTGATGCCTTTACATGCAGTGGCTGTTGTCCATCTGCCCGGTTTCACGCGAACGCAGCATGGAAAGTACTAGTGAGTTTCTTGCGATATACAATTGTTACACAATGTTCCTTTAAAATATGGGTTTGTCAAAAGTACTGTATCTTTTACAAGTTGCAATGGGTTGCTAATTAGTGGCTGGAAGAGTGCACATTCATGCGTCACTATCATCTTTTTGTCTGCCCACTCAGCAGACAGAGACAATCAAAAGGTCTTTTGATTGTTTTCTGATTTGACCAATCAGAAGACATTTTCCCAAGATTCTCACATTTTCAGGAAGATGCTTTCTCCCCCTAAAAAAGCTCTCCCTTCTGAAACAGACTCTATGCACAACTCCACTATTTCCTGAACTTAAGCCAGCTCCTTTGTTTCCTGTCTTTTGTTACTGGACAAATTGATTAATCCAGGTGCGCATGACCCCAGTAACCACAACGACGATGACCAGACACACCTGGATTAATCAGTTTTTCCACTAATGACAGACAGGAAACAAAGGAGCTGCCTTAAAGGGGAAACTCAGTAACTTTTTTACCTCAATAAATGCTTCGGAATCCCCGTGGGGCTAAACAAAGTGTTTACGGAGCGATTCAATGTTTCCCCCCGCCGGGGCCTCTGGCCTGCGGCAGCGAAATACAACCTTGGCTGCGCCGACCCGAGCAGAACTTGCGACAACAGAAACCGCTATACGGCTCAGGTCCCTATCTACCGAGCTGCTTCCAGCTCTGATTTGAACCAGACTCCAGTGCTAATTCGAAGAAAACATTTCTTTAGCTTCACACCACCTAACACGGCTCCTGGCTCTCATAACCAACTCTTTGCTGGCCCAGAGTGATTCACGAGCTTGCGCTGCCTGGGCGCCGGTGAAGCTCACTGCTTCAGGCTCAATAATCACTTGTCACGTCCGCAAAAAGTAAATAAAAGTTCGTATTCTTACCTGCCTCGCCAACACCAGTGAAAAATATAATCCACGGCATATTTACCCGCAAATCGCGGGTAAAACGTCCGTTTCAGAAGAGACAGGTCTTTGCTTTGAGCAGAGGAAGATGCTGTGCTGCTACCAATGCAGCAAAGTAGCATCAACAAGCTAGAAAAAGCTTAGAAATATATCCAGTGATCAAAATAGAAGAAAGACAGGTAGAGAAGCCGTCTGTTTGCTGTGGGGGTGTAAGGGGGGTTGAACACGACAGTGAAAGGACGCCACTAGGGGGAGCCCCGAGCTGAAGTTACTGAGTTCTGCTTTAAATTCAAGAAGTAGTAAAGTTGTGCATAAAGCCCATAATCTACTGTATTTGGAGTCAGAATGGGTGCAAAGATTAAAAATTAAATGAATAGAAATGTTCATGCCAGGCTAAATTTCAAGTTGTCAAATTAGGGGGAAAAAAGTTTCAGATCAGATTTAAACTTAGCATTAGAATTTTGCATTTACTGTAGCAGTGTAATTCAAATACTCCCAGTATAGTCTATCTTCTTCTTTGCTTTATCTTTGTTACTCCCAAGGGGCAAAATCCGCTGGAGAACAATAAGCCCACTTGCGCGTAGCACAAAAATTGTAATTCTTTCTTAAACCGCTACGGGCTGGCTCCAAAACAAAGCAAATCCCCATAGACTCCCATGTTAAAAACTTCACACAACTTCACAGCAGAAATAAACATGATTACAACCTGGTTCAAAAAAATCGTTTTAGGTTTAATAGGTCCAGTTTACCTTCATGTCAACAGTGTAGGGGATGAATTTTTTTTTATAACTCATTCGTTTAGATGTTATTTACAGCCAGAGTTGGTAATCCTGCTCAGAAACACTTTGTTATACTGGGTGAAATGGTCCTTCCATCTTGACAGTGGTCAATACATCATGTATTCATAAAAAGGAAGGAAAAACTCAGACCTCTATGAGAGCTGCAGTTCTGTAAAAATTATGACCAGTCCCTGCCATTCACACCGAAAGGCAGGGATTGGTAATTCACAACTTACAGAAAGAACGAATCGATGCCTTTATGTCTCGTCTCTGTCCCTCCCCTCTCTCCATCCCCCACGTGACACCCTGTGCGCCGCTCACTGTAAACAAACGTAGCTAACGGACTGCTAACTGCTGCTGCGCCAACAAAACAAAACAACAGATAAGGATTAAGTCTCGGAAGCGTTGACGTTTGCAATGTGGACTTTTTACCCTGCAGAAGGAGTTGGAGGTGAGTGGATTAAAGCTTTTTTAAAAAGCTGTTTACTATCAAGCTAACAAGCTATCCACACGACTGTTATCGTTAACCTGCTCGTAAAACATCGGCGCACATGTCCCTGCGCTCTGAAGGTGTGGTTTCAGATGGTGTGTTTTTTTAAACTGTCGCATGCTCAAACTGATTTTCCAACATTGCCAACCCTAGCTTTAATCTTGAAATTACACATAATTAGGGGCGTGTCCTTTTGATTGACATGCGGCGGACCGGAAGCTGCCCTGCCGGCCGGTGGCTATCTATTAGCTCCTTGTTTGCTCTTGGTAAGGTCTCAGTCTGCAGCAAAGTAGCAAAATGGTGGTTTTTAGTCAGCTAACAGCAAGTCCAAGCATGTCTTACCTTTATCCCGCCACTTGGGAGGATAATCTTCGTTAGCTCCTGTTAGTTTCAAGTTAGCCCGGTTTGCTTTTAGCCCAGAGTAGTTGGCTGTCAATGTTTTGCCCCATGGCCGCTGTACCCATTTTCGTATTTTCCAGGAGTGACAACACACGTGACACGGCAAGATGGCGATGGTGGGACACACCCAACTGGCTTCACTTTGCTCTATTCAGATGTAACCGGATACTACATCCATCTCTATTAACGGTCTATGGTTACCCCCCTTTTTTTTTTTAGTATTGGCCCATTTATATAATGCAGAACTCACCAGTCAAAACTTAAAATGTTTTCAGAATATTTATGGGTACAAAAGAAGTTTTTCAAGTATGTTAAAAGTGCTATATTTTAGAAGTGTTTCTACCCAGTTGCTGCAGTGTTTACAGTCTGGAGCTGCTGCATGGTTTCAAAAACCCTTCAGCATCAGATGAGGAAAACTGTCAGTTTGCTTCTTCTCCTGGGCCTGCTCCTCACCAGAAGCTAATCAGTTATATTCTGGGAAAAGGCTGAATGTGAGAGCTCATGTTTCATTTTCTCTGGCTGACTGTGTCTGGCCCCCCTCCTGTTCAAACAGATTTTCAAAAGGCCTTGCCCGGGGTGGGCTAATCATCATGGTTTATCTAATATGTGGTGGGTTTGATTCAAAATGTCTGGACCGAGCCGCGCTGTTGAGGCATGTTGCTCAGTGCAATGTCACATGTTTCATTGCTCTGATTGTCTAGTTGCATCGTGAGACATTTTGCATGCAACCATTTTTAAGGCTATTTAGAAACAAATAATGAAATGAGAAGTTCAAGACTAATTTGCATTTTCTTGGAGATTAGATCTTGTTAAAGAGAACGTAGAATTTGACATGGCTTTACTGTAGGGTCACATCTAAAAACTAATCGAGAGGTTAAGAAAGCTTTTAAAAAATCCATGTAAGATAGCTGCATGGTTATATTTTGTATATTGTGTCCGATACTGTTCAGTACAAATTGCAAATGAAAAAAAGGATCAAATATATCTTGTATTGTTGTAATATGATTATATAATATTGCAACAGTTACTCACTCTGAGTTCGTGATAATGTAGCCAAAGTGTCTGTCCTTCCCTCTGCTGGAAAACTCCTTCACTCCAACATGGACCAGCTGGGTTTTAATCTTCATGTCCTTCTTCTGTGGCTCATCCTGCTGGTTCTTCTCTACTGGAGCCTGATCCCCCTGCATCCACCTGTCCACCTCAGAGTCCACCTGCGCATCAGGCCCCTCTGCTCCACCGGTCAACTGCAGGGTGGATCCCTCCTTTGCGGGGATGGTCGCAGTCTTCTCCTCTGAGAAATGTGGAACAGGAACTTGGCCCTGCATTGTCCGGCTCTGGACATTTTCTAGTCCCACCATTTTCTGAAGGGGAGCACCGTTGACCCCTGGAGCATCCCCAAAAGGCTCCCTGTTGAGGTAGTCCAGCAGCTTGGAGAAGAAAGCTGCATGCTGTGTTCAATGAAAGCAGTTTTCTTTTTAGAAGAGTGAAAACATCTTTTTTTCTTTAGTATCATCTACTTATTACTTTTAGTTTACCTACAGAACACAATTTATGAACTTTAGAGATCAATTAGAAAGTTTGGTCTTAGAAAAGGTAGGGTATTGTGTTGACTCACCACCATATCTGAGTCAGACTGCTGTTTCAAGGACTAATGACAACTCTGTTTTTTCCATAGTAGTTTTACTTATTCACAGTCAAACAAGAGATTAGCTCTATTCAGTGAAAATGTAAAAAAAAAAAGAAAAATTCTCTAACATTCTGCAACTATGAGTCAACTTTCAACTTCTATTAATTCAAAAGAAAATGATAGGCTGTACAACTTTTAAATCATGGTTATTTGAAGTAGTATTCAGAGGTGAATAAAATGTTTAGACATGTCTCGCTCCCTAAGAAACCAATTTGTTGTTTGAGAAGAGTAATTTGAAACTCACCTTGTCAATGGATTCTTTGTCAGCACCATCTATTTGTTGGCCTGGAAACAAGCACAATGTATGTGAGCAGATTGGTTGAAAACCGAGATCCTCTTTTGTATTTAGCAAAGAAAAACGGTTATGACACAAAATGAAAGACCCAAAAAATTACATTTGGCATGGCAGCATTTTGTATGAGGATTATAAAAACAAAGCATTTTAAAAGCATTTAGAAAACTCACAATGCCTTGTACTCTTACATTTGTTACACAAAATACACTCATCTCCTCTGAATGCTGCCAACTTTTCCTCTCTTTTCCAGCAGCTCAAACACCAACCTTGTTTTATTTTCAGTGTGTCTTTCTGGTTTAAATCCTGCCCTTTATCCGATTTCAGGTTCTGGTTTTGATTCAGCATTGCCATCAGTGGCTCCTGGTTACCCTCCATCTCCCCCCTGGAGTTAGTGGCTCCTGGCTCTGGCTGGGCCCCAAGTGCAGGCCGCTCCTCATCCAGCTCCTGCAGAGCGCCTGTGATGACCTCAGCCAGCTGGTCCAGGTCTTTGCCCATCAAAGTGTCCATGTTGATGTGGTGCCTCCCCAGCTGGTTCACAGCATTTAGGATGAATCGCTCTGGCAGACAAAAGAAAAGCAGAATGCACAATCAAGTTAAACATTTAAACAGGAATACAATGTTTAAAAATGCTAATAACTATTTTGATTAGGAATAATCTGGAATAAAAGCAAAATCCAGGCTGGTAGAAAAGGTAATCTTACCATCCATGACACTTAGAGGCTCTTTTGCGTCGGGTCGGTTTGAGCCAGCCTTGAACAGCAGTCTGTCCAGATTAGGCTTTGCAGTTTTGGAGCCAAAATCAACCTGAGTCTGCAGTTCAGTGTGATCACTCTGAGCTGGCCGTGTATAGCTGAGGTAGCGGAGCTTTCCTTTGGGCCACACAGCCTCCCCACCTGGGATGCCCTGCCGAGTGCCCGGTGCCCCTACGAGAAGCTGCTCCAAATGGTTGGAGAGGAGTTTGCTCCTGCCTGGGTCCTGATTGGAGTAAGTTGTACTGAGCTTGGGGTGCCTGCCCTCTCCACTCTGGGTGATGACTTTGGTGACTGGAGGTCCGCCAGCTCCTTTCTGAAGGCTGTAGATGGTGGTTTCCTTCCAGCCCTGCTTGGGTTTTGGCCGGCTGGGCTCTGCCGGACCATCAGGCTTGATGTCTTCATTCTACAACACAACACGCCCAGTTTGCCACATTTAGAGTATTGTCAACGTGTCAAATATAATTTTTACTATATTAGCAGCTCTGCGGATGGAAAAGTCCATCTGCCCAGTAGATCTACTGTAGATAAGTCTGTCAATTCATATGTATCTAATCTTGAATCTTTATCTACTTTTTGTAACCTGAAACCATTTTTGATTGTATATTGTTTTCTATAAACCAATAATTTAAGATATGAAATAGGCATTTTTTAAGCTGACTTTCTGGCCTGGTCCACCCCATCGAAACAAAAACATTTCTGACCACATTCTGATAAACCAGTGCACTGCTTTGTGTAAATAACAAACACTAGTTTGTCACCACCCTAGGCTTTCTGTTTGGGGATAAAAATGAGAGCATTGGCATTCTTCTACCAGGGGGTGCCACCGTAGCAAGTCAAATTTAGATCAATAGGTGTCTGAAAAAATTATTAAAGCCCTGGTACCAAAAACAGAAGGAGAAAACTTGTGAAATTAGGATAAATGTAGTCATTTAATCCATTATAATGCGCTTATTCTCCTCTGTTATTAGTCCCATTGTCAGAAAAAGAACATATTCAACAAGTTTTTGATAAAGAAAGCTGTTTGCTTATTTGTTACATTGTAGTTTGTGAATTTTCTTTTAATCTGAGGAATTGAAGTTTTCCTCTTTGCATGCTCATATTTATACATCCAATTTAAATGAAACATCTAATAATGCATTCTTCAATTAACTACCTTATGTTTATTGCATGCTTTTAGGAGTCAGTGATGAGGCTTGTCAATGGCTCCACAAGAGTTCACCCACACTGACGCTGGGTCATTATTGTAAAAAGACCTAGTAAACATTAACATGATAGTCATAGCTCTTTGCACTGATTCAGAATTTTAATTTTCAGTTTTTAAAAAATAGTGGGGCAACATTCATTTGATAAATCTTCAACCAAGTCAGAGCTCTGCAGAAGCTTTTTTTTTTTTTTTTTTTTGCTCTATGAGAACATCAAATGGGCTGTACTGGGTCAGCATTGTTGTGACAGGCTTTGGAATAAAAAGCGAAGCAACCTGGGCTCAACGAGACAGGACAGGATATGAATAGGGATTCTAGATCAAAGACAACTGCCCTTGGAAATTGCATTATGGAAATCCTAGATGAGATAGTGTCACTCAAAGAGTAATTTCATGCATTTCCACAGCACACAACGAACTTTAAAAGCACATCCCCACTGAGACAGAAGTAGCAGCAATCCCTTATCTAAAAAGAAAATATGAGCCACCTGATTTCAAAGTTAGCCATATGAGTTTATATTTCATGCATGTCAGATGCTATATTTGCATTACAATGCACTGCTACATACACAGGTGTTTAGAAGCCTTTTAACCATTTGGCATTGTAGGTGGAGTTGAAACTGGCATAACTGGGTGATTGTCCTTTCTTCTCTCTGTGAAGATGAGGAATCATTCTTTCCATCTGAGTTATAAGAGCCCACGCACACAGCATACAGTACATCCGATGCACTGAATAGCGTTATTATCCATGTCGCTGCAGCACTAATACTAGCTCTCTCCCCTGGTGCCATTTTCTGTCCTTCAACCGTATATAGAGAAAATGTCAGTCTTTCCAAACCCGGCATACTGAGAAGGTATAATGGCATTAGCACAGCAAGACGGAGCTGCTCTGCCATTCATGCTAACCATGTTTGCCTCTTTCCATCACAGTACACAACAAAAGACAGCATTTCATCAATAAAGAAGGTCCTGAACTCTTCAACTTTGCATTATGGCTGCACTGACACAGCAGCAGGAAGCGACGCAGCTACGTGGGCTCTGAGCGCATTTTGCACAAAGAAGGGCGTCCATCCTAAATATGAAGATTGAATAATGTAAAGAGGTGATTGAGGACCTTTGTGTAAAAAGGGTCCCTGCTCAGTGGGAAAGGGAGATGACAGAGAGCAAGAAACAAAAGCAGAGCTGGGACAAGAGGGCGACCCAAGGAAAAGACAGATGACCCTTCGTAAAAATGAATAGGAAGAAGTCCTTTCATAGTTTAGCCAGGGAAGATGTGGTTTCTTTGTTTACTTATACAAGATGATGCAGTATTCCTTTCTTTGATGTTAAACCTCAATACTATTTCACTTTTCAGGCTTTAAACTTGCATTTGAGATTCGAGGGACTCAACTAAACAGACTTTAAGTTGAGTAAAAACTTTAATGTTTTAATTCCTTTTCTTTTTTTAGTCTAAGCCACGATTACCCCGATGCAATCACTGTGGCATCTTGAAAACACAAGTCTTTCTTTAATCTTAAAGGTAGCCTCCTAGTTTTTCTTTTAATTTCCTCCAGATGCATTAATGATTTCCACAGCTCTCACCTGAACTATGTTTCCCTCCCGTTGGTCTCCTGGTTGCAGACCTACTCCAGCCGGCTGCAGAAAGCCCAACCCTGTCAGGTACCGCTGAAGGTTTCTGCTCAGCTGTGCTTGCCCAGGCCTCGGTTTCCAGTTTCCAGTGCTGCTGGATGCAGTCAGGGGGCTTGGAAGTGTGCTTTGGTGGTGAAGGGGGACATTCCTCAATTTGGAAAGCTCTCGGGAGATCATCTGCTGAGTGATGTCATCCTGCCATGTCAAACCTGGAAACAGTCAGAATTATAGGAATGGTCATGATGTAACAATATTTTTATGTGCTCCATTCAACCACTTCCACCTCATGTGAACTTTGTGGCTCCTTAACTGACAGTCTTCACAATGAAACTGCTCTGATGTAAAAACACTCACATGAGACCTGTTTCCTTGAATGCTGCTTACATGGGTGGTACCTCACAGCACCGAATGAGTCTCATTTCAAGTTATAAACAAAGGACAGATATAATAATTTCAGCAGGAGAACATGTTGAGCTATTGATACATACCTCTCCACTTCTCAGTAAAAGAAAGAGAAAGGCAGTATTTTCACAGTGTGATATTTCCTTTTTTTCTAAGTTAAGTTGTCTGCTTTCTTCGGCCTGATGTCTGCTAAAAATCTTGCCACCACATTCAATTAAGCTATGGAGTTTTTCTTTTTGAATATATTTTTCTTGATATATGTTCACTACATATGTTTAAAGTGTGTAACTCACTGTACATATTCCTCTGTCTGAATGCTTTTTTGATTATGTACAGCACATTAGCTTGCCCTATGTATTAAATGTGCTGTATAAACAAAACTGCTTTGCTTTGACCCTGCCTTCCCTCCACCAATGCTAAAATGTATGCAGTAAAAGATAAGGATAAAACAGGATATTTGACTGGAATCCCAAATCACTAAGTCCTACCTGCTCTGAGCTATCTGAAAATATATATCTCAAGAACAGCTCAGAGGATTAATTAACTCCGTGTGGACTCAAGGTTGTTTGCATACATACAGTAATGAACTTGGTAGAACAAGAGATTAACGCTGCCCATGACAGCGGAGGGCTGCATTTGTTGGTGTGGGCTGTTCTTTGAATATGAGCAGACTGCCCGACATGCCCACTGCCAGCATCCAGGGATGTCCTGGTTCTTATGCCTAACAGACAGTCATAATTGCATTTTCCTACATCACAAATTTCACAACAAAGGTATATTAGTCTGAAATATGTTTTTTAAAAAATCATATAAATTAAAATATTTTTTTTAAAACTTAAAATATTTTTACAGAGGCAGCTTAATTGTTTTCATTAAATCAGCGCTAAAAATTACTATATAAATCAAAAAGAATTGCTCTTAAATCTTTGTAACACTGCAATGGTAACACTGTTTATGAAACAGAAAAAAACGTAAAATACCACCTTTAAATGGGGTGTAATATTCAATGGTAATCGTTCTGTAATGGTTGTGAATGTAGCATCTTGTGCCTTAATGATGCTGAGCATACAGTGGCATGGCTGATTTACATGCTCCACTGGAATACTCTATCAGCCGTCTCACATTGATTCTGTAATTGTCAAACTGTTTTTCCTATGTGGGCGGAATAAGTGCAGTATCTACAGTATATTATCAATGACAAAGTAAGAAATGTCTTCCTCTGTGCAAGTTAAAAATGTGCTAAGTAGCATATTGAACATGACCGGAACATCCTGAGCGTCACCTGTCTTCTTCTGGATCCATAAATCTACACTTCTTTCCGTTATTTACATTTGGAGCTCTCCGTCTTTGTCAGTGAGCATCATTTTATGTGCAGGTTATATATAAATGCTGTATTTAATGTGTGGGCTTAATCTGCTATACCAATTCATATTTATGGGTTGCGACACATTTTCATTCCCACCATAACCCAGCATCATATATGGATGCTGGGTTAAAAGTGTTTGCGTGTGCTTTTAGCACATGTGAAAGTTATTTCTCAATGCACCAAGAAATGCTGCATTTTGGTAGTTTTCCTTCTGCTGCGGTTAGAAACAGAAAACTACCAAAATAGCAGCATTTATGTTTTTCTGAGTTACCAACAAGTAATACAGAAAGTCAACAGGGATTAATCTTTTCTTACAACCATGAGGATGTTTTTCACTTTCACTTTTTGTTGTTATTTAGTGTTTCTGAAGTTTACTTCTGTATTGCTTTAATTAGTATTGAAAGTCATTTGTTCTGAAAAGAGCATGGTTAAGTGTGATTATATGGAATAAAAAACAATTTGCCACTGATATTTGCCATGTTGCTAAGGCAACACATTCCTTAACTATTACTTTACCAGCTAAGGAAACCCTGTATGTCCCAAAAAGACATTACTGTAGGTTGGCCAATCCTCTACAATTTATGGCTAATGCAGATGTTTTCTTAAGATCTATCTGTCTCATGGTAAATAACATAGAATGAGTAGGATATATCCTTGAAAATAAAAAAAGAAGTCTACATAACTGTGAAGAGGTACATGTACACATAGTGATGTACACACAACATAGCCAGTCAACAAGCCAGGGAAGAATGTCACACTGTGGCCTGACACCATGCCAGCATCTCGACTAATTGCCAGTACATAGCTGGGATGCAGGGCTCCTGGGCAGGAGCAAAGCACAATGGTGCCAGCACCAGATGGAGTTACCCAAGCAAAAAAGATACCCAAAACATGGCTCCATTCCCAACAAGCCAAGAGGCACAGGATTCCATCACCAAAGAGCACAGGCATACCAAAGATACACTTTCCTGTCGAGCCAAGATTCTCACTGATGGCGCTTCCACAGTAGCGGAGTAGCTTTTGTTTTTTCTCTCTTAAAAAAATTCTAATGAGAACAATGAATTAAAGGATGCAGATTCCTATCGGCTTACCATTCACAGGACTTGTCTGAAAAAAATTAAACCACTCTTAATGATGTGGGCATATTTAATATCAAGAATCTAACTGCAATGATAAAATATAAGAAAATGTGGAAGCATTAGCACTGCACAACATCTTCATTAGCCTGGATTCTCACCCATCGACACCAGATATTCTCATAGATATTCATAAGGGCCAGATGAGGATCTGAGCAATGCAGAGCAGCTACAGATGCCTCCAGTCATTCTTGGCAGTGCTGAGTGGAGCACAAAGCAGCGTATGCTGTCATCGTTCTGGAACGCAGCTCAGCCATCCATCCATACAACAATGATAGTTAACTACCCGTGGCTTACCCACTGTGGGGTGTAGTGGCTATATGTTACCGTGGTGATGATCATTATGCTATCATCAGCTGCGATGGGGAACTCAAATCTGGTTTCAGCCCTGAACGCTCCATATGGTACCTGAGTATACTGCAGCCGCTTAAATGGTTTCAGAGTAAATGTGTGATGAAGCCACAAACAGGATGAGGCTGGCTTCATTGATTGTGACACCTCTATCTCCCCTGTCTCCTCAGGGATGTCCTTATTTCCATACATACCATGTTTTGCTAGCCTGTGATGAGCACACTTCAGGAGAAAGGTGTGTCGATACAAATTACCAAGTCTAAATGAGCCATTTTATAAAGTAAAAAAAAAAGTCTAGAAGAGAGGTGAGTGTGGGGCGCCTTTAGGGTCAGATTCCTCTCAATCAACCTCTCAGCTA
This sequence comes from Atherinomorus stipes, assembly GCA_023101725.1. Taxonomy (NCBI): domain Eukaryota; kingdom Metazoa; phylum Chordata; class Actinopteri; order Atheriniformes; family Atherinidae; genus Atherinomorus; species Atherinomorus stipes. The sequence goes on from JALJCO010007127.1 coordinate 862,587, forward strand.
ATTTCCATGACACTGAGGAGTTAAACGTCAGGCAAATTCAGTCTCAAGTCTAGAGAAAGCAGGCTTCATTAACAAGAGCTACCCCTTTCTGCCTGTTAAGGGTAGCACCCAGTCTCAGGCAAATGCCTCAGTTAATTAACGGCTTGCCATTAGCGCAACAGCTTTCAAACAAGCAAGATATTTCTGTTGGCCTCCTGTCTGTTTTCTGTATGACAGAGAAAGAGGCAGAGAGGGGGGGTCTCCTAAATATTCAAAGCCTATTAGATGAGATCCTGTCTACATGTCTTCTTGTTTCATCTGGCGGTTTTGAAATGCAGATTTTCCCCTTTACTTTTCTTCTGTCCACCAACTGATTTCTAAAAGCATTAATGGAAAAGTGTGTGAATAATTTAGCAGCAAGTTCTACCTAATTACTTGCAATTAAATGTGGCACTCTGAGTTTGACACATAAATTAATACAAGAGGTGCACACATTTGGGCATTTTGTTACATAAAGTTATTTATTTCAAGTTTTATGAAGATGTTTCAAACAGAAAAAAATGGTCTTACGACTCCCCTCCCAAAAAAAAAAAAGCTAGAACACTTGTAAAACAAAAATGAAATTAAAAGTGGAAGAGAAAGCTGTCACTGCAAGTTGATGCTTTGACCTGCATCTTTCTAAGTCGCAGTGGGCCTGAGGAAGCCTCTCAGTGTTGTTTCCTCGCTGTGTTGTGTAGAGGATGTGAAGAATTGTACATTATGATTAGCAATCTGTGCACCATGCTACCATGCTACTGTGGACAATTAGCTTCAGGGGTTCCAGCCTAGCACAGAACCATCCTCATTGATTAATTTGTCCAGTTTCCTCCAAGTTCTTGGCTCTGATGCTGCTGTTCCAACAGATGGCTGCAAAGTAGGTTGCAATTTGCACAACACGCTTTTAGTATGAATTCACACAAGAATAGTCTGGGGGGGTTGGTTGAAGTTGACAGGGTACTCCCCCAAATTTTGCACCTTTGTTTAAACAACTACACTAGGAGGTGATATTCCCTAAAAGAGCAACTAACCAAGATGAAAAAAGAAGAAAGTCCAGCTCATTGATTGGCCAGGACCGAAAGCGGCTCGTTTACTACAAGTCAACATTGGAGCAGCAATAAATGTATACAAGGTTTATGTTTTCACTTAAGTTCAAATCTGATGTGGTTTTCACAAGAATCTGTCCAGTAGCAGGAGAGCAAGTTACCCAACATGCTGCGCTATGACGCGCTCTGCATCACTTCATTGGTTCACTGGATGATCTGTTTGATTTCACATTGCAAACAAACTGAACCCGGGTTTCTTTGCAAGTGAACTGAAACCTCTGGTTTTCAAGCAGATCAAGTTAATTTCTTTGGTCTGCACAAGGGTGTTTACACTGCTCCAAACTAACTGTACTATCTGTGAGATTACACTAATGGTACACAGATAGTGTTGCATTTCAGTGTTGCCATTGTCCAGCTGAACTGTGTTTGTAGTCTTCCACCTCTTCTCTAACGATGTAAACAGTGTTTTGCCTGTTCTTTCTGAAATCCACACTCCTCTCTTTTGTTTGTTTTGATGTCATAGCATGATGATTGCCTTTCTTGAATAAAAAAAGAGGAACACGACATAGAAATACAGGACAATAATGGTCGACACTCAGCAGTTTGTGTTTTTTTTCTTGGCTTGTGGATTTAAACAGCCCAAAAATGTACAACACATCTAAGGGTAAGATCACATGGACACTTTTGTCACGAGTAAAACATTCTCAAGTCAAAAAAAGGTATTAGATCCGTATTTTTTGCACCATGCGACCGCGCCAAAAGTCCGGAACGGTTGGAAGAGACCGGCTGCATGATTGGAAAGTCGGGAACGTTTGAGGCAAGTGGTCAGAGGGGGGAGAGGAGAAAAGTGGCGATGTTGGATCTCTCTGGCAGCAGTTGTTGGCCTTTCGCTGGAGCTCCCTGCCAACGCTTCTCCTGAAGTAGACATCCCTCATGCACACTGAATAATGAGATAATGAGACACACATGAAACGTTTCTCAGAACTTCGTGCTAACTCTCTCTCGGTCAGCAGGCTCTGCTGCATTGACGAGGGACCGTTCTTTATTTAAACATTTAACAAAGAACATTTACACAAACATCAACTACGACGCATGTACGTGCATAGATTGTCTATTAGTGACAGACATCGCACTCTAACAGGTGGCGACTCCACTAGCTGGACTGGAGTTTTGCCGTCTCTTTCGACTTGCGTCACGGCATGATGACGACGATTTGGTCCTCCGAACGTTTCATAAAACAACCATGAGACCGGGCAGAGTTGTCGGACCCCTGCTGGGAGAATCCAGATGCTTAAAGTCTAGTTCGTTTGAGAAAACCCATGAGAAACCGCGCCCTAAACATGATGCTGTTGTTCTTAATTCTGAGTCAGTGGGAAGTGATTACTGTATTCTTTCAACCAATCAATGAATTGCAGTGTGTCAAACTCAGTCATTAAGGGTCTGATCAGTAAGATTGGGACCCAAACTGAAGGGTCCACAAAAATTTGAACATGTTTAACTGGATGTCTTGGATTCCTTCACAGTTTTTGCCTGTTGAAACACCAAATAAATGCGTACATACACCGACCCAGACCTTTGGTTGGAAATGGGGCTTTAGTGAATTATTTCATTTGTTAATTTGCTTTTAGAGTTTAATCAGTCGATCCCGTTGGGAAACATCTCCTCTATTGATATGGCTCCTGCGATGTTTTATGATCATGTGGTACGGTCACGTTTTCCAGACAAACTTTCTAACCAGCATGCAACACTCCAGGACCACGATCCTTCACTTCCAGCCGGGTTGCGCTGCAGATAGTCAAACGAGTCTAATGTTGAATCACTGTAGGGCTTTTCAACACTGAAAGTTTTTCAACCATTGAGATGGTAACTGTAATTAAACATTGAATCAACATATGATTTTTAACCTCAACCAAAAATAACCAATCTGACCAAAATCCAACATTGAATCAATGTAAATTGCTATCTGGGTAATTATCATAACAAATATTTGAAATCCAATAATGAGAAAATTGTTGAATTTTGTCAAAAATAGTTCAATTTGATTAAAAAAAAATGTTTTCTTATTTTGATGTTGTTGCCTACAATAAACTGAAAACACAGGGATATGTTTACCACCATGTTGCATCACCTCTGCAGAATATGCAAAGCATGTGAACAGTTTCTGCAGTTTTGACAATGAAAGGATTTCCCATTTTTTGTTGTTCCAGGCAAGTCCGTTCAGCAGTTTGACTTTTTATACAAAGTCATGTTGTTGCCACATTTGCAGACTGGAATATAGTTTATTGTTTTGTTTTTTTTAATGAGCAAGATCTTGATAAAAACAGGAATCATTTGGATGGCAGCCAGTGGTTTAGTGCACCATATGCAGGTATTATGTTATTATAGAGTAAACCTAATGACATGTTGGCTTTCAAGTTAAGAAAAGTGTCCATGATGTCTAAAAGGTATTTCATATTTACATAAGTCTGATCCCAGTACAGTTTTCCACCTTTTCATGGTGCATCTTAGTATCTCTACCCATTTCATTCTCATTTAAAACTTCAGGACTATGATGCTGCAGGAAACATCCCAGCCAGCACTTCCAAGTGGGGCCCATATGTGTTAAACTTTGGCTGCATGTGAGGGACCCAAGTGGGTTGATCCACGGTTTCCATGGTGGCGCCACCTGTGTTTTCCCATATAGCCTATAGGCATGGGCTTGAACTGGGCACATTTGCAGATCTCACAGCTTAAGTTACATGGGCCCCATATGTGGAAGCCCACATGGGAAAACACAAGTGGGGCCACCATGGAAACCGTGGACAAACCCACTTTGGGTCCCTCATATGCAGCCAAAATTTAACCCATATGGGCCCCACATGGAAATGCCTGCTTGGATGTTTTGGATATAAATCTTCAAAAAGAAACAACCCATCCCTTGCTAAGACGACAATTACTTTGAATTATTTAGTAAAATTAATTTTCTTTTTTTTTCCATGAAAAAAATGAATGTTAGCTTGTTAGTGCTCTCTGCAGTACATTCTAACTTGGTTGTGGAAAATGAGACAGATCTGAGTCTCTGCTGTTTCTAATGAAAGTATGTTGCAAAGGTATTAGAGTAGACTTAAGACTAACATTGTGTTGTTTGTTTGTTTGTTTGTTTGTTTTTTATACTCTGCTGGGACATAATATCCGTTTATGATTGCTAATTCTTCCAGACTGAGAGCTTCTATCATTGGAACGAAATGTCACAATGCATCATCTTACTCTGAGTATACTATATCTGCAGCTCTTCAGCGTCTACAAGAGTCTGCAAGACAAACCAGTTACTTTATTTTGAGATTTTTTCCGGAGTGCAGTTGTTTGCTGTTGTAGCCTATAAGTCTGGAAGCGCCATCCTGGCCCCTGAGGTCAGAGCTGGGAATGCTTTATGAGAACTACTGTAAGTCAGCGCTGCCATTTAGTCTTCCTGATCATTTTTTACAGACAACAGCAACAATTAAATTCACCTACTGTGCAGCATTTTTTTTTTACATCAGATTTCAATTAAACAACTCACAAAACTGTTGTCTGCATTTTATACAAAGATTATTTTATGTTTATATGCTTGTAAAATGTTCCATATCCTGGAAATGGAAAATCTATGGGCCAAACAGGAATCTACAGGTGTGATCAGTGGTTGAAAAAAACAACACACAAAACAGTCTCTGTTGTGTGAATGTTAACCCAGAACCTTCCCCTTCTGGTGATAAGTTTTCAAGCACAATATCCCAAAGTAAGTGCTGTAGCTGAAATTTCCCCCGCAGCTACAAATGTGACTCCGTGTACACTGCAGAAAACAAAAACAACATATCCAACTGGAAACACAAAAAAGAGATATGTCATTAACATCACTGTCATATTTTAAGATTTTATGGGCCATTTTAGAGTATAGTTAGACAGATATCAGTTTAGCCAAAATGTAACTTACAGTAGATAATAATGCTTTATGGCTGAGTTTTTAAAGATATGTCAGAGCATTACTGTATGTAGAATGGAGCTTATAAACTTGAAACCACCAAAAATACTGTTGTTACCAGTAACACGCCTTGTGAATTTGGAGGTAAATTTTATTCTGTATCCCTAGCATGGGTAATCTAATCATATATGGATGATATGAAATACTATGATTGCATGGACATCTGTAAGTCTACATATGCACAGATTTTGCGTCATATGACCGTTGAAAAAGGGGGGGAACATATATTGAAAAAGATTAATTCAATTGCTATTGCCTGCTTGTGTAACTCAAATATACAAGTAAAAAAAAAACCTTAATAAATTTTAAGAATGTATGGTATTAGTCTGATATTGGTAATGGCCGATATTGGCCTGATACTGATATTGACCTGATATTGACTGGTATAATTAACCAATACCTGTAAATAACAGGTGATGGGGTGTTTTTTTTCTCTCTTTTTTCTTTTTAATCAGTGGGGCATGGGAACAACATACAGTAAGGCCCACCGTGCAACATTATGACATCTCTGGCAACTGCTGGATCTGCAACATATGCAGCAGAATTATTTTTCTAATTTTGCATGGGGAATGATTACATCATTTTCAGCTTTAATACCAATCTCAGCAATGAGAAGCAGAAAAATATCGGTTATTGGTATCAGCTGAAATTTTTCATGTTGTACATCACTATAAACAATATCAACATCAATGGATAAATTGTGTAGTATTATGTGATATTTGATTTCTAGAACTGTTTATTGGATAGTCAAATTACTATTATTATATCATAATCATCATCATAATCATCATATCAGCTAATGGGGATCTGAAATAACTCAAATCAAATTAAATATGAGCACAGGATCAGTCAATCTGGTACCTACACAGAAAATTTGCCTGCCAGCATGTAAGATTTTCTTTAAAAGATTGATGTGAAAAGATTTAAAATAACAATCATTTCATGATATCCAAAGAAATTTTGAGATAAAAAAAAAAATCATAAAGCTGGTGAAACCTTCTTCACTATGAAGCACTAGTCTAAGTGTGTAATGACTCTCTGTTGTTTGCCAATTACAGAACAACATGGTTTTTCACATCACTACAATATTGATACCAGCTGAGCACATTTCCTGTTTTCATTAAGATGCAAAACCACCACCAATAATAAGTTTTAGAATATTAACATATGCTCATTACCGATAATGTATTAACATTTTTACGGTTTAGGAAATGAATGTCAGTTACACTGACAAGTTAAAACTTTGCATTTATATTCTTAACTCTTGACTAAAAATAAATCCTAGCGTCAGCATGGATAGTCCAGATGTTGACAAAAGTTAATATTTCTTTATTCTAATACATCACACACCAAATTCAAATTGCAGCTGATGAATTTGTTCCCAATACCAAACAACAGAAACACACAAATATTAAGCAGAGTTTTAATTATTCCAAAACAATATCACAGCAGCGTGGTTTTGAAATGTGTGGCAGCGCTTTGGATGCACACGGCGAACGCTCTGCTCTGGGTTAAGTCATTTGCAGTTGCATGACTGTGCCTTGCATTCAAAGGTATTGTGGTGAAAATTTAATACCAGACAATGTGCTCTGCCAATAGGAACACATCCAGACAACCCAAGCCCTTTTGTACAAGGGTCAATTTCTATTGATCTGAATGACATTGGTGTTGTGCAGTGAGCAGAGATTGTGTGATTTCTACCTGCTCTGATGCAAGATAAAGAGGATTGTAAATCGATTCCATTGATGTTCCTCCCGCATTTTTTCTTTCCTTCATCTCCTCAATTTAGGTTACAGTACAATGGTCTCTACAATCCTGTCTAAGCTCAGAAAAGGGTCCCCCACGTCTCAAAGATGACACTTCAATAGCTGTTGAGCTGATAAGAATAACATGCCACTGAGCATTAACGGTGCATTGTGGACTCATCGGCAGATAAAGCTCTCTGTCTGTGGATGTGACTGTACAAGACGGTAAAGAGGGAAATGTTTCAAAGTGATGATGTCATGTCTGTAAACGGCCGTCTTGAAGCACAAGGTCAGCCGTGAAGTCTCATGAAAAATAACATCTAAAGAATTTAACACCACTCAAACCGAACTAACAAAAAAAAAATTACACTTCAGATATTTTCTCATCCCTCTAGCTCTAATTTGTTTATTTCTAAGTAGTAATTAAAATAAATGTGTGGTCTCACTTGGCTTAATATCATCACTGCATTTTTCCTCTTCCTTTTATTTGGATCTCTGCACTCTCCTATGATTTTCAACACAGGTTCACGCCTGTTTAAAGATATTAAACTCACAGTAGCCTGCAAAGCCAATTATGTTTAGAGAACTGACGTTGGTGGTCACGGTCTGTGTTAAAGGTGTCTATTGCCCCCTAGTGGGGCATAAGTGAAGTTACAGGCTGCAGAAAAGATGTGGCAGAAAACCTTTTTCACACAAAAAACCAACATAATTAATTAGTATCTACTGATATTACAGGTTTATCATGAAAATAGCTTTTTATGCTTTATTCTACAATATGCTGAATGGCAAACATTTTTCCTTTTTTTGCACGTTAGGCACGCATACTGTGCTCACTCTCTCAAGCAATTAATTAAATCTCATTACTCAGGAAGGTACAAACTGAACAGTGTGTGTCTACAGTCTCCACATAAAATTAGTACCACATTACACTTTTGGCTCCAGGAAACATCCTTGAAAATTATTAAGAAATTACAGCTCTGCTAAATGAAACGTTACCAATTGCTTTATTTTCCTGCATGTGCAGAATTTAAGTTGTTTTCTTTTTCCCTTGAATTGGGTGGCATCTCATTTATGCAGCAAACTGCCTAGAGGTTACAGTCATTTTTATTTATTGTTCACAATTCAGCAACCATCAGCAAGAGGAGACTGTTTTTCAATACAAGACATGAATATCAAATGTGGTATAGTTGAATTAGAAAACTGATAGGATGCACTGATTAGACTCTTATGCATGCCAAAGAAAAACTCAGCTAGACTCCAGGATGGAAAACATGAAATTATCATTCCTCCTGCAACTTCATCCTTAATGAAGCTATATAGTCACTTTTGTTATGAAGACATCCTATTATAAATGCATTATAACCGCCTGAGGCTGTAACCTCTTATAACAAGCACATTATCATCTGCCATTGACTGAATGGGAGAAACTGCCTGATGTGATTACTGCACACCTCATAGTTACTCAGCCACAAAATTAGCTCTAAATGTCCAACTAGCAAACAAGCCAATAAGATTGGCTGCTGGAGTTAGGCAGTGATGGCAAAACAATGGCCCGATATGAGTCAAGTGACCTGTTCTGGCTCTGCGGTGGTGTGCTGTGCCAGCCAAAGAGACAGCTTGGCTTATTTGGCTCGCTCCACACAAAGGCATTTGCTGTAAGCCCTGCACATGACTGATCCTGAACAGGAAAGAAAGAAAGTCGGACAAAGACAGACAGGCGGTTTGTACCTCTGTGAGCCAGCTTCTGTAGGAGGATCCTGAGGCGCTGCAGAGCGGATGAAGAAATATCATACGTGTACAGGTCTGCACCAGCTAGCTCCTGGCACCTTCCAAACACTCCATCTACAGAGGAAGGACGGGGGGGAAATGGTGAAAACATGTTGGTGAGGGATGTGTTTTCCAATAGTTCAAAGTGAGACACACGCAAAACAAATTTTACTCACACTCTTGCAGCCCTGATGTAAAATGACGTCTGCCAGAGCAGATGAAAGGCTGCAACGATGTGAGGCACCTGCAGTGTTTTGTTCGTCTGATTTTCCACTTTTTTGGGGGTGGGGGTGGGGGCTAATAGCTGACATTTTTCCTCTGACAGCACTATGATAAACAGACATTTGTGGCAGAAAGGACTTTATCAGAAACCGTGGTAATCTCAGTATCAGCAGGCCTCTTGCCTGGTTGCTAGGCAACCCACGCCACATACTCCCTATCAGCCCTATAATTCAATGGCTGGTCTAGACCTCTGAGGGATGCTGAAGCTCTGCGGGTCAGAAAGCACTGTGTAAATGTAAGGCCCGGAATATAAATGAACCGAGTTGTCACCTTCACTCAGCTGAGAAGATAAATTCGTGCATCTTGTTGGCTGAACTCCGTGAATGAAAGTCCGGCTCAAAGATGATCTCTAGAGATGAAACCAGCAGATTCAATCTGAGCCCCCGCTCCTCTGTGCACAAGTATGTGAGCCATCATGCGTACAACCATGTGAGAGTACGTGTAATAGTTGCCACTGTGATTAGATGGGATTTAATGATGTGAATCAACACTTGGTCATGCTCCACAGCCTTCCTTTAATTAGCCCCAAGATGTCAGACAGTGACAGCAGACATCAATGCAAATGATGCTCACTTACATGTCTGGAACCACAAAACTGATGTCCTTTACATGCTGCAATTTTCTGATTTCTCATCTTATACTATTTTTACAAGTGGGCTATGAAACTTGTGAAGCATAAATCCAAGGATTTACAATCAGATTTGTGATGTAACAATCTGAAGCAGAAGGGAGCATAAATATCTTTAAACTAAGAAACAAACAACTGTAGTAGGTGGTAAATAAACACAAATAGTACAGTTCAGAGGAAAACGTCCCACCCAAAGACATGCAGTTCATGTTGATTTTAAATTGTCTTGTGATTGTTGAGCTTTGCTCACAATCTTTTGTAATGACAGATTTCCAGCTGTTGTGGTAAATAACACACACAAACAAAAAAAACAAGGCATTTTATATGATCTGTGGTATTATTCAATTCCTTCATATTGAAACATACAACACATTACAAGAGAAATAGAGGAAAACTCGTGACATAACAAGTGAAGGGAAACTGCTAAATGTTTGATCCTCTACATCCCTCTTTGGTTTCTATGGCAATGGCACGTTACTTCCGTCCCCGTTGTCAGGGACATTCCCATTAGCAACCAGACAGATTTAGAGCATTAAATATAGAAGTTAGAGGTATTTTACAACAAAGGAATCCTAGCCTGGCACACTCAACGTTTGATTGATTTATCGAGGTGAGGGTGGGGTATTCTGAGCTATATGCGTGATGGATCACAAAGCACTGTTCTGTCACTATATTGTATATATTCACAATACCGAGGGGATCAAAACAAGGCTTATTGCAGTTGACAGCTCGGAGAAAAACAGACTTTTTTTGTCCCCTCTTTTTGACAGCTAAAAACAACATGTTAATTCCAGGCCTGGAGGAGCACAGCATGTGGCTTGTGTACGGACGGTTGTCCAAAACTGAAGATAATCTACTGCAATGCAGGGGGATCAAAAAGTAGTTTTCCTAAAATATGCCAACATCCACCCAAGAGATCTATAGCATGTAAGTGATTTTCAAATGATAAAATCTAAACAATTTATCCTAATGATAAATACATTATAAATGCAATTATTTGGCCTTTTAGAAGCATAAAACTAATGCTGGTAACATGCTGAGCAAAAGTCAAATAAAGGCAAATAAACCGTGATCAGTATAACCCATAACACACAAAGAATTCCATAAATGAATCAACTAATCAATCCTTAAATGCTCCATCCTCTAAGTCGGTAAAATTCTCACTTAAGAGGAGCTATGTCTGGATAAGCAGCAATAAAGGAGATTTTCAGCCGAAAAAGGTAAAGAGCTCTAAATCCAGACGCTGTCTCTCCTCCCACTGTGACAGACAGAGCGACCCCCGGCTGCCGCTAAAGCTATTTAAACTGTGAAAGCTAATGCTTTGGGATAACAGGAGCCTGCACTAAAGCTGACAGTCAGCAAAGCATTTCTAAAAGACAGTATGTCAGAAGAGAAGCAGACAGACCCAGGAGACAAATGAAGATGTATGGGAACAGGTGTATTAGCTGTGCAACTCATGTCATGAAAATGAATAGGCTCAAATCAATGCGCTGAGACCGGCCAGATGTAGCCTGCTAATGAAGAAAGGTGCAGGAACAAAAGCTAAAGTGATCAGGAGATGATTAATGAAGTGTTTGCTGATTATTCTGGCCTTTTTAATGTGACAGTTGTGGCTTTGAAATGATAATTATGTTTATGCATGCACTATAAGCCAAGCTCAGAGCAACATCAAAACATGCTACCATCTGAATTTAGCTGCATAGGATAAAATAATTTGATTCTAATTTTTTAATAACACATCTGTTCTTCCGCTTCAGTTTATACTTGACAGTTTCTTTACTTCGCATTTCTTGTGTGATTAATTGTGGATTTGCCTGTTCAGCTCCCCATCTCTGGCCAAGGTTTATAATTAGCATTTTGCATGGGTTACGAAGAGTGTATGTGCTGCTGTTGCACTAGTTTCTGATCAATAGAAGCATCACCTAAATCGTTTAAATTTAAAATACAGTGCAGACGTTTCAGACAATATTGGCTCTAGTGGAGGCAAGATAACCACCAATCAATACAGCACTGTTGGTTAAGTGTTTAATAGGAGCCAACTGGCACCCCGAGGGAAGCATGTACCACTTATCTGCTGTACTTTAGCTTAGCTTATCAAACCAGTAAGCCACACACTCTGGAGAGGAGTATCAAATTAAAATGCCTTTCCAGGTGATCACATATTCTTTTAGAGGAACCTCTAAAAAAGTATTCCCCCAAAATCATATACAGCATGCTAATAAGATATCAAATTATGTACAGAAGACAGAGGCCAAATGATCTTAGCAATATCTTATACTGAAGATGCTTCTTGAAAAAAAAAAAAAGCTTCTTTTAACCCATCAGATGTTTTATGTTTTATTGTCTTCAAGAACATATGATGTTACAGTTTCTATGTCTAAGTTGTTCTTTTAATGAATCAGTATTTTAAGTCTTAACAAATGAGGTTTTTTAACTGAATTACAGTCATCTGTAATGGATATTTGCTCTGCTAATGGTTTTCCATATAGTCCCTTCTCGCAAATCTTTGCCCTCAGCCACCCTGCATGGCAACAGCCTGGGTGAAAAGGAAAATGGTTGGCCCAGCCCAGAATAAACCAGGTTACTCCTTCAGGGATCTAGGGGAGAGTGAAAGTGGCAGACCTAGTTACTCCCACTCATCATCTGTCTGTGCTGTGGCTGCCGCTCATGAGCCCAGTGGAGAATGACAAAGTGTAGACGTAGGGTAGGCATATGGGATTCTGAGTTAACTGAATAATATCTCATTACTTTCATATTATGAGGGATTAAAATACAGTATTAGTTCTTTATTTAATTTAATGAGAACTTTGAGTCTGAGTGAAGGAAAAAAGTTGTGGAGGAAGCAAAAAATTTAGAACAGTTTAGACTTACATCATAACCTGGTCTGAGCATCCACATCAAATACAAGCCGCCTTTCTTCTTGTGGCTATTTTCCTGTTGAATTGTCAGCAATTTCTCTGAATTAGCCTCCCTCTATACTGATGCAGGATGTGTAATTACAGTTGTTTTGTATTTCTGCTCTGCACTCCCTTCGCCTTCCCTAATTTCTCTGAAACTAGGTTAATATGGAAATAAGACAGAATGTCTCCAAATTTACTTCTCCAATATGTTGCAATTCCAAACACACAGCATCCTCTTCCTCTGTTATCACCCCCCCCCCCCCCCCCCCCCCCCCCCCCCCCACACACACACACACACACACACACACACACAGCACACAGTATCTGAGAACAAAAGTTAGATTTATAAGATGTTTGTTTCTTCTTTTTCCCCCTGATATTTGATTAGAAAATTCATCGAACTCCCAGCTCTTTGTCCCTTTTAGTTGCAAGCTACTTGAAAGGATAGCAGTCATTTCAAATTTCGCATTATTTGTACTTCAAGAATTACAATGTAACACATATTTTGCCATAATACAATAATATCAAAGCGGGGTTTTAAAAGGGCGTTTTATGTACAGAGCCATGCTAGCTGCTTGCACCCAACAGGTTTCATGCTAACCTAACAACATACTACTAGCTGCATTGTTAAAATGCAATACATACTTGAAAGTGTTATCAAGTGGTAAATATATGGATACCCCACTAAGCATTATTTTTGGACAGAAAGATGTCCTAAAGACCTTTAAATGGCACATAGACTGCTACTTTAAATGATGTGTCATTTTTGCAGATGTCTAGCTGCAGATTGAAATTTAGTCAACATTATTTACAAAATACTGTAAATACTATTATTTTGCTAGACTTATGCATCCTTCATGTGGTATGGGAAAGATGACCTTTCCACTTGTTAAGTGGAAATTACCAATAAATTGTGTCCAAGTGATTTTGTTGTCAGAATTAAGAGAAACACTGGAGGCTTTCTTTGACTGACTGCTAGCTAGCATCGGCTCGTAGGAGGTAAAACCAAACAGTGTATTTTAAAAACAAAACTAAGTTTAAATAGTGACGTTATTAAACTTCTGTAAGCTACAGCATAACTACAAACTAACCCACAAACAGCAGCAGAGAACTTTAAACGTAATGAAATGCATTCCATTCAGGATCCTTTCGTTGCTCTCCGCCATGTTGTAAGGTCAAAGTTTGTCATCCCGGCAGCTCGCGTATCATCAAAATTTTCCAGCTTGCCAGTGGATATTACAATGTGAGCGGGTGTTAATGTGCAATTTTGACAGCATTAAACCCAGAATCTCCAACTTTTTAACCCCTTTTGTAGTATAAGCTATTACAGCCACAATTTAACACAATAGTGAAGCATCAGGGCTGTATAACATCAGTTACCACAGTCTGTTTGTGTTGCATTTTGGATTGTCACTTTTGAATAATGCCAAAACATACCCTTTTTTTATTCATGTATTCAAAGGACACTTTTGATTGTTTTAAAAAAAAAATCTTATTATCCAACACAGGACGGGTTTCCCAGATCCAGTTAGGAAGATCTGAGCATTACGGTCCTCTTAAGAACGTTCTTTCGGCTTCTTCTCAAAAAAAAGTGTTTCCCAGATTAGGGCTGGACGATAATTCAATATTAATATATATCGATCGATAGAGGTTTTTTCAATATAAAAAAGAGGGTCACACAGCACAGTTTTCTGCTGTAGCCTATCGGGTAGCATGATACTACAGTCACTCCTTCCGCCAAACCAATCACAAACGCAGACCCAGGCAAAGGCTGAATTGGAATTCAGTGTTATGCCTCTTTCAGACTTGCACTGGAAAGCGGTAATATTGCGAACTCTGTTCTTTATAATGTTGCATTCAGACATGCGTACCGGTCTTTTACCTCGGAGATGTAGCGGACATGTACCGGCTGGTCTACATGTCACAAGAGCGGAAATGTTGCGGCACATTGTTTTGGCTGAAAGCACAAGAAAATGTTCTGGACAGAGTTGAAGGGAGAGCGGGGATGTGCTGACTTTTCTGCAACATTTTGTGATGTATGAAAGCGCCGGGACACAAAGTCCGCAAGGAAGCGGCATGTTTGAAAAGATGAGTCTGTTCAAAGGAATAGTTCACCCTCAGAATGATTTAACTTTATTTTCCACTTACCTTGATGGTGAGCAAGACTCTGGACCACTTTTTTAATATGTCAAATGCAGATGGAGTTCAGGGCGACTTCTCGTTTCCCCCTAATGGAGTTTGCCAGGGTCCCAGCCAAAAAGGTCCATAAAAGTCCACAAAAAATTATCAATATTCCTCCATACTGCTCGTTCCATGTAATCCAAGTGTCCTGAGTGGGTAGCGTCCAGAATTTACTTGAAACTACGCCATTTAGTATATTTTTAGAGTCTAAAAGGGAGTATTGTTTACGTCCAGGAAGCGCGCACATGCGCATTCACGAAACTACAGAAGCCACGGCAGTAGAGATTGCGCGTTCTCTTTTTCTTTCTTTCTTTCTTTCTTTCTTTCTTTCTTTCTTTCTTTCTTTCTTTTAGATCAATATCAAACACCTACTGTGTTTGCCCCGGTTTGTTTAGAGCTCTTGTGTTCTTACCACAATGTAAACAGTGAATTTCTTCTTCTACGCTTGCATTATCGGCAGAGTAGGCTCTGAACGCCGAGGCTTCCGTAGTTTCCTGACCGCGCATGTGACATATTAAAAAAGTGGTCCAGAGTCTTGCTCACCATCAGGGTAAGTGTAAAATAAAGTTAAATCATTCTGAGGGTGAACTATTCCTTTAAAGAGCGGATGGACTTTACCGCTTATGTTCCGCAATGCAAGTCTGAAAATGGCTTTAATTTGATCTTTATTATAAGTAGGTCATTCAGCAAAAGCTTAAATGGCCAGGGCTGCACCTAAAATAGCTTTTAATTTGATTATGGCTTTTTTTTATAAATATCAATATCGATCGATATAGATTTTTTTTTATCGATAATCTTTTTTTTCTATATCGTCCAGCCCTATATGATACAGACTTCAGCTTTGCATCACTTACAGTTGTATCTGTGATATAAATGAAATAATAAAAAGGACTGCGCTGCTTGGACTGAAAGTGATCTAAATTCAGCCAAGATTCTCAGGACTAAATAGGAGCTACAACTAGATGCAATATTGAAATCGTGTTTAGAGCTCAGTGGCATCCCTTACAAAAATTTGCTAATCATTATGATCCATGGCTTTCCTTATCTGTACTTTTTCATTTTCAATCCATTTGGGTCATGTTCTTTTTTCTTTGTTTTGTTTTTATGAGTGTACTTCTCATCTGTTTGTTTAGTACATTTATTTAAAAAATTGCTTTATTCCAGTCATTAACATACATTACACGCAAACATTACAATATTGAATTTCCCTTCTGAGGTAAATAAAGTATTTTTCATTTAAAAGTCCAAGCTGTAAATATTGACCAATTAAATTAACTGGTTGAAAGAAAATGAACGATTTTGAGCTATTTGACTGCATTTATTGATATGATACTGAAATAACTTTTCATGTTTGTGCTTTCTATTAAATCTGAAAAAAACATCTGTTGAATAATCAATAAAGGAAAATATTACCTAAAAAAAAAATAAACCTGTTAAAACATGCATTTAAAAAAAAAAAAAAAAACAGACATTGTAATGACCATAAGTGTTTTTTTTTTTAAGTCAAATTGTCTGCAGAGACCAGTTGTATTGTTATAATTATGCAGAAATAGGATGAAGTAGAATAAAAAACTATGAATTCATCAACAAAGTCACAAGAAGTGCATGATTTGTCACAGATTTGTGTGACCAAAAGCCCAACAAACAGTCATAAACCTCTAGGCTCAAACCTAATGCTAGCTCAAGTCCTGTTATTAAAATTCAAAAAGAGAAAATCTGTGCCCATGTTTTTCAGTGTCTCCCATCTCCTGCATGTACATTAGATCAAATCTTGTTCTTCAAACAATTCTACTTCTTCATCTTGTTTGTAAAATAGTATTTTCAGATAAATCTGCTGGAAGTGTGTAAAGAAAAAAGCTATCAAACAACCTCAATGAGAAGCATTTGATCACTGCCTGCAAGGACAAAACCCACATCGTGACGAACGACAGTGCTGTTTTACACACGTGCAGCTGTGGAGCTGCTCCTGATGTGTTCCAACCTTTCACTATAGAAGAAATACATTAACCTTTTTCAATGGCTTGTCATAAAGACGATCCTTGATATCAACACGGTATCAATTCACTTCAAAATTACAGCCTGCCGGGTGATTCGTCTGAAATCCATGCTATGAAAAAGCCTGACATTTCCCCTCCATTCATCAGCTGCCATGTTGTCATGGTAACCAACGAGACAGACACATCAATCTTTTGAGACAAGATGGGTTGTGGACATGAATGTGATTATTTGTGGTCTGGGGAAACCTTGTCATATGAAGGAGAAAACATCCTGCTAATATTGATCTGAGAGATATGTGCCTCTATCAGCCTGGTCTTCATCTGTTTGAATGCTTTTCCTCTCAGACTCATAAGTCTAAACTAAGGTGCTGAAATAAGCAATGTGCTCTGAGCAAGCCCTCAGTTCACCTTCTGCTATTTAAATCCCATAACAAATAATAATAACAGCCAAGGACTTTACAGGCTTTAGGGTGTTAAATTTGAGATTTTCTCGGACAAGTGTTTTGATTAAAATGACTATTGACATGATAGCAAACCACAAAGCATTTTACTGAAACTCAAACAAATAGTTACTCAAAAAGAATTCTTAGTCTAACACAAAAGAGAGCTCAATATTACTATTATTAGTATTATTATTATGGTTTTTAGCCTACGACTGCTTTTGAGCTATTTATTCAAAAAGTGGAAGAGTTGATGAGTTTTCTGACTTAAAAAACCAATTTAAAACCCTATTTGAAAGAAATTGGTGTCACAGGTATACCTGTGGGCTTTGGGTAAATGCAATAATAGAAATTTCCTGGATTTTCTTCACCTATCTTCTACTTTCTGTTTAAAAATTCAAGAATTGTAGATGCTACACACTAGAAGTTTCCTTGCAGTTTCCTCAACATTTTAGGTGTAGATTCATGGGGATCATGTTGCTGCGCAGCATGGAGACCTTTATGACATTATTGATGAGCGTGATTGATATCAGGCAATTCGAGTTGAACAAACTTTTTTGTTCATGCAATTCTCATGCAATTTGAAATTGCAATTAAGTATGACTTTGGCTTTCTCATTTCTTATCCTGTTAACCTGGCAACCTGGGGTGGTGCCACATGATGTGACCACACTAGAATCAAAGGCAAATTCTCGAAGGCTGAAGGGTAAAAAAGAGAGTGAATTGATTTAACAGTTTGTGCTCCGCCTTCTTTTTCCTTTTTTTATTTAGCAAAATCCCCTTTGTCATAAATACTCATCAGGAATTTGCCTTCACAGACTAAAGAGTCAAACTTGGAAATCTTCACCTGAATCTCTTGTAAGGCAGACGTGAACACAAAGTTCAGCCTGGGCAGAATTATAAGTTTGTTGTTTTCCAATAAAGGTAGAAGTGAAACAGAGGGGATGTAACACCCTCCTGATGTAAGAATAGTATCTTTATAATAGTATAGTATCTGTTTCTAAGCTCTGTCTTCATGCCTAAACTTAGATATCCTCTTAATCTGTGCCTCAAACATGTGAAATTGCACAGCAGAGCTTGTTCACCATTTATGAGGATAATTAACCTTAAAGTTGCATAAATTTATACCTTTTTGGAAGTCTAAGAAGACCACAAGGAGAAACAGGTGTGCAAGGATCTCTAAGGAAGGCTTACCATTGACGCAGAACTCGTAAGATGCACAGAGCTCATCTTCAAAGAGACAACCTAGAGGTCAAAGAAACAGAAAACACGTTAAAACATAGTATGTAGTAAAGCCAACCTGGCTGTTAAAAGTAAGAAAATAAAGCATTAAATTAGTCAAATGTTGCAGTTTCTAAATATGTCACAGTTCCATAAAGTACAGCTTAGTAGTACATTAACTCTGGCTGTGGGTCTCGCTGCTAATGGCAGAGGCATCAATCATCAATTAGTGTGACTTCCCCTATCCTTTCTCTGACACTAATACTCCGGCTCCATGGGCAATGTTTCCATATATGAATGTTGCATGAATATTAATGAACTTTAACGCTCGGACTAAGAATGGGTGTTCTAGACTAATAAATGAACAGATGGCAGGAGGATTATGAGTAGCTGTTCCCTGACTTCATATCACACTCAAGGGAGTTGCAGCGAACAGAGGATTCATTGTTCTACTCACTGATCAGCACAGGTGATTCTCTACATTTACACGTTTTCAGGGAAAAGAGAAAAAAAAGAATGTAAAGCAAAAAAAAAAAAAGGTCTTGTTTCAGAGCTTCAGCTAAAGTACCGAAGATGAAGATTTGCTTAGTGAGTTCTTAGCAGTTTCACATAACTGAGATTGTGTCATTTACAGTGTCGGCACGCAGAGAGGAGATGCAAACAACTAGGCCAAGCCTCAGCCCTCTTTCCTCAAGTCTTTTATCTTTATGTCCCTTCCCCAGCTTATCAGAAGGAGTGTCGGAATTGGATTCACCCTCTTGGCCCGGTGGCCTTGACGGACAGCAACAAGGAGCTCGTGACCGTGAAAGAACAACAAGCTGAGCAAGAGGAGAGGCCTCTGTAAGACTTCTTTAATAATGAGAAGAGATAGGTGCGGCAAGTCTGTTAATCGATTGACACAGAAAGGACAGATAATGAGGACAGTTGTGGACAAGACTGGAAGTTTTCTGGCATCAAACTTTGCTCAAGTTAGGAATCATTAGTCTGTTCTGTACTCTTAAAAGCTAATCTGCATGGGAACTTGATTATACAGACACAATGGGAAGCCATTTTGTTTTGGAGCAGAGGGTGCATTTTATGAAATTATGCCTTTCTAAGGTAATGGCTTCAATATGTCAGCAAAATGGCCATTTAATGATGCAAAGTGAGACATCATCACTAAGCTGTAAGGTCATTGAGCTCCCTGGAACAAAAGCCCTCCACAAAATGGCCTGAATTGAAGAGATACTACTTACTGCTCAAAAACCAAGATCATAAATTGTTTTTGAACTTATTGTACCGACATACACCATATATTTATAATGTTAAAGGACAAGTTCTGAGAAAGCACAGAAAGCAAGAAAGATGTTTCAAAGCAAACATTTAAACTTTCTTCCATCTTTATGCTTGTTTGAAATTTACAACCTGAAATGCTTCAGTTTTGACTATTTATCAGTGTTTATCTATGTTATTTCCAGGCAAAAAAGGTAACTGTTTACAATGGAAGAAACTGCCATAATCTTAACGTACATTCCCTGCCGAGCACTGAAAAGGCCTTGTTAATGCACGTGCTAGTATTTTTTTCTTTTTACAATCTATTGTAGGAATGCACGATATTGGAATTTTGGCTGATATCCGATATGCTGATATTCAAAAATTCATGTGGCCAATAACCGATATTGATACCAATATCAAAGCTGAAAAAAATAAGCAGTCATTGCAAATAGCAGTTTTGTTATTCGCTTCCGACATTTTGAAAAAAGGGGGGTATCGAGACACTGGAATATCACAATATTTTCACATGCCAATATCAAATCGATATTTAAAAACACAGCATCAATCTATTTTACAAAATCTCGCGATGTTTCATCCTTTCGGTACAAACTCAGTCTTGCGAGATTTCATAACAGAACGATCAAATATCGTGAGAATTTGTTAGTAAAATAGATCAATACCGTGTTTTTAAATGTCAATATGATATCAGCATATGAAAATATTGCAAAATTTTCATGAATTCTCACGAGATTTCGTAACAGAAAGATGAAATATCACGAGATTTTGTTAGTAAAATAGTTATCAGTGTGATATCAGCATATGAAAATATTGTGATATTTCAGTGTATCGATATTTTTTCCCACCCCTAGTCTTTAGAAGTTTTGAAGTCTGCAAAAAAGAATTTTTTTTTTTTTTTTTTTTTTTTACTTTAGAAACAGTAACCTGATTGGTTAAATATTGGTTAAATATCGGTGGGGTGGCCGATGTCTGATACTCAGTTTTAAGGCCGATATAGGCCAATACTGATAGGGGGCCGATTTTATCATGCATCCCTAATCTATTGTTTGACTTTTGTTCACACATTTACTGACCTTTTCAACATTAGTATTGCAGACTACTGCTTCACTACATGAGACAGTCACCCCAGCATAGTTCAGTAGTGAATGTATGCATGGCAGGATTACCTTAAACCAAAAAGTAAGAAGCTGTCTAACTATTGATAGACTGAATAGCTTTGAGATTTGAAGCAGATGGGTTTATAAATTAATTAATTAGTATTAATATGAAAGAAAACCTGACAATTTGGCAAATTTTCAGCCACATGCTGAATGTTAGGTGTAAATTTGAAATAAGAGCTTCTAAATAACCAGGAAGTTTATGTTTGGCTTAAAGTAACTGAAGCTAAGCGCAACAACATAGACCAAACTTAGGATGAAGCACTCTTTTGGAGCTGGAGGACTCATGCGGTCCCTCTTGACCGTGCATCTCAGCGCTCTGCAATTAGTGTCAGTCCATTCAACTTTACCTCCTCATCACTTCCCTGCTTAATTCAATGGATGCTCTGGGAAGGCCTTGTCAGCTCTCAATATTAATTACGACTTTCAACTAATGACGCATCCAGCCAAGCATAGTTAGTCAGATATTATGTGTGTACACGTTTGTATGTGTGTGTGCGTGAGCGTGTGCATGTGATAGGCAGGGACATAGGATTGGTAACTGCACATCCCCTTTCTGCAACACCATGCCAGAGATGATTAAAATGGCAGCTTTTAATTATAACCCAATCACTGTGAATGTTGCTGATTACTTCGAGCTTGGGGGGAAAAAAGCATGTGGTGGATGAAAAAGAAAGCTGGTGAAATTGGAGAAATAAATAAATAAAAGATGACCAGGCTGCATGCCAATGAGGCATCCAGAGAACGGCTACATAGAGATATTCAAAGCCTCAGTGCGTGAGAATTACTTCCATCTAGTGGTGCGCTAATTGAATGCAAACAGCTGAGTAGTGCTCTCTGGCACCTCCCCGTTTAAGCGTGTTATACTGAAGTCACAAATGCACCTAAAAATCCGATTCAAGCACCTCTTAAAGGCGACACATAGAGATTTAATTTATTTCATACAAATTTAGCAAGTAAATATAGGTACATTTATTTTTCATGAACATAAAGTAAACCATTTTGACCCCGAAGTGGGACGTCCGACCCCGGACATGAAGTTCAGGGTCGGACGTCCAACTCCGCCCACATCCCTATAACTAACCTCACTATCTGGCTACGCCCATTGGATGTCCTGCCTAATAACCAACTACTGCAAGACGCAGGCGGAGGTACTTGATGCAAGTGTTGCTCTGGTTAAGCTTACCCTATACCAACTGCTAAAAGAGGTCAGCAAGGTGGTGTCCGATGACAAATTATTGTTAATTAGACATCCTTTACAATAATGACTTGATCTGCTTGCAGTAAATAAACTTCTATCCCCTGTTAATTTGTTTAAATTGCGTCAGCTGAACGTAGTACACTTCTAGCAAGACAGTGTAAGTCATTTAACTCCACTGAGCAACATGATTTTGCGTTTAAGTAACATAAATCATTTGCATTTATTAAATGTGATTATTTCCATTTAAAGGGACTAGAGGCAGGAATTGGGAAAGAATTAACATGCATGTCCAGTTGTGTAATGCTAATGGGTGATGACGCTTTAAAAAACAAAAAGAACCAGCCCACCCACGTCTCTCTCCGTTGCCTTGAACAGGCTGTGTCCTGCATAATGCGCTGCGATTCGGTGGCCGAATTTCCCGCGCAGCCCTGCGGATGTGACATCAAATGACGCTGCATACGCATCCCCGACAGTTTTGATACAGTAATTTCAAACACTGCAAGGGATAGTTATGGATTCTTCTTGGAAAAACTGCCCTCAAGTTCCACTGTCCCATCAGGGCATGAGGTACAGAACAATACATAATTTTTAGGGATGCACCAATTGTGAAAGTCTGGGCCGATACCGATACCGATGTTTAACATAACAACTTGGCCGATGGCCGATGTTTTCTATTTTTATTTATTACTTCCTTTGTGCCACAGAAATTTACAAGTCTTTCAGCTCTTCATCAGTCTATCCTTGAATGAGTACAAATTCAATCAGACCAATTTATGAAACAGAAACAACCTTTAATGTCACTTTGTGGTTGACATTAGTTATAACAAGCTCTTTTCTGAAAACTTTTCAAAAACCTGGGACTGATAATCACTAAAAAGATGCTTCAGTATATTGCCCAACAAAATTAAGTGGTTTTAGCCTAATAAACAAAAACATACTCAGTGAGAAGATTATTTTCATGGCCCAATAAAAAATATTTGTGGAGCATGTACTGCAAACTGCGTAACGCTGATCTTTTTCTGAAACGGTAAAATATTGCCACACGACCGCCGCCATCTTTTTTTCTCAACTGAGGACAGTGCGCGGATGCCTTCTATCAGTATCTCCCCCCCACCTGCCCAAAAAAGAGGGGGAAAAAGAGTTTTTCTTAAGCACAGTGTTGATGACACATGTAAATCATTATATATATTTATATAGGCTTTATAATAATCGGCCACTGCCATCGGCGAATATCATTTTTATTGGCCGATGGCAGTTAACAAGGCAAACATCGGCCGATACCGATGTCCAGCCGATGCATCGGTGCATCCCTAATAATTTTGCTTCCTTACTGTAAACGATAAGTTAAATCACAACGACAAACTAGTATTACTTTGGTCTGTTCTGTCTGACTAAAGGGAGCACATCAACTCCCACCCCCTGGACAAATCAGCTTAAATAAATGATGAAAGGTTAAGAAAAACTGAAGATATAGAGATGAGATTTTTGAGGGGGTTACTTTTTCCTCCCCATTGCAGGGCAAAGAGTATGGATGGTCCTCTATTTCAGTGGAGAACTGCAAGCTGAGCGATCCACAGTTGTCTGCTCATTTCTCCTCCTCCCGACAACATGTGGGGATCCACAGTTAAAAGGCGGAAGGTGAACAAGTTTGCCCCCTTTCAGTTACCGTGTTCAAAGATGTACCGCCACCTATGTGTTTATTAACAACTCATTCTACACTACAAGAACGCTTTCATTTAAATGGGATTGTGATAAGATTTCAGTAAAATTTGTACTTATGAGAGCAATGCTCGATTTTGCTAAAAAAGGCCAAATTACACACACTGGACCATTAATTCTAATTTTGCTGGATCAATCATGGTAACTCATCAGTGGGAAACAGGCGAAGTGCAGTGGGTACAGTTTTAGCTGCATTAAAGGACATACAAGGATGTTTTCAAATTGTTCTTTACTTGATATTTGACTTATCATGTTTAAAGACACACAAAGTAACTTTTAAACCTTAAAAATATGCATCTCTGAGTCGTTCTGATGACACAGCAACATTCATCATGCACATTTTCGAGCCGTCACTGCCAAGAGGCGTCCCAGGGCTCAAAAACAGCAGTATGTAAGTTTCCCACCCGGGACGGGGCTGCAACGTTGCAGCTGACTATTGGTTGTACACCGCGTCACTTACTAGCTAACGGATATGAACCAGATATGAACACAGCGGGTGTTTGAATGCGCATCATGTCGGATTTGGTAAAGAAATGCAAGGTCACACAGAGAAGTCGCTTTTTTGAAACGGGTCTTACCTCCCTTTAAATGAGTTCTGGCATTGTTGAATGTATATTTTTTCTGCTATGATATGAAGTTTGTGTTTTATACCATGTATTTGGTGATAAGCAAAATAAATAAACAAAATGAAACGAAATGAAATGAACAAAGCATGATGGGAAGTATTCAAACTGAAAAGGGCGGATCCTCCCTGAGTAACTCTGATGAGAGTTATTTTTCTTTGACATTGAAAAGAAAAAACTTGTTTTAACTCTGAAAAGTATCACCAGTACTGCTGGTTATCAGGGGCATTTTACTCTCACCGGTGTTGGAATTACTCTGAAAGAGTTAATGAGATTTAACAATTCAAATTTTACACTGAGGATTTTGCTGTGGGGGTGCGTCACTGAGAAAACTGCCAAAAGTTCCGTTGTGTGTCTTTAATGGAACATTTACATTTCTGTCTGGATTACTAACATGCCAAATTCAAGTAAAACTGTTCAGTATTTAGCACAGTACAGTACTTCCAAATCACTGTGAGTAGACAGAAACTAGAAACTAAGGCCTGGTTCCAGTTCATCTTTTTTTTTCCTACCCATCTGATTTTCCCTCTTATAGGAAAAGCAGGTGCCATTTTCTTTCATGGATCAAAGAAAAATGATCATCTCACTTTCCCTATGGCTCCCAGTGTTCCTGATTAATGTTGGGTTTACTATTGAGCCCCAAAAGAAAAGAGGTCCTTAACCTCTGCAAAATGAAGTTATCTACTTTAAACATAGCAATTATCAAATATTCATTGTAAGTTCTCAGAAGCCATTGGGTTCATTTTCTTTTTGCATAGCTCTCTAAATTCCAAACCTATCAATTTAAGCAACACAGAAACCCTGCTAACTTATCTTCAACCAGTTGAAGGTTTGCTAACTTGTTTACCTGTGAAGGCTAATGAATTCTTGTTAATTACCTACTATGAAATGTAGTCATGCATTTTGGTCAGAAACTGTACACATTCACTGATTCCCGGTTTGTTAAAATGATTTTTCCCCTTTAAATTCTCTATAAATTAAATATCTTTGGATTTATGATTGTCAGTCTATAAGCTAAACAATCAGTTATCTCCTCATGCAAAAGTGATGAAGTTTTCAAAGCTTTTTCCACTGCACAACACAATAAACCACTTAAGTATATTGTTGAGTCAGTAACGTCAAATTAATTGATGATGATAATAATTGTTAGCAGCTTGATGAGAACTAACTGCAGGTGCTCTAACTCTGCAGAAGCTCCCCCTCCCGAAATAGACGCTGTGTGACCTAATTTACAAATACAGTATGCAAGGAGAATCCAGAAGGATCAGGTCAGTGGATGCAGTGAGTCAGTTCACAGTTTTTTAACAGGATTCATTGGCAGTCACTCGCCCCGTATTCTCAGGAGATGGTAGAGCTAGACAGAAATGGCTGCCACAGTTGGTCCTTTATGACAAAAACATGGACGGTTAAGAGAAACGTCAGCAGAGCTTGGATCAGCAATCAGTTACCTGTGGCATTCATCTTTATCAGAAAAACACTTTGCCATGTTCGTCAAGTTGTTTTATTATGGGCGATATGGACCAAATATCAAATCAGGATATATTTATTTTAGATGACGATATACGATATATACCAGTATTTTTACCCTAGTTTGTCTGAAAGTTTCATTTCATATCAAACACCTGTTTTTTTAGGATTAAAAATCTTTAGCTTAAAGGTATCGCTCCACTGCAGTGATGGAATTGACAAAATACTGGTTAGAAATGTTTGTTAAATCAAAGTAATTAAAGATAGTTGGCTGGTTTTTATGATTTCTTTGTAAAAGTCTTGGGGAGGATTGTCTTCCAGACAGTTTAATTAATAGGGGTGGGAAAAAATATTAATACAACGAAATATCGCAATATTTTTGTATGCCGATACCATATCTATATTTAACAACGCGGTATCTATCTATTTTATTAATGAAATCTCGCGAAATCTCATTGCTTTGTTACGAAATTTCATGAGATTTCACAAAATACCACAAGATTTCATCGTTCTGTTACAAAGTCTCACGGAATTTCGAGAAATCTGATGAGATTTCGTAACAAAACGATATCTCGCAAGATTTCATTAGTAAAATAGATCGATACTGCCTTTTAAACTATAGCTATGGTACCGCATACAAAAATATTGTGATATTTCATTGTATCGATATTTTTTGCCACCCTGATCAAATAATCAGGTGACCCCTATGTAGTCAGCCGAAGTGCAGCCGGGTCATTACGAAAAAATAAAGCAAAAAAATTTGCACAACTAATACTGCGATATAACAATATGTGTAAATATCATATCTCTCTCATGTCAATATCATATCGCAATATCATATCAGTATATCGCACCGCCCTAACTGTAACTAATGATTGTCAAGGTTAACAAAGAGACACAAACAAATTCAAAGAACTGTTAACCTTCAACTAAAAATCTCACAGCATGGCAGGCACATAACAGCATGGATATCTCCCTTCAGGGGGATGAAACAGGAGAGGAGGGAAAAGCTCATTAAAGGTCATTTCAAGAAAACAATAACACATGAGTAGCGAGGAGTTTCTCATTATAATAAAATTATATAAGCATATATAGTATATTAGTTAATCTCCACCGGTGCATTATCAAGACACTCATTACAGAGTGGATTTAGCACTGAATGATCTGGCTGTGATTGGCTGACCTTGCCTGAAACATTAAACGTGTCCTAATGAGGCAGAACCCAAAGCTGAACAAGAAGTCTATTCCACTTTCCCTCACAGGTGGTTGGCCAGTACCGAGATACCATCTGTGATATCTGAGGGGCCAAGGAGGATGCTGGGAGCCTGGCAGCGAGGACAGACACTCCCATAGCCTGCTGCATTTAAACACATAGTTCATTCACTCACTGGAGCCACCAATGTATCTTTTATCATAAATATAACCTGCCACCAAGGACACCTGACTCATTTCTAATCACACACACGCTGCCAGCCAAAAAAGCCATTTTAAAACGCTGCAGCGGGTGGCAACTGCAATAAAAGCGCAAGTGAATTGAAAAGGGAGCGTGGCTGGAGCAGGGACAGCAGAGAACATCACCTGCAAGCAAACGAGCATAAGCTTGACACCATGTCTGCAGATTTAAACAGCTTGTGTCATTAAGGCTCTCTCCTGCTAAAATTAAAGAAGGCTGCAAGCTTTTTTGCTCTAGTGGGGGTGTTTGTGTCAAAAGCTGCACGTCACCATGAGCAGCTGAGCTCAGCGTGTCTTCATGCTCGACATTTTCCAGCACTCCTCATGCACCTCTTACCTAATCTGAACATGGTAGGTCCAGGTTGTTACAGTTGTTTAAAGAGAGCAGTGACATTTTCTGCACCTACATTTTATCAGTTTTTGTAGTGAGAATAAAACCCCGTTATAAAACTGTCAAGTTCCTTTTCAATACAGAAAAATCTTAATTTTGTCTACAACAGTTGAATAAACGTTTTTCACCTCAAGGAGTATGTTCATTTGCTTTATGCTGAGAAAATGAGACTTTCAGACCACTCATGTTTGCTGTGTATGAAGCAACATCCTGCACTGGGCCCCGCGCTGTGCCTGCCCTGGATGGCCAGTGCTTGGTGGGGTCGGCGGCTACTGAACTCAGTCCTGGAGCCAAGGGGGGCCTTTCATGCCGCTAGTAGATGCACGTCCATCTTTGTGGAGCAGTGGCTGGTGACCCAGATCTTGGGGCCCCATGGTTAAAATCACGTTTTCTGTTTGCAATTCAAACCTTCTCCCTCCTCACGTTTATAAAAAATTAACAGATGTGATATGAAAACTGCCCACTAAGTATTCAAATTAACTTTGAATCATTCTGGAGAAAATGGATAATACACCCTCCTGATAAAAGAGGACGGTACTTCTCAGTGGCAAACTGTCAAGAAGCCTGCAAATATATCCTGGTATATTCGCCCAGATTGCATATATTGGAATAAATTTCATGAATTTCCTCTTCTTCAGAGAAGTTCCTGCTT
Organism: Atherinomorus stipes; assembly: GCA_023101725.1. NCBI lineage: Eukaryota > Metazoa > Chordata > Actinopteri > Atheriniformes > Atherinidae > Atherinomorus > Atherinomorus stipes. The sequence continues at coordinate 890,739 of JALJCO010007127.1, forward strand.
ATTTCAGCAAGATTATGTCAAGCTACATTTTTTTTCAAATATTACAACAGCATGGAGTAAAGGTCCAGTTGTTAAACTATGAAGTCCAGACTTTTCCAACACTAAACATATTTCATAGATTATAAAATTATGACTGAAATATCAGGGAAGAATGGGAAAATGTTTTCTTTCACAAAAACAAACAAACAAAAAAACATCATTACTGTCTTAAAAAATAGTACCAAATTTACCCCTGCCTTGATTTCTTTTTAAAGGTGACGTAGGCAACAAATTCAAAATAAGCTCATGTTAAAAACAAATAAATCAATAAATGATCAAATTTCTTAGTTTTAACATTTAACATTTTTGTCTTTGTACAATTGTAAACAAACACATAGTTTATTGATTTGAGTCTTAATGGGATTTTTTATTTTTAGATTTTACACAAGATCCAAACAGTTTTAGGAAAAGGGAAACGATGATGAATGTCATCTAACTTCTGGCACAACATCCATAATGTCTTTCCAAAAAAAGTAGAACTTGTCCTGTCGGACAAAACCAATGCATCAGAGAGTAAATCTAAATGTAATGAAAATGATTAATTATCAGGCAAATGAAAGAATTTGAGGTCACTTTGAAGAGCGGACGTGATGAGACCACCTGACATCTGGAGGAGGGTAACCAAACGCCATTCTTTCAGAATTCCCAGTCAGGCAGGTCACTCTCACTCACTCAGTTGCCAGCTCCAGGCGACAGCTCAGACAACGACCATGAATTAAAGATGGCAGCATTACTGAGGCAACAGAGGTCCCAGAAATAGGCCGGCTTGACCTTTTCCCTGACCCGTGTTGAGTGATTCAGACATTTGATTTTCTCCCCTCATCTGAGGTGTGATTGTTTAAGTGCAGAACCAGAGAAAGTCAAACAACTAGGCATCCTTTCTCAAGCTCTGAAGAGCAACACAAGCTGCCCCAAAGGGATCTCACAAGTCCCTCAGATGAGGATAAAGGTTTACCTTCTGAGTGTCAGAGGAGCTTCAAATAAATTGCAAGTCATCACAGCTCCAAAGTGTTTATTGCAGATGTGAATCCAATGGACATGCAAATGCGGAAATGGATTTTTGCTAGGCTCAAGTTATTTTTGTGGTAATCTCATTGCTTCAGATGACACTCATCAGCTGTGTGGTGTGACATATCTTTAGCTACAAATGTATGAACTTTTCATATATGCATCTGCTTGATCAGACCTCTACTAATCACTGAGGGAAGGAATGTTTAAGCTTTACTCAGTGGAGATGCAAATAAACTTGCACTGTCATTTTACAAACTGTTACATTTCTATATTATCTACTTCATATTGAAACATTATGAAAGAGGAAGTGTTGCTTTCATTAAAATGTAATTTTCAAAAGTAATTACATGTTAAGAAACAAATCCTTTGAACTAATAAGCTGGGGAAAAGGTCTACAAACTTCACAGTGATGTGATAATATCAGCTGCTACCCTACAGTCTGAGCAGCTGACATTATCACACTGTGAGCATCACTTGAAGCTGCTCTGACAATCACCTGGGGGTATTCTCATTATCAGCATCAGACCTTCCAAAGTTAATAAAATCTATATTACATGAACAGAAATGTAGTTACAGAGCTGAGATGTTTTCTAAATGCAGGGTCTCATCAATTCATCTAAGCTTGGAATGGATTTTACCATTTAATATGTTATCTAAGCCACTTTTATTCAAATGTTTGAGCTCTTTTGGACAGCAGAAAACATGTAAAACATCCCCCCTTGTATATCATTCTGACAGTTAACATAAATGTGGAACATTATAAGTCATTCTAAGTTTGTTATTACATTAAGTGGATGAATGTAAGCTTTCTCCTTTCTTTTCTCTCTGGCTGCATGAAATATTTCTCTGTTTTGTTTGTATTTTTTTTAACCAAAATAGCTGCTTCTTTTGCATAGACAAATTCTAAATAAGAAGAGTGCAGGAAAAAGCTGAAATAAGCAGGCTACTGTAAAACTCCAGAAAAACCGTTAATCCAAGAATATTGATAAATGTGGCTCTTGAGGGTTTGAGGTTTATACCTCGCCACAGTTCATTTGACCATATAAACAGGTTATTATGTGTTTTCCTTCTAATGTCACAAAAAGAGATCTGTGGTAAACTGTGGCATGAAGAGGTGCAATCTTAACCCATTTTGATGGAGCTGAGCCAAATCTAGCAGAAGCATGTCAATAATATGCAACACGTCAGACAGAAGTGACGTATATTAGTCATGAGAAGGAAAATGTCTCTACCATTAGATCTGCAGTAACTTTCTTCAGCCTTAGCCCCATCTAATAGTAATTTTCTTTCCTCGCTGCACTGAAAAATGGTGAGGAGTATTAATCAGCATCTCCCGACGACAAAACAGGCACATTACTGCTTTAATTACAGCTGAGATAGTATTGATTAATTGTTTTGCTCAACCTGCAGCTTTCTGAATCCTCATTACTCTGTTATTGCACTCATTATAAATCTTGGCTCTGCCAGCACAGAGGTGACCTTCAGACTGACCCATTTACCAACAACATCTAATCTGAACCTCTAAATGATTGTGAAAAGGTGCAAGAGAGCTGCCTCATCCTCTTCTTCAAGCCAGGGATGAATTCACATGTTCTGTGTCACGAGGCGGTGAAGCTCAGGAGAGTGCAGAGGTGAGAAAGCTGCACGGTTTCTATCAACAAAGAAGCACATATGCATCATGTTTTTACACCTGGCATGTTTTCCAGAAACAAAAAGCCTCTTTTGAAATAATGATCAGCCACAACATTAAAACCAACTGTCTAATGTTTCACAGGTTACTCTCAGCAGATTTCTCCCATTTATCCTGTGGTCTGTGGCTCTTGGATGTTCGCTGCAGAACCTTTGGCTCATGTGGGTTGTGGTGCAAGTTTGTGAATCCCACATTCAATTGATCAGATATATCTGTGTGGTGTTTTGCCAAGTTTTTCCAAGCCAAACAGTGGACTGAATGTTATTTACTTTACTTGTCAGTGTTGTAGTTGATCAGCATGAACTAATTTGGGAGTAAAAGAAGAGTCGCCTCAAAATTTCAACCTTTCTTGCCTCTCTAGTGACAATCCTTCTCCTTGACCCAGAACATCTTCTAGGTTAACCTTGAAGCAAACTAGGAATGAGCCTAACAAGATGGATTGCCTTGACATGTCTATTAGACACAATTATGGCTTTCTCCTTCTCAAGATGCATTCATGTTCATCAGGAAATACAGAAATAGTTGGCTGCTTTGCTCCCAACACACTGCTATGAGCATCTCACAAATAAAACGACAGACATCGACTATTATCACAGCAGCATCTAAAGTCACGAATACACAGCCAGCTTTATGTTGTTTTGCTTTTTTATCTGAGAATCAGAGTTTATACTTTCAAGAATGCAAGTTTGAAATGAACGAAAACAACATGAAACTCCAAAATCCAATTTTCCCTCCCAATCGTGAAAACAACCACACTTGAATAGCTTATCAGGGTGCGATTCATGTCTTCCTGATCCACTTACAACAAGACTTCAGCTGCATGTTGGTTCAGTGCAGTCATGATAAGGTTATTTATGCCACTGTTTGCCCTTTATTAGCAGGAATCCATATGCACATATTACATCCACCAACAGATGATAGCAGAAAATCTTAATGTTGATCAATCGCTCTCATACTGAATGCTGCAGCTGTTGAGATTTTTAATTTTGACAAACAGGCTTTGCAAATAACACCAAATGCTCATTTACCCATCCTGCATTGCCGTGCATGCAAAAGGAGGATGTGCTGCATAAATCTCATCCAATAGGTCATTACTGAGTCGAAGCCTTTGGTGAATTTTGGAGGGGCTTTTCATCCGATGTGTCAATAAAGTCGGAACTCAATGCCGGCTGCATCGAGCTGACCCTCTATGACATAAGTCAGGATGACTCAGACATCCCAGGAGAAGAGAAAAATGCACTGTGACCTTTACTGAGAGTGTGAGAGAGGGTTATATTAGTTTGGCAGTCCTATTAGCGCTTATCCTTGGATCAGGTTTTGCTTTAATTATGCTTAGGTCAGAGACAGTGCTTTAGAAAGGGAGTTTTCATTATTAAATCTTCTACGATATGAGAAATGAACTGCTTATATTAGTGCTGCAAGTAGAGTCTGATCAGAAAGGCTGGTCAGTTTTATGCTTTATTCACCTTTTTTTTTTTTTTTTTAAAGTGCTACTAAAAATGGACGGCTGCTAAACCTGACAGCAATATTTTAACTTCCTCTCACAACCAAGTTGGGTATTTGCTCCAAACCCTAACTCATAAACATCATTATTCAGTCTGTTAAAAGCCTTTAAAATCCTTTTAACACCTAAGAAAGACTTTATAGGTGGTAGCTGATGACATCGTGGTCACCTGACAGCCCATTATGCTTACTAGAGGTGAAAAAACTACAATTATCTAATTAATTTCTAAGTTTTCTAAGTCTTAATTAATCACATTTTAATTGCATCACAAAAGTTGCCCCATGAAGTAATATTTTCTTTATTTAAATGGATTTTAGTGGACGACTAAATCAGATTATAAACACCGACATTAATATTGTAAATTCAAGCTCTATCATTGTCTGACCACATGAAAAGAAGCAAAAAAAAAAAATCAAAAAATAAAAGTTGTTAAAAAAAAAAACCCAGAAATTATCCCTGGACAAAACTGTACAGACTTAAAGTGAAAGTATACCTTTTAAAGTACTTTAACTAACTGTTAAACTAGCTGTTTACTACTTTAGAGTCTACAAAATGTTACAGTACTTTTTAAAAATATCTCTGTTCAGACATTTTCAACAAGAGGCATTGATATCTGATGATCAGTGGCAATTCTGAGATTCATTTTCAGTCTGGATCACGGAGCAGAGGTGATTGTCTACTGGTATGTCTGCAGCTGGAAGCTGATTCTCTTCTGCAGCCTCTCGGGTGTATTTTGAGATGAGGGAGGGGCCACTGGCAGCTAATAGAAAGGAGTAAGCGATACGCTTTTTTACATCTTTCGCTAAAATTTACCAATAACATCAGAAAATGTTGCTAGACTTGTCACTAGCTCCTTTATACATACATATACACATACATACATACATACATATATATATGTCATCAGAGCGGTCTGAAAACTCACTAAATGTAGCAACAAGTTGCCAAGTAGGGAAGGGCTTATCAATAACCTAGACTCTGACTTTTTTGAGTATCAACATACAGAACCACTGTACAATTACAAGATACAAGATATGCAAAATGCAGGTAGAAAGATTAGCCACTCTTTGGCCAAGATGCATGCATACACACAGAAAACCCTTAAAGCCATGTTTCTCCACAAAAGTTGGTCATTTATAAAAGAAGAACATGTGCACATTGTCAGGGCTGCACTTACAGAGATTGTGAAGTTTGATGAGGTGGACATGGGCAGTAATGACAACTACTTTTAGCAATCATGTTAATCATTTTCACTCTCACTTTATGTCTGGAGCCTAAAGGTACAGCATGTCCATTTGTTGAGCCAAGAAATTACAACTTTGACCTCAAACTCCAATAAATGTCTCAAAATCCGAGGTAACTCATATTCATCAGGATTTAACAGTACAATACCGAGGTGGATCACTCAGTCACATCAGGATACAAGCCATCATTCATATTAAAGGCGGCCATCTGCAGTCCATCCACCCATTAATTCAAACCATACATACATGTGGCAAATGAAGACAGATAGAAACAAGAGATAAATACAATTTCCAAAAGAAATATCTAAAGAAAGCAAAAAGTTTATTTTTTCTTTTTGCAGCAGAAAAGGAATAAACTAATAACAGGATTCAAAATTTTATCTCCACCTAAGAAACCTTGTGTGGTCCAATCCCTAACTGTAGACTGAATAAGAAAAGTCCTTACCTAGCTAGTTGGGGCTGTGCATCACAACACTACACCATGAAACTTATGCTAAAAGGGGCTAAAATGTGATGAAAAAGAAACAGGAACATGAGCAAGCATATATATATATATATATATATATATATATAGATATATAGATAGATTATCAAAATACCTGCTGCAAACTAAAAGATGTTTGCCTCAAAATTACTGACATTTTGTGCCTAGAGCTAAAAACTAGCTTAATAACGCTAAAAATTCTACACATAAAAATACATTTCCAGGTCAGGAAGAGTTGTAGTTGTTATTTCTTATGTTTCCATCAATGAATAAAGATCGCTTTTCTCTTATTTCACCCACATATAATATTGCAAACACAGTATACTGCTCACACTTTTATATAGAATGAAAACAAGCAACTTCCAGTGAGGCAGGACTCACTGCACTGTGGTGAAATATCTACTATCATATCACTGCATATTTCAATCCCCTCAGATGATTTAGGACCACTATAAGATATTTGATATCATCAGTCAGCCCTGATATCTATGGCATGACTGAGGCCCGTGGCCAAATAGATAGAGCTTAGAAGCCAATGAATCAAATCTAACTTGTCTGGGTATATTAGGAGATGGCTGCTGATAGTCAGCCGTAATGAAAAGACCCAGCAGCACAACCTCAAAGCACAATATCTGTACATACTGGAGATAAGAAGCCATCTTGTGTATCTCTACCATCGACACAATTTTTTTTTCTCTCTCTCACTCCTGAATGTGTGTGTAAAGAGTTGTTTCTATAAACTGGGTTTAAGTGGGCTAAGGCAGAATCCCGTAAAGCCTGCGGTGATCACTGTAATCAATATGAAGCAAAGACCTCAGTTTCAGTTAAAGTCTCTTCATCTTTATGTTCCTGCTACATATGTATGTACATTAATGTGGTCAGAGTAAGACTCATAACTCAGATCGCATCTTAAACTCCCCCCGTTGCACATGTTGTATTAGATGAATGCATGTTGTTAATAACACGTGACCTTGCAGGTGGAGAACGGCTGTCTGTCTGTTTAACAAGCCGGGGGACTTTCAGTAGGCGGCATTGGGATTCAGAGCACTGCCAAACCGCAGCAAACAGAATAGAGATGCTGAACAGAATCTTAACAACGGTCCTGATAGCAGTACACACAGAAAAGCACTGGAGTGTTAAGGTGCGCCAAGATTAATTTCTGCAGATTTTCTATTGGCTGAACACTGCTCAGTAGACAACAAATTCATGATTAAAATTAGGTCTTTTATTCCAACTTGGCCAGAAGAAAACAAGATATTAGCCTTGTATTAGCCACTCTTTTCATCAAGTATATAGGAGTAGTCCTTGGAAGTTCTGGTATACTGTACTTTGTGTTTAATACACAGGGAATACTGTTATGTTGTTAAAATCTCCTTGTCTTTGGTTAGTTTCCAAGCCTGCTTTTATTCCCTTCAGAGTCAAGGCTGGTTAGTGAGTCATGTCAGCAGGAACTTTACACATTAACCCCTCCATGACCTCCCCTGTTCTTTGGACTGAAGCGACCTCCTAAATGAAGCAGCCCTGACGTCATTTTCTGAAGGTGACATAGTTGTATGTCTGAATAAATCTGAACATTACAGCCATTAAGGTTGATCTGTAGCATAAAAGCAACAAGAACTACACGGGACCCTAAAACTGTTCAGGTTCTTTTTCTGTAAATGTTGATTTAAAAAAAAAAAAAAAAAACAGAATGGGACAATTTGACAGCATTTAAATCTTGCACTCAGTGGATCACGAGGAAGATAACAGTCAATGCCGTCTAATAGATATTAGATATGGAAGGTTTTTGTAAGGAGGAATGTAACGTTTGAGATGTTGAACATCAACATGATTACATAATTTCCCTGGTTTCAACCCTGTCTAAAGGCTAAATGTTAAATAGTCACAAAAACTGAATTAACTGAAAAAATAAATCTGTAGAGGAATGCAGCATCACCTCTCTCAAACAGTTACAAATCCAACTATTGCTTCATAATTAATAACAAGCAACTCCACATTGAGAGGTTGGAGAGGGTGGGGAATGGCACGACTTGTCTTCCTTGTTACTTATCTCACCAGTGATGCAAAAAGTATAACCAAGGACAGACATGACGAGAGAGGAGGTCAGGTGGGAAACATTTACCAAAATGAGACATTTTTGAGAGGATCATTTTAAGTCATCATGTAACACAGCTGCATCATATAACCTGTTTAAATGCTGCTTAATGCCTCAATGCTTAATGCGATATCTAGCCTAATCATATGTAGATAAGGTTTCAATCTATTTGTGACAAAGTAGAAATTTTTCTTTAATTTAGAATAAGGGAAGAACTACCATTCAATGCCTTTTTCAGATATAAGAGCCAAGAAAAAGTTTGCAAAGGAAAAACTGGTGTATCCTCACTTAAAGTAAGCCTCCTCCCTCCTCAATCCCCTCTACACCAGGTGCATTTTAGGACTTGAGATGTCCTTTAAAGTGTTTTGCTGTGAGTAATTTCTGGGTCACAAGCAGAAGGATGAAGGAGAGAGGAAATAAAGAAGTTGACATTAGAAAAATTAGATGTGCAAGAAACATGCTGGACCCCCTAAATCTGACATCCCACTGGAATATATCACTTTGAAAGACACACTGGTGGTTCAAAACAGTGCAGATTTAACCTTTATCAACATGAACGCAAAGTTCTGCTTCAGGATTGGTTTACATTTTGTTTACTGTGGTGGTGGGGGGGGGGGGGGGTCTCTTTTGCCTATTGGTGCTGCATTAAATAACCAATTAAAGGTTGGAATTAGAAGTCAGATTTTTCCCAGATAACTCCAAACAAAGTGCTCGTGGAGCATAATAATCTCATTTATTTCTAGGGTGAGTGTTGCAGAAAATTTGCTGTCATGATAAATAAAAACAAACAAAAGCAAGGCTTTTTTTTAAATGAGGAAATAAGGATGGAGAGGTTGGAGATGTCAACTCTGTAACTTGAAAGTACCCTGAAAGCTTGAATGACATGTTTAGTCTGAGAGGGCCCCGAACAAAGTGACCATTTTTGGCACAGCAGCCACTTCAGACAACAAATGCTGCCAGGCACATAAAAGAGTTACTTTTAATCATAATATGTCCCCTTTAAATATTACATTGATTAACTGCACAATTAGAGCGTTAAGCTTCAGATTTATTTTCCCTTGTCTGGCTCTCGTGTGCACTCAGACATGCAGTCACGCCCACACACAGCCCACCCGATCAGTCTCTCTCTCCACACAAGCAGTACTGTATATCCATAGCACAGTGCGTATTATTGTATGCATTGTTCATACATGCTGCTTATCACACCAGCACACTTCAATTCAAAGCCTTCCAATGACATAATCCGCAGCGGGACTCATTAAAAATAATAACTAACTCTCAGCTACACTCAATTGAAACCTTAGGCTTTAAGACACGGAAATACACAATCTGAAAATGTGATGAGAAAAATATGCATGGGGAGTAAGCACTGACTCATACACGAGTACTTTTAAGCATAAATTAACCAACTTGCAGGGATGAAGAATTGCAACTTTCTTTATCACTGTTTGTTTGTCAACCTAACAACCAACAAAAGCAAAAAACATACACATGCAGTACTAAAACATAAGAATGAAAGAAAGTAAATGAAAGGGACACTCTTGTTCTAAAAATAACGTGTATGATGCAGCTTGGTGTCTGTATGAATCACCACAGGGCATGAGTGCCAGCCGGAAACCTATATTTGCCTCCTGCTCATGATAAACTTTATGCTGTCATATGTTCCGGCTGCTCAAACTAGACCAGTAGGTGTGATGAGAAATGTAAGATTCACAGTCAGAGGTGAGGTTTTTTTTTTTTTCTTTCAGTCAGTACAGTACAAAAACTGTCAAGTGAATTTCCGTTTAATGTTTAACATAGTCCAAACTGTATTGTTTTGGACATCTATGCCACTCTTTTTCACATCACAGTCATGTCTGAGGCAGGGCTGGTCGTGAAAATACAACTCAGCCAAGTCTGACTATGAAACAAGGCCATGACCTCTTCCAGAGGAAGCATAGGATATGATTAAATATTTAACTGGAAATAAAAATTGCATGCTCCCTAAAGGTATGTGTGAGTAATTCTCTATTGAGGCCATAGGAAATATGGCTAGTTGTGCAGCTCAGTTGAGTAAGACTGCTCATGTGGCTCAAGTGAGAAAAAGAAAAGTCTCACAGGAAACATTTTGTCCATTAGGCCTGAGAGATTACGTAACTTTTTCCTGTTGGATCTTTACATTTCATCCAATCTGCTACAGAAAAGCGCAAACGTGACTTTTAGCGGTTACAAGAAAATGGCGATTTGCAAATATGTTGGTCAAAACGCGAATTTCCTGAACTTTTGCAAAGAGAGTAAATGTTTATAACTGAGATTCAGCCGAAGCGAGACGGGATTTAGCACCACGGACAGAGTCTGACAGACAGACCCAGAGAGGAAAACGGCAGGTAGGAAAATAATAACAAAGTGCATCACAACTGCTTACCAAATTTTCTGTCGGCGAGTGCAGGTGAGGAGCAGAGGCTGACAGCCAATGCAGCGAGGAGGATGGGACAGCACCGTGAATCCATACCGCTCCTGCCTAAACACTAATCCATCGCACACCTTCGCTAAAACAGCATGTTAGCCGCCGGACTCGGGCTGCTTGGAGGAGGGTGTTAAAGCAGCATGTTGGAGGAGGAAAAACGGGGAAAAAACAGGGGCAGGATTCGCTAAGTGACACAATACAGGCGTTGTTTCAGCACCACAAACAGCAACCAGCTTCACGGAGGAGCCCCTCCTAAGTTTCTGACGTCAAGCACACACATGGTGAGGAAGGATGATGCGTGCAGCATGCAACAGAGACGGAGGGATGGAGGGAAGGATGGCATAGAGACTGCTCTGAATGATTACAACCTGGAGGGCATGAAGGCAACACTAAACCCGTGAAAAAGCAGAGGAACTTCACATTGATTTATGTTCCTTGTGTAGACGGCAAACCGAGTGTTATCGGTAGCATTTCTGGGTTTACTCTACGTTTTTATAGCACAGGTGCAGCCAAGAAATTCAATAGACCAACAAAATGCGCCACATTTAGCATGGTTAGGACATTTAATTACATTATAAATGTTTCCAAGTTGTCTTGAAAAAGCAAAAACGTGGATCAGAAACGCACTGTAGCCAATCACATCACGTTTGTTTAGGTCACAGGTAGGGCGCATTTTGCAGCGAACAATAATGATTACACCAAAAGTTACTCTTATGTCTGATAGTTTACTGTCCTGGCAGTTAGTATTTTGTGTTATCTTTCACAAACCCCTATGCAACAATATGAAACCTGAAGGGGTGGATGGATAGACCTACTGTAGTTCTAAAGATATTCTTATAGGTGCCATTTTGCTACTGGAGGGAAGAAAACATATAAACTCATCCTGTTCTCAGGGATGTAAAGTACTTGTGCGTCAGAATTTACACCTATGACGTGAAAACTACACGTGTTAAATTTCGTGTTGAGAATCTCCTGACGTAGAAGTATTAAAGCATTTCAAGTGGATCTTTGTCAACTACGAAAACACTGTCTGGTAGTTTATCTGATACAGTAACATAGATGCTGATCATTTTTAGTTTATAAATGTAATGACATTCTATTGTTTTGTAGTAAATAAGGCAGGAGTAGCTACTCATTAATAGTAAAAATGACCATCACTAATATTAAGCAAGGTTTTAAGAATTAGCTTAGGGCACAGCAGAACTTTACCCCAGAAATATGCGCCCACACCTTTTCCTTAAACTGGAATGTTTGAACTAACCCTTTAATGTCCTCACTGAGAAATAATAAATGTCATCTTTTTCTAAATCTCCCAGATAAGTCTGTTTTAACAAATGTTTAAGATTCATCCTCATAGAAAGAGTGTAAAATCTGAAAAAGAAATGGCTAAACATATATTCACTTTTAGCATTGCATAATTAAAATGAATGCGAGATGGTTCAAGCATGTTTACTTCCACACGTGCATCCTCTTAAACAGGGTAGGTCATAAAAGGGTAAATCTACGTGTATGTAAACTGAGACTGGAAGCCATAAAAAGGAATGAGGGTGATGTATGGTTTGCTGGTATGGCTATTACTTTACAAAGCGCTGTGCATGCAAGAAAATGTCTTAGGTGCAATTTTAAATATAACAGGTTTAAGCTGATCAATGCATTTTACTTTATTCTGATTAGCAAGTTACACTTCAAGCAAACAAACCAACAGATATATAAACACATATAAACAGATACTGACATAGGACAATATAAAAGTGTTTGTATGAAAATGTTCATTTAAATGAGAGGTATAGAAAATGAACACTTGTGTGAGGAATTACATTTCATCAAATAAACCATATTTTTGCAGTCTAAAGAACCCAATAAGTATTTTTCAAAATTGGTGTTAAAAGCATGAAACAAGACTTGAGCAGTAAGCGCCATCAAGAAATGAATAAACAAAGAAAGCCTGGAAAATGTAGCAGAAATGCACTTTGTTTTAGATTTTAATACAAAACATATCTCACACAAACCTACAAGGGAAGCTGAAATATTGATGGAGTCATATTTATATTTATACTCTCTTTTGGTTCATACAGTACAAAAAAGAAGCAAATTTGACATGAAAAAAATGCAGAGGAAATCACGATTGCAGAATCTCATTCAAAGATGTCACTGAAGATTCATAAATAACCCTACGGGAGAAAAAGATAAAAGGAGTCATTAAAGCTCATACACCAACAGTTCATCCTCAGACTGTATAAACAAAAACATCTTTTTCCCGCTGACTCACCTCTGGATGTCTTTGCCGTCCACAGATGAGGCGTGCTTGTAAAGCTGCTGGTGGACAGACACGGCGGCGCTTTTCAAGCCAGCTTTACACTGTCCCGCTAAATAACAACAAAGACAAAGCAGTTTTATTAACAGAAACTTAAACTCATAAAATTTACATCCTGGCTATGAAAACTCACCGTGTTTGATGACCACCAACACATGCAGGACGGCAGCCAGCTCAGTCAGACTGCTGATGGCCTCCGAGTCCAAAGAGGAGCCGACTTCTGCCAAAAATGACCTAAAAGAAGATCTTGAGTCATTATTCAAGTCGGTCTTGAATATCTTTATGTTCATGAAGGACTTTGGTGCAAGTTGTTAAAAGAGGCTTTAAGCGTATACCTGGTGACGGAGGGGGATTTGAGGATGACAGACAGCAGCATGTTGGACAACGGAGGCATGTCCTCCACGGACTGTGGGGTGATTAGCTCCTCTGGGTGGGTTATCTGTAGAGATACAGATATGCTATCTGATCTGACAAATCTTCTCATTGGTCCAACAATCAAACACCTTCAAAATACTGTATATCTGGCAAACATGTAAAAATAATAAGACGTTCTCGGCTGCTCGCACCTTCTGCAGCAAATGTCTCGTCTCGACGATGATGATGGCAAAGACAGTAGAGAAGATGCAGCTGAGAAGGACTGTGTCCCAGGTCTGGGCCACTCGCAGGAAGTCTGTCAGACCAGGAACAGCTGACTGACACAGCTAATCAGTGCAGAAAGAGAGACAGACTCAGGAAATAGCAAGCAGCACAGGAAACTGCTCAGAGGCGCTTTATACTTCAGTTTGAAATTCCACTATCAGCTCAGAAATGCAGCATAAAAAGGTGCAAGGTTTTTTTTTTTTTTAAAAAAGAAGAATCATATTAAAAAAACTGGGAATGAAAAATGTCAGTATACCTGCTTTCCTTCCTCTGGTTGCTTCCTGAGGCAGCGAGCCAGAAGTTCTATAATCTTCTGGAAAATGTTGGCCACTGCAGCCAAAATGGCAGGAGCTCCATCCTCCTGATTCTTCTCACCCCGGTTTTCATTTTCAGGTACAGAGCAGTTTGCCACCTCCTTCAACACTTGCAGCACTGCAGGGATACACAGGTAGCCTGCCTCTGGACAAATTAAGGTCGAAATAAAGAGAAACATCCACAGTTATTCCTTCTATGTGGTCCAAGCAGAATGATGCAAAAAAAAGCTACAGGCGGTGACATGAACTAGCTTATCAGCATCTTCACTTTCTCCAATAAAAGCACACAACAGATATTTCACACACTCACCTGAGAGAAGGATGAGGGAGCACAGGTGGAGGATTTGGTTTTTGAATGTCTCGTCTCCCAAACCAACGAGCAGAACATCATGACAGACTGACAGAAAGCTCTGAGAGAAAAAAAGACAAACACATCACCACATTTTAAATCAACAGTAAACACAGATGGCTGAAAGTTTCAGGGAAATTTCTTTTTCCAGAAAAGTGAATTGGTGCTGGTAGCTAGCACCTTTGAGCAAACACACGCATGGTTACTCTCAAGATCTGACTGCAGGAGCAATGTGGTGACAAAGTGAGAATAATGGCCCAAATGAGAAAGGAAGCCGCTCCAGCATGGCAGTATGATGAGCAGGAGGAGACATGCACCGAGTGTATGTGGAGTGAAGCAGAACAATCGATGATGGGTCTAAATTTACCCAGCAGAACTCAAAGTCCTGGATAACAACGTAACTGTGTGCTATGTCGACCGCAGACTCGGCACACGCTGTGTGCTGGAGTGAAAGCCGGTCTGATAAAAATGTGTGGTGGTAATTTATGAACAAAAGGATACAATTCCATCTGCCTGCTGAGAAATCATCTCACTACTCTACAACACCGCGTAAAGGATCTAACAAACGCACTCCAGCATGATGTACCATCCATCTGCATTATAATCATACATGATCCGGAAAAGTAAACTACAGCTGCGCATCAACAGTAATCAGAAAGCTTCAAAATGTCCCAAATTCACAGTTAATGGGTATTTCTTTAAAGTGAAAGGTTATTTTATGTCTGATTATGTGAGAAAAGAACTAAAGTACACAGACTGTGTCACCCATCATCACGCTTCTAAATGACAGAAAAGAAGAGTTCATACATAAGCTGGCTTTCTGGAGTTTTTCTGTCTTTAAAGAGTAAGAAAAGAGTTAACCTCGGTTATCTGTATGGCCAGCGGCTGGGACTTGTCCAAATCCTCGCCATCATCTCCAATACGTTTAGTCAGAAAGGGCAGCGCTCTGTCTGCTACCCACGCTGCCACATGCTCCAGAGAGACCAAGTAGTCTCGGCCTTCTGTCAACTAGGAAACAGAGAAAATAATTCATTTCTGTCTGAAGCAGAAGAGGAAAGAACAGGCTCCTGACAAGAACTAAAAAAAAAAAGAAAAAGAGACTTACAAGTCAGTTAATTGGAGAAATGTGTAACAAGATTTTAGCTTAGCAGGTGACAGACTACTGTTTGTTTTCATTACCTATTAATCTGCCACTTTTTCCAATTAAAAGAAAAAGTGCTAAACTTAAGAATAGATAGTGTATAAACAACAAAAACTAGCACATCCTACATGTGAGAAGAGAGGGGGTGTTTAGTAATGTCAGGAACCAACCATGAAATAACCATCTCAGCCTTTTTCCCTTTAACAAACCTCTTTGTTACCAAAAACAATGATATACATCTGTGTATGAATAAAACAAAAGACGTATGCTCCAGAAACCTGCATACATTAAAAGCAAAGAAGTGCAGGATAAGTGTAGCATACCCACTAAGAAAGTGGTGCAAACTAGATATTTACATTAAATTTGCATCACTGAGGCTTGGTAAGACTTACATTATGTTGCAGATGTGCACCAATCCGACCGTGGCACACAAAGGCTTTCAGTGCCGTCTCCACGCTGGGACACTCAGGATCCTCTGTGGAGCTGAGATGACTGTACAGCACTGACTGCACACAGAATAAACTTTCTTATAATACAGAAACTTTGAAAATATCTGTTATCTGTATGGAGGAGGTGTAAATGCAGGGATTCTTTCAATGATGGTTTCATATAATCAGTTTTTTTCTAAATGAAACTGAACGGTTTTGTCACCTTCCAGTTTCCTAGAGCAGTATGAAGCTGATTCAAAGGTCTCTGACCGAGCGCCAAGACCTTCTCTCGCGTTGATGTGTGGCTGACAAGGTAATCCAGGTAAGCCAGTGCCAGGTCTGGTTTGGCCTCCACCGTCTCCTGAATACGCACCTTCCTACTGGCCGCCATCTTGTCCTGAAATTAGCGAGAAGAAACTCAGCGAACAGGAAGTGGAACCATTTCATGCTAAATCTTTTTAAGCATTTCAAATCCAAATCAAAGCTGGTTGGTGGGGTACGGACTTTCCCTTTCTTGGGAAGGGACTCTGTGAGCCAATCGGTGATCAGTTCAAGGACATCAGCAGCCTGGCCCCAGCTACAGATGCAGTCCAGCAGCTGGTTGTACTGCGTGGGCGCGGCTTCTGAGTCCATCTTTCTCAGCCTGGACAGGACGCCACAGCTGGGTCAGGGAAACAAGACGTAGCAGATAAAATGAAGTCAGTAAAAGAGACAGCTGCAGCAACAACAACAAAAAAAGCTGGCAAAAATATGACAGAGACGCGCTGCTGCTCACCTGAATGTTGGAACTGCAGCTGAGGACATAAATGAGGCCAGCTGGATAAGAGGAACGGTGGATCGCTCATCCTAAAAAACAATCAGCAATGCTTTACCCTGCTGTCAAGCTTCTTCTGAAGAGTGCGAGGGGAAAAAAAATGTAGCACAGAAGGTAATGTACCTCAAAAGCCTGGAAATACTTGGCCATAACATTTCCAAACTTAGCAACAGTATACTTGTGCGCCTCTTCGTTTTTTTTCAGGGGCTCCTTGATACTTTTCCATAGGATGACCACAACCTCTAGCAAACTGGACACAACAGCCATGTCTTGTCCCAGTGTGACAGGTTCTCCCTGCTGGGAAAACATTTCACTTTGAAACTTCATTTTACTTCCTAATAGGCTGAAATACAGCAGAGAATAAGAAGCACATATTAGTTAAGATTTGAGTCCAGAGCAAATGGAGAAAGCAGCAGAAAGCAATAGATGGCACTTATTGGAAGTTAGGTTGATCCTCACAAGCTGTGTGAGCCTGTGATGGTTTGAGCCCGTGTGGACCAGATAATCACGTGTGGAACATCAGAGCATGCATGGATGCTTATTTGGGATTATGGAAAGCTTTTCTTTGTTCGTTTGTTTTATTAAAAGCTGTTAGGGCTTGTGTGCAATCATGTCAGACAAATATTTCCACACCTAAATGTACTTATTCTCTACCATGTCGGGCGTTTTCCTCTTACCACACTGTTTTCCTTGTTGCTGTCATTAATCTCCGTCAAGTCACAGTCAACCTGGATGCAGCGGTTAAGAATGCGGCGAATGGCCAACATCAGCTTTACTGGAGAGGAAAACGAAACAATCCATGAGTGCAACGCAGCATACTGCACTCCACTTTATAATCTAGTCGCTGGGTACCTACTTATGTTGGTGGGCGCTGTATGTTTGTGAGCATACTGGTAGAACTTTCTGGCAGCCATCGGGTTCATTTGGATGAGAGTGATGCAGCGGTTGCACCACTCCTTCTCCGCCTCGTTTACGGGGAAGAAGGACTTGAAGAGCAGGTTGACAACACGCTTGGAGACTGAATGAGAGTCTATAGCCAGGCGGGCAAGCAGGTGGTCCATGCTGCACACATCCCAGAACTACGGATTAGCAAACAGAGAAGAAGAATGTGAAGAAAAGCATCCACTGTGGTTCTTCAACAGGTTTGTCTTGAATTGTAATTTGGAAAATGCCTCTTCTGGTTGTGAAATCATGACAAAAATCAGTTTATTGATAGAAAATTAGAAAGAAAATCTCCACGCTCTACCTTGGCAGCACGAACTGCTTTCACCTTGATGAGAATGTCAAGGAAAGCTATGCGCACTTTCTCCGAGTTGTCGTGGAGGCTGTACTTCAGCGAGGGCAGGAGTTTTTCTAGTAGTGGGTGGCTGAGAGGATTGTCCAGGACAATAGTCAGACACTGGAGTTGGAAAAAAAAAAAACACATCACACAAACCACAAATCGTTAATCATCACATTCCAGCTTGCCCCAATAAAGCCTTTGGCCAATAAGAACTTGTGGTTTTCAGTATTCAACAGCTGATCCTGGGTAAGATTTCACTTTTGTTATTCACAGCCAATTAAATCAATTTCTTAAATTGTCAAATTCATCACTTTGTCCACTTTTATGCTGAAAAACAAACATGTAAAGAAAGAAACCCCAAGCAAGGGCACGTTTGGGATTTCTCTAGCATACAGACTCATTTTTTTTGTGCAGAATACATTTGAGCTGCTCAGTTGCTTGACTTGACCTGAGCTGTTCTTTCTAAGACATCAAATACAGATTAAAGCAAAGTCTTCCACCTTAAAAACCGAGCACCGGACGTCAGGGGAGCTAATGTCAGCCGCAAGTTCCATCACCATCTTCTTCAAGAAGTCTGTGATGATGGTTGGAGGGAGAAGCTCCCAGCACTTCGCCAGGATCTTACAGACACCCAGGATGGCGTTGGAGCGCACGGTGGGGTGAGGGTCATAAAGGAGGCCCTGAGGATGACAGATGGTGGTTGTAATTTTAGATTACTGGGAGTGATGACAGCTCACACCTGAAGCAATCTGTAAACCTTTTGCTACATGGATAAAAATAGATAATTTAGCAAACACTTCCTGCATGTATTCAGCTTCCTCATGAGAAGGTGAATATCTTAAAGAAATCGTACCATCGCGGCGTCCAGCTGCTTTTGAATGTTCATGTCTATATTCTCATTGTTCTGATCCGGATCATGTACTGGGAAGGCCTCAGTGAATATCAACGTTGCGTTAGCACGCACCTCAAAGTTAGGAGCCTGAGGACGAACAGAAACACATTAGGAAATAATAAAAAGATGAAAATACAGGCAGAGAACCAGTAACCATGTATGCGTACGCTGAGAGCTTTCCAGAGTATTGGCTTGTAGAGGTTGTGCAGCATCTTGCCCACTGTGACAGCCGTTCCTTGTGTGGAAATAACTGACAATCTGCACATGAGAGCAAGGATAGATTGTGACACAATCTTCCAAACATAGAAGAAAAAAATAATAATTTAAAGCATTTGCAACAGACTACCTGCCGGACTTTGGCATGGACTGGTGACGCTCTACGAAGTAAGATTGCATTCTGCATTAAATCCTGAATGCATGTGCTCTCAATCTTATCCAAGAATTCCCCACTAGCTTTCTTCCATGCTCTGAAGTAGATCTCCGCAATGTGAGTCACAATGCTCCTGGGAAAAACAAATAAAAGAGAGTTAGGAGAAAAAAAAACACCGTTTTGAAGCAATTAACAATGAATTAGAAACCAAACTGTGTAACTGAGAACAAAATACGCAGCTTACTTGTTAAAAAACTCCAGCTGGTTTTTGATGGTGCCATGAATAAGCCAAATGAAGTCAACATTCCAGCTGAACAGAAACACCAGGAATCGCTTTCCCTGTGACGATATACACATCATCAGGCTGACAGCTCAAAGGACAAAGACACATCTAGAATAATAACTGATTGTAAATCAAAAGAACAGCAAATACACACAGAGCAGCTAAATATCATTACACTCACATCATCACTTCTAATGTAGGTAGGACGGTGGAAGCACTGAAGCAGCAAGTCAATTATCTGCTTGTTGTCCTTTGATGTGTAGTCGAAGGCCCAAAAGCACATCATGGAGACTCCACACTCGCTGAACCTCGGCACCCTGACAAACACAGGAAGAGAAACTTGCATCAATACATCTTATTAGACTCTCAGTCCTCTGTTGGTAACTTATAGCCATTTAAGAAACAGACAGCTGTAACTTATTTACACACTTGGCTGTCACTACTGCTTTACTCCAGCTTAGAAAGCATTTCCTCCTCCTATTGCAAAAAATACTAAACAAAGTGGCGTTAAAGCGAGTGGATGTACTGACTGGTTTCTTAAAGATGAAGCTCTTCTGCAGAGAAATGAGGAAGCGGTGTGACCAAACTTTTCCTTTCTCCTGCAGGCCCTTCTTCCACCAGGCCTCAAAAAGCAGCTGTGCAGCTGCAGAGGTGCCTCTGACACAGGAAGTGACACAAGGACTTCTGAGAGATGAGAAAAAAAGAAATCGTTATGAGAAACGCAACTAAAATTATCAAAGATTATGTCTGATCCAAAACATACTGTGGACAGCCCTGCCAGGGTTTTGAGATAATCACGATGATTATATGACAATAGAATGAAAAACAGTCTCACTAGTCATGTTTAATCTTAAAATTGATGATTTTATTTCATTTCTGTAGATTTTCTAAGAGCTGACTGACAAACCATAGAATACCATAGAGTAATTAAGACAGCTCTCTGCTGTTAAATATAAATTTTAGTTTTCTAATGAAGGCCATGTGTGAATCACAAGTTTGCAACATGTTTGTTTGAAGCCAACTTGAAGACAAACGCTAATGATGGGGAAAAAAAACATGTTTTTTTTGGAGATGCTTTGTATTCAACTTTCTTTGGGGGAAAAAAGTATCGGAGGCAACATTACCGTGAAGCCTGTGTGCAATTTCCAAAAGGGCACTGCAGGTATCATCATCTTGTAAAACCTTTAGAGACACTGTAGCCACCAGCGTCACGCCGTCCACAACAGCCATGACATGTTTCTGAAGGGAAAAAGTTGGGGTAGAAGCTCAAAAAGGTATGCAGAGGAAATAAGGAAAGCTCTAAAACCAATAAGAACACTCACAAAAAAAGGGAGAGCTGCTTTGAGCATTTATGTAAACCTTGTCCATCACTTCTAATTTAAGTGCAATAATGCAGAAATTTGGAGTAATGCTTTGAAGTTTTTGCCACATTTGAATGAAGGCTGAACTCACAGGATCTGAAGCTGAATCCTGCTGCATGTCCTCTTCCCAGCGGTCTGGAGGCAAGTCCAGCAGGATGTCCCGAAGAAGCATCTCCAGCCTCCCCCACAGAGCCCCTCTTTGGTCTCTGGGCATCTCCTGCATCACCTCCTCCACATCAAAGGGCTCAGCTTTATCCTTCTGCTCAGCAGTACAGACAGGGGCACAGATTTGAGAGCTGCTTGTTTTCTACATCTGCTTTAATATAAACAATTACTGTGATTGGTCGAAAACAAATGGGATACACACTATCATTTAGATACTCTGGCTTAACTTGGTGGAAATTCTAAGCAGTTTGTGTCCTTTTCTTCCAACATTTTAGAAAGAGTGCACAATATTGTCAAAAGTAAGAACATGCTGTTTCAATGTCATGCTGGGTGGAATATTTTCTAATACAAGGATGTCCCAGTATGTCTCAGAAATACCTTCAGTTGATACAAAAAACTGCAATAAAAATACAGCCAAGAAATGAGAAATGAAGAGGAAAAAAAGGGTAATATTTAAACCATCTAAGTTTCTCTTCACTCTTTTCTTTAAGTTAAAATTTTAAATCCCACATATCATATTCATTCAAAGCACTTAATGTCCAAACTCTATCAAATCCTAAAGACATCTTAATATTACTTTATTTCATAGAGCATTTTGTCCTCAGGGTGGAAATGTAATGCTGGTACAAAGGATGAAACCAGCTTCAAGTTTGAGTTCAGAAAGTCGACACTCTTTATTCAAAGATCCACACTGAAACTTTCCCATTTAATAAAGCTTGTAGTCAGTGTTGCTATGTAAACTTCCACTATCCTTAAGCTGCTTTTGGGCAAGGATGCTGGGATGCCTCCCATGATGTTTTGAGCACTCCACTTCTGTGGCCCATGCAGTTCATTTGTCCCTCCTTTATTAGTGTTTTCCTCTCTGTTGTTTATCTTTAGTGCTGAAACTGTACAGTATTTAAACTGGTTATGTGCTTTATAAATAAATCTGACTTGACTTGATCTGAATCCATCATGCAGCGATGCTCCCTTTATTCTCCATCATTCTGACCTGGTCAGATCATGTCTATTCCTGATGAAGGGCAGCTTCTTCTCTTTTGCTCTTCACAATGTTTAAGAAGGAAAATTGTAAGTTTTACTTGTTTATGTCTTCACACATCTTGATGTACAGTTCCCTGAGATTACTTTGTCATTTGGAGCTACATAAATGCAACTTATCTGAAATAAAAAATCTCTATAAATGTTTGATTCAAGAGGGTATTTTCATTTTCAGTGGCAACTGACTTAGCTTAGGTGTAAAAAAAAAAATCAAATAAAAAAGTGTAAAAAAAAACAAACAAACTGATAAATCACCAAAACAGGTGAAAATCGGTCTCTGATTACATTTGTTATTTTATGTCTACTATATTTTGATATATACATTAACAACGCTTTTAGACTAACACAAACTCAACAGCTAACCGCTAGCATTAATAGCATGAAGTAGCTACTTACATGAAGCTGAATAAAGCGTAGAAAATCCTCCACATTATCCTTACAGGCAGCTTCTAAAAACGATTCTCGCTTGGACATGATTCCGTGTCAATAAGAAGCAACCTGCAGATGTCAATAAAAGCGGAGATGAAACATCAGATAGCGCTGACAACTGTTTCACAAACCAAGACCTGTAATCACTGTTACAAGACCAAAACAAACATGACTATTCGTTTGTCGTTAGCATCAGAAGTATTATTTGCTAACTTGTCGCAAATTATTTCATTTACGAACACAGTGTCATGGTACGATTTATAGTATTGCATACGAACGATTTGCTTAATCCGTTACCTTTATGAGATTACTTCGAGGAGCTGTAACCGAAGCTGACAGCCTACCACAACAGTAGTGAACCCGCGCAAATTTGGATAGGTCCTGTACGTCATGACGTCTTACGTTTGATTTCTTACGCTGACGTCTGATTGTCGTTTTCATATTCATCCACTTGATGGCGCCAAATCCCCACAAATATATCGTGTCTGATCTTACTACAACAGAAACGAGTCTAAACAATGGCGTTTTAGCTGGACACACGTGATTTATGTGCTAAATCGATACTCCCATTTATTGATCAGACCTAAACCTCTGCAACAATCATGCTACAAGGTTAAACATAATTCAATATTCTTGTAATTCGGAATAGGCTGAATAAAAATGAAATGACACCACGTTTCACAAGAAAAAACATTTATTCATCAAAAGTCATCAGGCATTATCATTTGAAGTAATAACGTTAAGAAAGCAAAAAATACATAGTGTGTTTTTAAGGCACAGGATTTTTAACAATAAAATTTATTTAAAAGTTCCAACAAACAGTTTTAACTGCATTGCAAAACATATACAAGCACAGACGTAGATGCATCATCTTCACAGATTCTGTCAGCCTGTTCACATAATGCAATAATTATCTTCACTGATACTTCTTTAGTTTGTTCAACTCACAGTTGGTTTTAGAACAATCAAACCCTTATTCAAGTATCCTTTATAGTGTTTGTAATGTACAGCACTTGTTCATAGCCCTAAAATGCCCCTTTTTCAGTATCTGAGATAATATTCAGACCCACCAATATTGCACAAATCTCCAAAAATATACAGAGCAGACATTTCATCATTTGCATATGTGCATTCCATGTTTTTGATCAAGCATAAAGAAGGAGAGGTAAACAAACAAATAACACTGCATGACAAAAAAAAAAAAGAGAAAGAAAACTGCTACTTACTAATACTTTAGTGATTGTTTCTGTTCCTTTGGTTAGAGTTTTAACAATAAACAAAGAATTTATCACATTTTGCCAAACTGGATGGAAAATAACAATTTGGACAGATCTCAATAAAAATTTCCTTTGAGGAAACGTAATGCCATTTATACCCCTGCAAATTCCCGCAATCATATTTTAGCATCTTCATATTTACACAAAAACACAAAAAATTTAAACAAGGCAGTCAGTGTTTTTCAACACAGTACAGTATGGTACAATATCTTCCGATGGTCATGACATAAAACAGGAAATGCTTGGAAAACTTCTTACATGCTGAAATTCTTCCTGTAAACTATATGAAAATATGACTGAATACATCAGCATGATGTGCCCGTGGATTAACAAAATGAAATTTGTTTTTGTTTGTTTTTACAGCAGAGAGGCTCTTTGACTATGTGAGGAGGGGATCTTGACTACTTCTGATGCTTTGAGACGACAAACCATCTTCACTCAGGTCATACCTGCAAAGGAAAATGAAAATTACAAGTGTTAATTGACTAAAAACAACATGTAACCTCTCTAAATGACTAAATACTGCACACAAAGAAGATAAAAATCATGTTTACCATTGTGTGATTCCTTTTGATATATCCTCTCCACTTAAATCTACCAGTACCTATAATTTTGGAAAAGAGAAGGGATTAAATGCATTTTTTTTAATCATGGAACTGAGGCGAAAATAGGAAAAAAAAAAGGTTGTAAAAATTTGAAACAGAGGGCAGAATTTCAAAAACATATTTCAGAAACTTAGTGAAGCACCAAAATACTGTCGAACGTGTGTGGAAATATTGTAGCCCACTTCATTGTATTTCTTCAGTTCTGTTTCTTCTTTTGTTTTCTGAAATGTTTCCGATTTTTTGTTAAGATTTTGACCTTGTAGTTAAAATGGTTTTTTTTCTGCTTTGGTGCATTTTGTAAATCATTTCATTTTTTCAAAAGCAGGATTTCTGTTTTCACAGCTTTTGGTCTTCCTTTTGTTTTCTCCATTTC
Organism: Atherinomorus stipes; assembly: GCA_023101725.1. NCBI lineage: Eukaryota > Metazoa > Chordata > Actinopteri > Atheriniformes > Atherinidae > Atherinomorus > Atherinomorus stipes. The sequence goes on from JALJCO010007127.1 coordinate 915,326, forward strand.
TGTTGTGTTATTAACCTTAAATATAATTATAGCTCAAACTGGAAAAACTATGAAAAAACATCTTTAAAAGAGGCAGAAATAAAAACCTGTTACCTTTCCCAAAAGACCTTTATGTTTGGACAGGATGCTCCCTCCGTTTTTCACCGCTACATCCAGAGTTCTTCTATAAAGCTCCACCATCGATACACTAAACTCAAACCTACGAACACAGATGCGCATGTTTTACAGCAGCAACCAGGACAAATTCACTTAACCTTTTTATGCATTAATTATTAAGAGACAGTGCCACATGATTTTTTTTATATGCAATATTTGACTTCAACAGACATATATAGTAATGTTTTATTTGTTTCTTAATCATCTTACTCATTTTTTTTAACTAATTTTGATATATTCTTCAAAAAATGTTTGTAAAAATGTTTTCATATTTATATAGTTTATCAAAATAAAGTTGTATAATTTTCTTTTCCTGTTTACTGCTGCAGCAAATTTGGTTAATACAATGTATGTACTGTATGTATGTAAAAATGTATTCATTTATTTTACAGTGACTAACAGTTTATTGGATGACCCACTGAAGCAGCAAATTTACAAATATACCAATCTTTACGCATGAATATACAAGATAACAGCTGCCAAATGGGTGCCTAGTGTAGTGGACTCTGCATGAAAGGATTAATGGTTGTAAACTGGGTGGAAACATCACAACTTCTAGAGATGAACACATAAGATACTGTACTGTATGTCTTTGCTACAAACATACATGTATGTATGCATATTAACGCTTTATATCTGTTAAAGCAGCAGGCCCTACTTTATAGCAGAATAGCAAAATATCCACAATAAAATCGATGTAGTGAAAGAGTACTAAAGGGGCAACAAAAATGAAAAAAATAGACAAATTTGAAGTTTGAGTGTACACACTGTGAAATGGAGGATCATCATGTAATGTAAGTGCGAGCAATCTTTCATCAAAGAAGCATCATTATGAGGAGATGAAACAAACCTGGTATGGGCATAAGTTTAAAAGAATATAACCATCGGTGGCTTTTCTAAATAACTGATATAGATGCAGAAATTGCTCATTTTCTCCTCAGCAGATCATTATGCAGCCTTTAAATTTCGATTGCTGGAACAATAACTGTGATGTCACAAAGACTCACAGTAAAAAGTAGCATTAAAAGGTCTGTAAAACACGGGCAGCAATCAAATATGACAAGACTTTAAATCTCCAACCTCAAATCTGACAACAAGAAGCTGAAATGAAAGAATGAACACCCACGTTTGATCATAAACAGGGTTAAGAGTTCGCTTCATTGTGCTCGTCTTCCTCCTCCCCGTCCGGCTCTTATCAGGCAGCAGATAGAGACGTATGAAGGGGATCTGAACTGTCTTTGGTGAAGGCGATCAAGTTGCTGCAAACAGAACAAAAACTCTTTCAGGTTTATTTTGTTTAGATTACTGCTGCCTACTTGCTTATTTACTGTACAATATTGTAAGTAAACAACTCCAAAAAGCAGGAGCAGATTGCAAATGAAGCTCCTTCAAACCATCTTCAACTGCAAGAGCAGATTTAAATTTAGTGTATTGCTGTAGTTTGGAGCTCACCGGCAGGCATGCACTACCACAATGAGTTTGTTCCTCTGGGAGCTGTGTCGAACAGTCAGCTGGACCTCACCCAGGGGGTACGGGCTGGGGGCTGAGCCACTATAAACACACCAAAGTCTGTCAGTGTCGTTTCCAGATTCTGCAGCTGAATTTACGCAGCACACGTACACATATGGCAGCGACTGATGGATCACTTGACATGAGGGATGGTCAAATATTTATGGGTGTACATTCAAAACCAGGATGACACTTTAATACAGTCAGTCGCAGAAGTTAAATGAAGTACTACATCATATGTGGCATTTACTTCTGCAGCTGACGAAGCCTTTGCTGGAGCTCCAAGGTGGCGATGGGCAGAGAAATGTCCGAGGCCAGGCTGGGGGTGGACTCCTTGTGAGGCAGGTGTTTCTGGGAGCTAGACATGTAGATGCTCAGGTTGGAGGTGCTGTGGCGAGGGCTGGCTGAGTACGGCTCGCCGTCCCGATGCTGCAGGGTGAGCGTGGAAGCGTGCATAGGCTGTGGAGGGGTGGGCGGAGGCAGCGGGGATTCAGAGGCTGACAGTCGCAGGGTGGGGGCTGCGGCTGCGGCTGGCTGCGGCATACTCGACTTCCTGACCTGAACCGATGAGGGCAGGTCTGAGGATACCTGCTTCTCCAAGGACAGGATCTACAGAGATAAAGGAGGATGTTATTACTGGAGGTAGAAAATGCTGCGATCCAGCTTTAACTGTAACTTCAGCGGAGCAATGAAGCACGCCTTGTTAGATATAAGCAAAAGTTTGGAGGCTTTCCAGAAAGCATTAGCTAAAATGATGATTTCTGTTACGGTAGATTCACTAATTGTTGTAAATAGATTATTAAATTATTGTTGATGCATGTTTGCAGTTGTTTTTAGAACAAATCTGTGTAGAAGATGAATACTGTGTGGCTGCATTAATCTTTTCTACAGCACACTTGGCCTCAGCTCCATGAACAGCAATGAGATTTACTATCCAGAATTTTCAGACATTAACTTACTAAATATTTCCATTATTGATGTCCAATGGCAGAGCACTTTTAGGTTAGACTTAAACTGGGTGATATATGATAATAAATGTTCTCCCAGAAAGCAGCTGTACAATCATGGCTAGGCAACATTGAGGAGTGGACTGAGCTAATAAAGAGTGGATAATAATAGTAGTAGCTCTACATCCTAAAAAGTTAGGACTTTGAAATATTTCTTACCTTCGCAAAACCAAAAAGCACACACACATATATATACTGTAAAAACTTATCTTAGTTTTTAACTTAACTCTGCCCATGAACACCACCCAGCTGAGTTTATTTGGCCTCATAATTAGACTCAAGTTAACAAAAATCACAAGATTTAAGGTATATAAGGTACTATACAAGAGTCTAAAAAGTAGCTTAGTTATTCTTAAGGCTGCTTTTTCAGATATTATGTGAATTGCAATAATGTCAGATTGAGAAACTTTACGCTTAGATCTGATCAGAGGAGCATTTTCATTGATTTTCCTTCTCTTGCCTTACTACCACTCTCAGTCATGGATCACTGCTTTTATGAAGCCTTTTTAGCTTTTAAGCGGCTATCTTAGTTTCAATGCACCTAGAAGTCGCAAATAAGATGCAGATCTGTCTTATGCAAAATCGACACCAACAGTGTTCCTGACATCTTTGATAAACCTCATTTGTAAAATTACCTGATTAGTTTAAAAAAAAAAATGCAATGAAGTAACTGAGTTTTGCTCTCAGTCAGATCTGGAGTGCTTTAAAACAGCCTCCAATAGTCCCAGATCTTAATTTTTCATGTAAAAGTTGATATTTGTATTAATAAATACACAAAAAGGAATTAAAAGCCAAAAAAGAAAAAAAAAGAAAAAAAAAGAAAATCAACATTTGATCAGATATTTTTCCTTTCATAAACATGACTACACCTCCTTCCACTGGCGAAGATGCAGACTTCTGCCCGGGGCATGGAGCTACAGCACAGCCTCAGGCTTACATCCTTAACTTGATGCCTCTGTGTTTTAGTGCAGTTTGTTTACTTCCTTGCTTGTCAAAGGACATTAAATGGAAAAGACATAATTAATCCCAGAGGATAACTACAATGATTTATATGAAATCCAAAACTTAATTAAACTTATGGTGAAGTGGAGCATGTGCAAAAGAAGAGCTCATTAAAATTAGGTACATGAGAATTAAGTTTCTCAACATTTGGGGAAAAAAGGGTAATGTCCTGGTAGAGGATGTAACGTTTGAAAACACCCTTCTGGTTTTAAAATTGAGCTGAATGCACTTCAACAAACTTGTGAAGTTAATTTGGCACATCATCTGTCTGATGAAAATCAAAAAAATCTGCCCAAGCCAGCTGTTTTTCCAGCTGGCAGAGTCATTAGTTGTTGGCTGCAAATGGACCTATTTCTCTACAAGAGTAGTTCAAACAGATTTAAAGTGGTCAATCTGCTACGGTTGTAAATTGTACTTAAGCAAATGCAAATGTAGCAGTCACTGAGTTTAATTAGTTCTATTGTATTGTTGACACTACATTACTTGATTTGCTGCATCATTAATTCACACACATGGTATAACTCAGTAACTTTGTCGCTAGTCATTCTGAGGGAATCTGCAGATTTTAAGGATGTCTTTTTGCTGTAATGAAAATCTTGTGCATCACTAATGCACACAGGAACCGTGACAAGTGATTCGGTCCACGTGTACCCTCAGGGCCATCTTCAGTTTGATGGTGGAGCTGGGCCCAGAGTTCTTAAGGGGAAAGCACTGAGTCAGCGTCATGTCCTCCTCCTGCAGTAGTCCACTCAGAGGCAGCGTCAGGTTACCCAGGGTGCATTTGTGCTTGTCATCCTTTATCTGTGCAGTAAAAAAGGGGTAAACACATAAACTTTTATATGAGTCAGGGACTTCTCTGTTGTTGTAGAGTATGATCTTGACACAAGTAGATTTTATTAGTAATATTCTAAAACATTACCTCCACCTCGAGCTCCTGCCTCCTGGGGTTGTGGACAAGGAATGAGAAACAATCCTCCCACAGAGGCTCCTTGGTCTTGTAACGAATCTTTAAAGGCAGACAGATGATCATTTGTACGATCAGTGGTTCCCAAATTTTTTCTGTAAGACCCCCTTTTCATCCACAATATTAATGTCGAGCACCCCATCCTGCTACCGCATACATATATGATGAAATGTGATGTTAAATAGTATTGTTTGGCTGAGAAACTGACCTTAGTTTACTTGTTACTACTTAGTAATTATTGTCTGAAACCATATCAGTGGTGGAGGGAAGTATCAATGTCTTTGATATAGTGTGAGACTTTTTGGACGAGGAATGTCTCCTTACTACTTCATATGAGTTCAGTTGAGCATTTGATGGGGCAGATGTTGCATAAAACAACTCTGCTACTGCGACAGTTGAATAGTTAATTTCTAAAATAATGAAAGTCTTCTCTTTGTGCTCAGGCTGAGAAATCAGAACCCAGTACCAATGTGAAAAAACTAGGGCTGTCAGAAAGAGACTAATCTGCAGAATTAATGTGCTAATTTTTTAAGACATTACCACATATACAACAAAAATATTACACATGCCATATTGAAAATCCGAATCTAGCATTATATGGGTGAGAGGAGCTTATTTTTACAGTAGCATGCGGGTGCCCTTTCACAGTGGTGAACTAAATTCACAAAAAATTAAAAAAGAATTTTAAAAAGTTATCCTCCTTATGTATCAAGTTTCTGACAGTTATCAGTCCTTACAATTAGAGTTTTAAAAAGTCATAGTTTATCACAATAAATTGATTTTTTTTAAAATTATACATCCACAAAACATCTAGAGGGGTGAAAAATAAAGGGATTAATTTTGCTGAAAAAACCCCATAGCATATCAATAATTGTTTCAATTTTGACAGGTCTAAAATATGTAAATATTTACATGTGATTACCATGCCGATGTCTACACTAAAGGATTCTGCACCATTATAATTAGCTAAGGAGCTGCTAGCTCGATTGCTCTGAGTAGAAATAGCATCATTCTTATGTTACATTTTTCAAATTAAAGTGGACAATAAACAAAGCAGAATGAGGGTGAAGGTAGCGAAGGGGCTCAAAAGCCCTGCACAGATTGCAGCTTTCCTCCTGGACATGCAAGTTAAACATTTCCTGATACTATTTAACAGTTAGGCAGTTCTGTGACGTTGATAATGCTAATTGAGCAAGCTAGTGTGAGTTCGGCACCTACTGGTGCAGAGGAATTAAACTTGTAGCTCCGACCCAAGGTTATTGTAGTTTTGAAATTTTCATTAGTTTTTATTTTTATCTAGTTTTCCAGTTTGCTGTCTTATTTCAGTTTAGTTTTAGTTAGTTCAACAAATGATTTCGTAGTTTTAGTCTTAGTTTTTCAGGTATTAAGGGAAAGCCTTAAATGTAGATGTTGAAAAGGATAGAAGAATGTGTTACACAAAATATGGATTATTACGGCTCTCACCGCATACCTTTAGTGTAACCATGAACTTTTCATGGGTGTCTCTGTGAGAATTTTGCAAATGAACTTTGCAAATTTGTTGGATTTTTTTCCTTTGAGTAGCATTCCACAGATGTTCCCATCAGTCTTCATCACAATACATTTACTCTTATCAATTAGTATCAAAATACTCCCATATTGGGCTGTGGCATTTTGGACCTGCTGCAACTTTAGCCATTTTTGTCTGCTAAGCACTTTCTTCTAGTTCAGATGCTGCAGATTATAGCCACTATACTGCCACCCTCTGGAGGAAAATTGGAAGAACAGCAGCTGTCACAGGACAGGCATCTCACGTCTAATCAAGGGAGAAAAAGAAACGACAACGAAAACTAAGCTGAATTTATCCACAATTCAGTTTAGTTTTGCATTGTTCTTTGTAGTTTCTATTTCGTTTTAGTTTTTTTTTCTTAATTTTTGTTTTTATTTTTATTTCAAAAATAATTTTTTCACTGCTAGTTTCAGTTTTAGTTTTAGGCTTAGTTTTAGTTCACTATAATAACCCTGCTCCGACCTTTAACATTGGGTGTCCATAAAGTTTTAACGAGTACCATTTTAAAATGATTTAGAACATAATTGTACCATGTCACAGTTGTGGACATAATTCACCATAAACCACCTTGTCCTCAAGATTTATGATGGGATTTTCTTTTCTTATCATTAAATGATTTGAACTTGTACTCAAGCAATAAAGGATTTTAATTGAAATAATGACAATGAGAGTTAAATTGGCAACCTCCATGCAGAGTAAATGGTGCTGTTTGAGATGGAAATACCACCTACTCCAAGCATAAACATTAGACAACAGCAAGACTTAATAAAACACACTGTGGGTAAGGTGACAAATTTTCTTTCTCTTTCTTTTCCACAATCCATTAACTTTTCTATTAAAAGCTGCCAAGTGGTTTATCTGGCATCAGGCCAAATAAATATGCATTCAAAGAACATTAAAGGCAAAAAGGCCCAGAAACAAGGATAGTCCTGTGGCCTGAAAGCAGGTGACATCAAGCATCAAATCACAAAGCTTAACATTTTGTTTTGCATGCTTCACATAGCAGATGGATGCTGAAGATTGGAGTAAAAAGCAGACCACAGAGAAGTCTTAGATAAATTCAGCAACTTTGGTGCCATGCTTTGTTGCCATCTGCACGGGGAAATTGCTTTAAATTTGCTACAAGTTTGATGTGTTCCTTCTCCAGCTTAGAGCTCCTCGGCACTGACAGAAACTGACAGGCGAAACAAAATCTCTCAGATGGTGGTGGGACATAAATGTTGAATGACACTGTGACATTAAATGGAAGCATCCTGTTTTGTTTTCTTCCTTGTGCAGTTGCACTGAAATAGTGACATTTTTTTAACAGAGTAACTAAACGCATTAAGTTTGAGGGTGTTATTTAATCACCATTTCCACTCCTGACAGCCTGAGCAGAAATGTAATCAGACATGTTCCCTTTTGAATGTTTAAAATAAAATTCCCATGGAAAACAGATATTAAAACACACTTAATCTGCAAAGAATGCTGCTGTTTTTGGTTTAAAAAAAAAAAAACCATAATTATTGTTCTTTATTTCAGTTTCTCTCTTAAAGATGGATGCATTCTACAACAGGAGGTTCCATGAAAACATACTTCCATTGGCCAGAGATCAATTTCACTTTAAGAAAGCAACTACGCTTCAATGCTTCATAGCTCGGATGCTTTTGACAGCATAAAACAGAAATGAAAATGTTGAGTAATGCCAACAGAGAAGCAACATTTTTTCTTCTCTGACAGAATTAAACTTCAGAGGACGAATCAATAACATATCTCAGGGCTGCATAAGCAGAATAAGTTCAGTCGGTGCAATAATACTGATACTCACCTTACTCTCATGTGTTTTATGCCCCACTGTGAACTGGACGTAAGGGCTGGGTTCACTGCTGCTCTTCTTGGCTGACTATTAGATAAACAGAGAGGAAGGTGTCAGCTGGTTCCCCAAACTGTGACACATGGTTCAATATTGGACGTCACGACCACACTTCACGCTTGTGAAGACTCCATCAAGCAAACACTGTTGAAAGAGTCTGTCGTTCAAACGGGAGGAAAATCACCATATGTTTAGACAAGCAGGGCTGCAGGCAGAGATGCTACAGAGGAGACTGCGAAGCTCCGTCTCCTCTGCAGGCTAAATTTAGCATGCCGAAGTCTGAAAGCTAAGAATTACTCAGTATTCCTCACACAGTATACCCTCAATACTTACAGGCCAGAGGCTATGATGACAGTGGGAAGGCCTTTCTCTTTATCCCTCTTTTTCTCATGAGGACCAACCTGATTTCAGATCTTTTTCTCATCAGCATTATAATTAAGCTTCATGGTGCATGTGCAGAGCGGCTAACGCAATCCTTTTACATGCAGCATTTCAGCTACGAAAGGTTTCTTGTACCAAGAACTTACACATTGCTTATCATTACACGTAATATGACTGAGTTATGTGTATTTTCTTGCTATCTACTAATACTGAAGTACTAGTAGACATGCATCTGTTCTTCCTTCCTGTATACAGTTAATATGATTAATATTGATTGACATCCTTAAATGGGGTTATTATTGGGTGTAGGCAGGTTAGAGGTCAGCAGCATGCTGTACTTTGTGGTTGAAAGTTTAGCTTCCTATTTACTGTAACAAGGTCATCATTTAATAAAGATCTCACATTCTGCATCATTTCAGTGGTAAGTTTAATCATAGTCATATGTTTCTGTCCTCATTTTGTAATAATAAGAGGAAGCAGCTTTTAGTGTCTGGTTACAAGTCTGCAAGTTAAAGGTCTTGTGATAGTTATCTGTTACATAACTGGACAGTCACGATCTTTTGAGGTGATCTTGATTTTCCTGAAATATGTCAATGAATTCATTTGTATAAACACAGGTGGATGAAACAAACAAAAATGTCATATTTCAGCTTAGTTTTCTGCAAGACTCTCCCTGAGGTTTAACTGAAAATACTAAATGTGCTTTAGCAGGGTTTTCCCTTTGTTATTTGGCTGAACATAAACTGATCATCTGAAAATGCTTTCGGCGATCTGGTTTGCTCAGATTATTCACTATGCTTGAGAAATTCTGAATTTTGTTTCCTCCTTCTCAGGGTGTGTATTTGTCATTATGATAAAATGTCGGCAGCACGCTCATTGTATTCTAACATGTTGTCCCACAGTGCACGTTCGGACAAATCTTTGATAGGAAAAGAGAATGCATGCGCACATTTTTTATTTTTTTTTACTCTGGAAAAAGCAAATACAAGATTTGCCAATTTGTACAACTTTTCTATTGACAAAATAATTCACTTTAGTTTCATTTTCAACTTTAAAACATCCCAACATGAACAGACTGAGAACAGAGCAGACCCTGGACACTTTATGAAAAATTTGTAGAGCAACAACAGGTTTATCTGTTAAGGATAAACAAGGAAAAGTCTGCCAATCTGAAGATTACGGAGGGGGAGCCGATACAGAATGAACTGTCACAAACTCATACCGTACAGATGAGAATGGGGAGGGCTACTGTGTGTGTGTAAATGTGAAAGGTTTCAAACTTCTTGGAAATAATAAAGAAACCACTTACATTCACTAGAAATGTGAAACACTTAATCTCTGGGACAGTGGAACCTGAAACTAGGCTTTGTTGTTGCGTTGCAACACATCACACCTGTTGCTGCGACTAAACATGCGAATCAAAGTTGTTGCAGGAGCTGATAAACAGGAATCTGCTTGCCTCTATGTGAGGGGGGGGGGGGGGGGGCCTGGTCTGCCAGCACAAATTAGACTAGATGCTACAATATAAAAAAAAAAGAAATGCCAGCTTTACAGGCATCAGATCTTCCTCCTGAATTCCAGTTTATAAATTCCAACTCAATCACAATACAGTTTAACAAACACGCTGACTCACATTCTTCTCTCAAATCCTGTTTTTTCTGCAGGTTTGCCGTTAAATGTTGAAGAAGATTTAAAGTGCAATATTAGACTCTGCATGCAAGATCATGAGTTGGGAAATGTGAAAATGATGCATCATTCAGGAGATAAGAGTGCACAGCACAACCAAGGTATAACACATCCTCATGCACAAATTCACTCTGTTTGTTTGATAGTCATCACGATCACTTGACAGTGGATGGGGCACTTGAAGGGCCAGCACAGGTGAAACACAGGGTGTGATCTGTACATGCAGACCCTTTTGTTCCCCACATTACCTTCAGGGCCTTAAAGACTGAGACTTGCTTCAACCCGTCATAGGTGAAATCTGACAGGTTGCTCTTTAAGCCACAAGGAGATTTGAGGGAGAAAATCACACCCACGGTTAGTTCGAATGAGTCGGCATTGTTAAGAGGCATGAAAAGAAAAAAAAATCCAGACAAAAATGTCACATTTTTGACTGAAAACTGATTGGTATGAGTCTTAAAATAATAATAATAAAAAATAACAATAAAGGTGGTAGTTTTGGGGCAGATACTGCTAACACTGCTATCAATGAAAAGAGTAATAAAGGTATTCCCAACAGGGGAGACCTGGAGGAGCTCATTTAAGACCAGACATGACTTCTTTTCTGTAACAAGCAGCTACAGTACAGTAGATTTCTGTTTCTGAACAGCTCCACACTCAAACTGACAGATCATTATGAGCTCTGCCAGTGAGATTTTTGTACCACGTATATTTTTACACTTCAGCCTTGAACTCAGCATCTCACACAGCAGAATATAAAGCAATAGAAGCTCCTTGCATGGCTGCATCCTGTGCTTTTAAAGTGTCTGCTTTATGTTAACGGTTACTGGACATTTTCATTAGAGATGACTATGAAAGCGTGCAATTGACACATGCTTGAACATGAAACCCTTTGAAGACTCCTGTTATCAGACACCCCACATCATTGCACACTGCTAATGCTTACACTATGAAGATGCAGAAGCACTAGGGGACTCACAAATATTGTTCTACACTCTGACGTATTGCTTTCACAAAAGACTAGGCCAGATGCTCTCCTCTCGCTTAAGTTTCCGCAGCCTAAGCTGCCTGTGAAGACGCTCTTGGGTGAAGAGGAAAAAGAATAAAAAGGAAACAGTGACTTTATGAGAACTAAGTGAACCAAATCATGCATTTCTGATACAGTAGTGAAAAACAATGTAGTTATTTAACTCGGTGCTGCTAAAGGCTACTTGCAGACTGCAGGTAGGTTAAATACTTCTCATTTCCATCATATCATACATTCCATGTGTAAATTATGTGTAAATTATGATTCCTTTAACAGGAATCAGACTGAATACCATTTGATTCTTGTGCATATTGCACTTTAAAACCCCTTTTTTGGAAAAAGAAGGTTTTTGTCCAAAAATACTACACTTTAACAAAGCAATCAGACAACATGACCAATAAAGATAAAATAAATAAAATGAATCTGCAGTGTAATTAAGTTTGCAGTTTAGGAAAATGAAGCTTATATCTGAAGATTGATTTTTGATTTTTGTTTTGTTCATGTAAATCAACATGGAAAGCAAACAGAAGAAATCATGAGGAACAAACAAAAACATTGAGATGCATGAAAAACATGGGCACAGCGACAACTCGCTAAACTGGTTCAGTTCTGATAAACGCAGTGTGGATGTCTAAAAGTGGAGAACAAGACACCTGTCATATTCCAACACAAGCTACAGCATCAAAACCTGCCTTAAAATCAAGGGAACATGGCAGTATCTTACCGGCAGGTTCTTAGCTGAGTCCAGATAAACGACCAGCAGCGCCGACGACAAGCCGTCATTGGCCAGGCTTCTGTCTGCACGCACGCTTCGTAGCACCTGTTTGAACACAGAGAAGTCAATGCCTCATTATCAGCAGCAATAAATGTGTAGACGGCAATTATTAGTGCGGTAAAGCTTTTCACCGGTACCTGGTCCAGCTTCTCAGGAGTAGAGAACAGAGACAACCACTCCATTTTTAAGTGGAGCTTCCCAGTAGGCGCTTCTTCCAGCTCAAACCACTGCAACAATTGAAATGAAACTTCTTTTACTGCGCAAGGAAAATGATATCATGAGGCCAAACAGTATTAAAGTGAAGTCAGAAAAAAAAAAACCAAAAAAACAGATCAGTTCAAAATACTTCATCATCCCAAAGGGAAAAGATAAAAACGCTAAAAAGATATAAAAAAAAAACCCATTATAAATTAAATGAAGTTGAAAGCAATATAAAAAAAAGCCTTATCACTGCTAATCTGTTTTGGTTTTTTTGTATAAACAAAATAAACAAAACGTGTTTTTCAAGGGCTTCATGTCCCATCAATGCCTCCAGGTTGCCAAGCAACAAGGACTCAAGAAGATCAACTTCATTTTCAGAGCTCTTCTCTTATTGTTGCTAGGTTGCAAAATAGTTTTATGTGACAATGAAGTTCAGTTCCTCTGTCATCTTTGTTGCATCGGCGCTTACTAATCACATCTCCTCTTGATGTGAAGTGGTTAGACAGCGATGTGACACTGATGAACTCCCAGGGGAAAGTAAAGCGATACACTGAGAGGTATGAGTGTTTACAGCTGTGTTTGGGGGATGCCACAGGATTAATACAGGGGGAAAAACGATTCTGCCTAGCAAAAGACCTGGATGTCTTCATTAGTTAGCATTAAAGCCTCTAGTGGATGTATTTTATCACTTTTGGACTGATGTAGCATTTTACCCCTGATTCAGGACTTTACAAACCTGCTGCACCCTCATTTCATCTAAAAGGCAGCAAACAAATTCTGAAGATGTTAAACTCTTAAAGATGTGTAATGTATGCATAAAAATACATGGTGGAAAAAAAGACTTACCTCATCAACTTTCTGCTCTTTGTGTAGCTCAGTTAAATCAATCATAAGGCTGCAAATGATTGCAAATAATTAGGAAAATTGCGATGACAAACAATAAACAGAAAACTCATGCCAATTAATTATAGCATCAGGGGTCCAGCTATTGATTAGCTGCTGTGTGTTTTAGCACAGAGTATATTATTACAGCCTTGAGGGAGGAAAAAAAGCAACACAATCAAATTTGCCCTTGTGCTGATAACTGTGGAATAATATCGCTACTTCATTATGACTCGTGCATAACAAACAACTTATAAATCAATTGTAAAGAATCTTGTTCTTATCTGTAAGCCACAAAACCTCATTTCCACTAAAGAAATTTTTGATAAGATCTCCACAGAGCAGGAAACGAGCGAGGTTTACCTTCCGAGGAAATCATCTTTGTCTGGGTCTTCATCAAACAGCTCAATTTCAAGATGTTGGCCCGAGGGCTCGTAAACCAGAGCCTGAGGAACACAACAACACATTGGCACATTCAAACCGGCACCAGCGATCAATAAATAGATTGTGTGTTAAAGTAGTCTGGAAAAAGACACTTGTGTCTCAGTGGAAAACAGATATTACCCACATCTCAACTAAAAGCTGTTACAATTAAATAAATGAATCACCATTTTCCTCCCGAGAATTACAGATTTTCATACATTGTAAACTCATCATCACCTCGTAAACTTCATTCCACTTGGGATGAAGAGTCTGCTTAACAGTCTTGCTCTGAAAAAGCTGGTTGCCAATCTGCAGGACACCGTAAGGGTCGGACTTGCCCATGATCAGCCCTCCCAGAAATTTATCCTTTCCTTCCAGATCCTGCGCCTCCAGGAAGTGGATCCTTAGGACTCCCTGAGGAGGCATGAGGAGTGGAGCGTTAATGGGAGCTCTGAAATAGCAGCTCTGACACTTTCAAGGCCACAATGCGGTCAGCGTTGATGAGATGTGATGCAGCACTGGGTATTAGAGGAGAAATGCAAGACAAGACGTGGCTTAATACCTTCATTAAATAGTAAGAAGAGAATGAGTGGGTTACATAAGCATATTTTAGGTTTAACTGTTTTATATACAATAAAGGTGGGTAGAAATGCTGATTAATTGATGCATCGCAACATTTTCCTGTGTAATCGAATATCGATTCAGCAAATCCTCTGAATCGATTCACCTCCTGACCCATGGGGGGTTGCTGCTCATGTTATTTGCATGGAGACCGGGTTAGATCATACAACAAAATGGCAACTATTTTTTTTATTTTCAGATGTTTTATTACTCAAAAATAAGAGCTGACATATGACAAATGTTCCCATTGGTATGAAAATAAATATTTAAAAATTGGCAGCAGAGTTTCGACCTCTTGCTGAATCAATATAGAAGCATTTAAATCAATGTTGAATCGAATCACAACCCAAAGAATCAAAATGTAATTGAATTGTGAGGGTCTTCATACCCAACACTAATATACAAACATAATTAGATAAAAACAAATTTTTCTGCTGTTTACCGCAGTTATCTCACAGCAAGGAGATTCCTGGATCAGAGCTTTGCTGCAGCCTCTCTGCAGTTTGCAAATTCTCCCTGGTTATGTTAGGGTTTCTCCAGGTGCTTTAGTTTCTTCCCACAATTTGGAACCACGAGGTTTAGTTTCACCGGATATTCTAAGAGGTGCGTGTTAGCATGCATGACTGTTTATCTCTAAGTTTATACAGCCTCTGGTACTGACCGCTGGGAAAAGGCTTGAAAAAGCTGAGGCAAGGGCAATAAAACACTTTGTTTTTGCATAATGCAGAATTAATACCCAGTGCATTATAATTAACTAACAGCAGGTCCTTAGCATGACTGGATATGGAAGGAGCATCTCTGAGAGGCCAAAGGTTGAAGATTCTCAAAATGAAATTGCAGAGGATTCAGAAATTTCATGATAGAAGTTGTATTCAAAAGAATAAGAATTTAAAAAAAATCTTTATCCTTTTGTAATCTTCAGGCTCTCAGGTCTCTTTTCTACATTAAAAACAAACAAACAATGTGAAAATAACTTTAAGTGTTCAGACTGCATTATACCCACAAATGAAGAAAAGTTAAAAATGTCCAAATGCACACAATTTAAATCTCTACAAAGAAAAATATATAAACAAGACCTACAAAAAGTATGTTTTCTCAGCTTTCTTAAATAAAGAATTTACTGAGGCGAAGAGAAAAAAAAGTCCCTGTGGTCTGATGACACCATTCTCCATCCCAGAGTGGATAAAGGTAAGAGTTGAGCCAGAATTTGGGTGCATTGAAGCACTTTAATGCTCAATGACATGAGATGGTTTTATAATAGTACATGCTGCCCTTCAGATGACGTGTTTTCCAGGGAAAGCCTTGATTATAACAGCAAGGCAATGCCAAACCACATGATTATGCATGTATTATCACAACATCTCGACTCTGAAGTAAAACAATCCAGGTGTTAAATGCCTGCGTGGATTCTCAGTTATCCAGTTCAGAGTAACCAGAAGTGCTTAAAACATGGTAACTTGACTCTGTTGTTTTTGTTTTTGTTTATGAAGACATTTCACCTCTTATCTTCTTCATGTCTAACTGAGTGGTGGAGAATTTCAGGCTGATAAGCTGCTTTTGGAAGAAATTTTACTCTTTTTTGGGAGAAGCTGAGGACATATGTGTCCCACTGGCTCAAACTGTGAGTTGTTTAGTTCATTATAGCCTGTGAGTTGTTCTCTATTGAAGTGGTTCCAGTGTTGGCTCAGAGCCAAATGTAACTTGGAACCAGTTCTTTTTATTTTGGTCATCAAAGCACAGGTTCCAGCACAGGAAAAAAATGGGGTTACATTTGCACAAACTCCTCGGAGCAAAGAGCTGCTTACATCAGGGACTGGGGTTCCAGTCATGGAGACAGACCACATCAACTAAAATGTCTAAAATTCCAGAGCCAGTGTTCAGCTTAACTTCAGCAAGAACAATGAAAAAAGTGAGGTGAAACACAGATGTCAAATCAAAGCAGCAAACACCGTGTTCCTCTAGTTCCCCTGAATCACATTCACAACTGCTGTCTGCAGCTGAATTTTTACAGTTTGCAGCTACATTTATTAATATTGCTGCATGTTTCAGTATCATCGAGTGGTGTTAATAGATTCTGCTGTAAACAGTGAGTATAAATCCCATTTATTGCTATTCATAAATACAGGATGGCATCTGGAAAGATTATTCACTACAGAGTTTGTTCACTAACACCAAGTATTGTTTAAAACAAACCTTATTAACTAAGCTGGTGATATTAGGATGTTAGTTTAAAAAGAAAAAGGAGGCAAACATTTCAATATCTGATTCTTCTTTTAGAAGATTTACTGTCTGCACTTTATCGTCCTCTTCAAAGATTCAGAATACATTACGCTGAGGGTCCAAAATGTTCTGGAGGAGACATTTAAAGTTTTGTAAGAAATGGCTTGCTATGGGTGTGAATATAAAATTAGTTTTAAGCTAGAACCAACTTAATCTAGCATAAAATGCCGTAACTGCTGGATAAGGAGCTGGCTCTGCTGTGCTTTTATAAAGGGATTGTTGAGTCTCCTTGTCACAAAGCTCTGCAACACCTTTTAATCTTGAGACTCCTCACCAGTTAGAAGTAAAGATTTTTGGATGAGAGATGAGATTTCTTTAAAAAGCTGTTTCCAGTCTAAGAATTTAGGAATCCAAGTGGTAAACTGGACAGCCTACAGTCTTAACCTGGCGTCGATGACAAGAATTTGGAGCATTATGACACATCAAAGCAGCAATCACTCAGATAAAAACCCTCAATTAAACATGAATGGGAGAATGTTCCACTTTAAAACTACATCAGTCTGCTGCCTGAGTTCCCAAACACAGCTGCAAACACGCCTTCATCCCAGTTACTTTGAAGCATGCTGGCATCAAATTTGAAATAAAGAAATACATATAATAATAAAAGCATTTAAATAATTGCAAATCTTGTTTTCAATTTTTTGCCGAGTGCTGTATGTCAGGTGTCCATTTTTATCTTCAATCTCTTTTGATTTTACTGAAATTTAAATCATGAATCAAAGTTAACATTAAGTACGAAACTCGCTGCTATCAAGCAGATCCCATCAATTTCAAGAGTAATAACAAGAAAAAAAAGAACAAAGCAGAGTAAACATGCACAAGTTAATCTAATCAGTTTAGTGATGAATGGTTCCACACTTGTGGTAAACTTTAATAATTACTAAAATTGTAAATTCATGAAATAACCAAAGCAAACCTGCACACGGTATATACGGTAGCTTAAACCTCTTATCTTGTTACCATAGATACATGTTCTAATGGTAAAGCCTTGGCATGCTTTATTTTACAGGAGCTGCGGCTTTTATTTCTTTTGCTTTAGTGCTGAGGGTTACCTGCGAAACCCCCGCAGCTACTGTGTTTTCCAGGAGAGGATCAAACAACTAGATCTCACACCAACATCCCAGGAGAGCTTTGATGTAGTCACCGTGAGCTCCCTGATAAAACACTCTGCTTATGAACAAAAAAAAAAGAGTAGAAAAGACAAATTACACCAGTTCATGCTTGCTGCATGTGTACCTTTGGCATTGGAAAGCGTAGACTGGCCAGCTCCATGTCTCCGACCAGTGGGATAGTAACACGGTTTGGTAAAACCACATAACTGTAGATTATATCTTGAATCAGGCTGTCGGAGAAGCCGCTGCAAGGACAGGAGGGAGGGTTCAGAGAAGGAAGGCAAAAGAAGATCAACAGAATGAAGTGATTAATTATTTAAAAGGCATCAAGAGTACCCTTGGGTTATAAATACTCTCCTTTAATCTCAGCTTAGTACAGTATATTTTTGTTTTACATGTGACATGATAGTGGGAAAACTGGAGTCTGTTCAAGCATGTTTCCATCGCTGGCCAGCAAACTTCTTAATGTCCAACTGATCCATGATTCAACGCTCCATGACAACAGCGGTGAGGGGACAGAATGACATTACCGCAAGTCTTTCCTTTATTCATTTAGCTGCCGTGGCACAACTGGAAAATTGCTATCACAGCTAGAAAAATTGAATTACGATGAATGTTCATCATGCTGCGTTATTGCCCAGCATGTCTCTCAAAGACTAATGGGTGTTATTATGAAACAAGTGTCCATATATCACGATGAGTCTCTCCTGACTGGACGCATTGCTGGAAGTGAGCCCAAATCCTTCGGAGTGATTCTTAAACTTTAATGCAGGGAGAGAAATAATAGGCCATTTAAAACAATTTCCATGTGAGAAACAAAAACAACACAGTCGGGTTACAAGATGCAGATAAAAAATTCATTTAGACAAAGAGCTCATTCCCCGAGCTTTTCTGCTTCTCCATCCAAGTAGAAATTTATAGCAGCAAGGTAATAGCCTCTATGTGTTGGTGTTAGAAATTTAGGAAGCTTGTATCATTGGTGTCTTGTTGAATTAGACTCAGGCATTTTCATTTCTGCTTGAGCCATAAAACTCAACTTATGACGCTGATGGCTGTGCTGAACAACTCAGTTAAAATACAGTTAACTCTCAGCTTCCAGCATCTGCTTTCATTCTTTGGCTTATAGTCTCAATCGGGGACAAATCTTACACCAAAAGGGCGAACAGCCTCCAGGCCACTCAGTTAAATGGCTCTAATAGGTGCTTTTTTTCTACAGGCTAGAGAGCGATTGCCAGACTTTTTCCACATTTCAGCCCCAAAAAGGGCAAAAGACACAATTTATGAGCATTCTGTCACAGCAGCACCTAAAGATCTGTTTGTAACAGGAGCATCATCAGTTCAGTAGCATCATTACCAAAAACAGATGAAACCAAATATGATGTCATCTAGGGATGTAACGATTACCGGTAAAATGGTTAATCGTGAAAAAATCCCCAACGATTAGTAATCCCGTTTCAAATTTTAATTATTGTTAAAACCATGACTGATTACTGCACTTTGAAAAACTCAGTGATGCTGCTCATTGGCCGGAAAAGCAGCAGCAGTCACAGTTTGCAATGTTTAATTAAGGAAAACATGGCAGAAGGCAACAAAGCACCCATGTGGGCAGTTCTCTTGAGATTTCCCCCCTTTAAAAAGGACAAAGTAGACATTTAGACTCATTTTGGATATTTTTAAAGATGCTGGGGGTATTTCTAAAATACCGCAATAAAAATGATAACCGTGGTCATTTTGGTCACAATAACCGTGATATGAAATTTTCATGTTGTTACATTTCTAATGTCATCAAAAGCAGCATGCAAGGCTCACATGAGCATTCAAGTGTCTTGTGTAACTTGTAAATGTAAAATTGCACAAGAGCGTAAACTCTGTTTGCTATTAATAAGCCCACCAGCAAACAAAAGTTTTCTACAGGTCAGACAGGTAAACTGTCACATACAGATTCACAGTTTCAAAGATAAATCATAAGCAGCTGCAGGTTTTAAGAGCATTATTTCATTCTATCAAAGTCTGCAAAAGTCTGGGCTGTTTATTAAATCAAATCAAAAACACTGGAAACATGAGTTTTAACTAAAATTAACAGTCTTAGTTCTTAGTAATGATTCATGGATGTTTATCAAAAATTACATAAAAGACATATCTTCTACAAACAAAGTAACAAACTGATCTAAACAAAGTTTTATTTCATTTGCTCCAATCTTACTAAAACACCTACAAGCTCGAAAAAGTATAAAAAATTATTCACTTTGATTTTCAGACTAATTCCTTTTATTAATCCATAAAAGTGGAGCTAAATCAAAATTAGGTTCCTGCCAATTGTACTCAGTAGCAGAACCAACGTAACCTTACACATGCTGCCAAATAAGTTCCAGGAAACAGTCAACTGAATGTACTGTAGCTGTGTCGTTGACCGCTGGTGTCACACTGATGATTAACCACACTAAAGATTTATCTTTATGTAAATAATTTCAGTCTAAATTTAGTTTATTCTGCATGTATATATGCTAACAGCATACAGTATAAATGTATGTAGATAGTGTGTATATTTCCGTTTCAGGTGGAGTTGATTCTTATTTTGGACTCTTATTTTCTATAACAAACACACACACAAAGAGAGAAAAACAAGTCTATGACATGATCATTATCTCATTATTTTGAGTTAATGTGATCACGTACAATTGAAGAAGCCAATTCTCTACATTTTCAAAGAATAACTACTGAAGTCAGTGAAAGAGGCCGTCTGTGTTTGAAAACACAAACCTTCACTTAACAGAGGAAGAAAGAGACGTCAGCTCTCCCCCAGCTACAATAGCATCCTTTCAGCTGTCCTTAGGAGACTGAAAACATCTTTTCACTCTCAGACTCAAGTGAAACTGGACAAAGGGCACTGTAGCGAGACCTTACGACTCTCAACAACAGTCGTAGACTCTTAAGCATCCGTGGTGTCACAGGCTGTTGTCACTAAGCTGAACAAGCTCTTCTGGATGAGGGTAAAACGTCTTCAAGAAGCTAAACCAAGTCCTGCTGACATGACTCAACCCTTAATGGACACCATGACCTGGATGAATGAGAACTTTCACAGACAACTACTGAAGTGAAACATTACCTCTCACCCTCAACACATTGCCTGAAAACATGCTGTAAAACTTGCAAACATAAGAGAAAGAAACAGGCAACTTAGACAGACAAAAACCAGAACAAAGAAAATAGCAATGCTTCTCTTTGCGCTTACAGTAGTAGCTGTTGTAGTCTTGGCAAAAGTTTGTTTACCAACTTCTAACTGATTTCCTGTCTCTCAAAAAAAAAAAATCACTTTTTTTTGGGGGGGGGGGGTCTATCCAAACACTTTTCTCGAAGTTTTCCATGTGTAATTGCTGCTTTTCTTAACACTGTACATGTTTTCCTCACAATATTAAAGGGGAAGTTAATTTTTTTTTCAATCTGGACCTTTTTTCTAGCATGAAATATATTCATTTACTCACCCAGACAGTTTTGGTGCAACTTGAATTCCTTTGGGAGATATTTAGATCCACTCCAGATCAGCATATGTCCAATATAATGGATGTGATGGGGCAACTGCGCACAACCTCTAAATAAGGAATTATCTGCCACAAACTCCTTCATTTCACCAATGTTTTGTTACAAAACATTAGTCGGACCCCCGTGAGCTCCAAGCGGCTTTTTAGTGGTGATTCGTCATTATTTACAGACATTTACTTGTTATGAAGTCGCATAATAGTGACGTTATCAAAGCCGCTGCAGAAAAAATGTCTATTCCATATTCTATTATATTGCACATACGCTGATCTCGAGTGGATCTCCCGAAGGAATTCAAGTTGCACCAAAACTGTCTGGGTGAGTAAACGAATGTACTGTATTTCATGCTAGAAAATAGGTCCAGATTTAAAAAAAAACAAACTTCCCCTTTTAGGTAATAACTCTCTACAACATCCACTGGCAGCAAACAGATGACAGTACATCTGAACTTAACAATGGCAAACAGAGTCACACTGATCTATTAAGCTGAGAAAGCATCACTCAGCACAGAAACCACATCAAATATGGGATCATGCAAATTTGTTTGAAAAAGATTACATAAAGAAGTGAGTAGAACCAGTGTCTGCCTATCAGTCCATGCCTACGTTTGTAAATGATCATTTACCAGCTGAGACTTTTCTGGAATTTCATGTGATTAATTCATGTGGTTCATTCCAGATAAAATCAACAGGGTTTTGAATCAGTTCCAAAGAACACATCAACTCATTTCCTTTGAATACTTGTGATTGCTTTATCTTTGCTATCAGTGTAAAAAGCGAATGCACTTGTCACGAATATACAAGTCCCTGAAAGATGTGAATTTCAGACTGTCCTATCAAAATGAATCAGGTTTGTGCTGAAGACCCAAGCACATGGAGGAAACTCATATTAGCTCCATTTGTTTTTGCTTTGTTGTTTTTTGAAAGCAGGAAAAGTATTCATTTGATCAGTCCTCTGCTTATCTTCCAGTGAAGCGGCGTTATGACTCTCTGGTGGCAGACCGGTCAGAGCAGGAGCTCCTCTCAAACTGAAAGCTCAGGGTGTGTAAAGAGAATCCTGCTGCATCAGCGTTTATAGTGGTGTTTTTTTTTCCTGCTTCCCTGGCGTAAACACCAGAAACACCCACATGTTCTTGTGTGTATGTGCACGTGAGAGGGTGTGTGTGTGTGTGTGTGTGTGTGTGTGCAAACTTACAAAAGTGGGTGTTCATTTATTTATGTTAAGCTACCACTGCTGGCTGCATATAGCCTCTTATCTTCCATATTACTGTATGGTAATAAGTGTTTTCACATGCTTCTAAGTCACATCACTGGATAACCATGTTCATGCTGCTTGCATGTCTACCTGTCAGTCCACAACCACTGGAACGCCACTAAATCTTTTTCTGTTTCATGCCCCCCAGAAGATAAATCCTACTGGATGACAGTAATGGCCCCTTCATTTTTTTTCCACAACACAATAAGCAGGGAAGGTTTTAAATACTGACATATGTCCAGAAAAAATTGACACATACATTAGGACTCTACAAATACTCATAGCCCCCACAGGAAGGCTTTTAATGGTTTTCCTTTAACAGCATGTTGAGGTTGAATTTTGTGGCTTATGGGAAATGTCTAAATGGATTGCCATGAAATTTGGTACGGACATCTTTTCCTTAGAAGAATATGTGATCAGTTCAATCATGAACTGTCATTCCACCTGGCACCATCCTCTAAGCCATTTTCTTTCTTTAATTAGCTGCTAAACGAGAAGCATTCCCATTAGCCTTAGCTCATCTTTGGCTACAGCGACACTAAACCACTTTCATTTTCAGAACTCATCTCAATCCATATTATTACGACTGAGAACACAAATCTTAAGATAATTGGCTGAAGGTGACACTAAACCCTGAGCTTGACACAGTTCTTAAATAACTACCTCATAGGGAATAGTGGAAACACAAAACTTAGGACTTCAGCTGCAAAACAGCTGATAGCAGAAGATGGGATTTATCTGCTACTCTGAAACAATTACTCCTGGTTGAAGCTGATGTATTTGCTTCCTCCCAGAAAAATGAGGGGGAGTGGTACAAATAAAGAACAAAGGACTTGTAGTAGTCATGAAATATAATTATGAGGTAGGCATGGGTGGAAAAGTTGGCCCAATTTCTTCCAATATGAGTGTGCACGCAGAAAAACACAGTCAGCAGTGTTTCCAATCGTCTGTTTTAGAGGTTTGGAGTAATGTGGACGCCAAGCAGTAATCATCAGGCTCATAAATTGATCCAGCAGAGAAGTCCCACAAACTGCAGTTCCTTGAATGCCACTTAGCTGGTTTTTGAACAAATGAAACAAACTACTGGCTGAAACACAAGAATGGTAACCAAGTTGTTACTGCTGTTTATAATCTGCAAACAAAAGATGTAATTATAAAATAGGGGTGCAACAACACATTTATCTGTATTGAACCATTCAGTGCTTTATGTATCGATCATAGATATTTGTAATTCATTTTAATAAACTACAAGTTTAAAAAGGCATGAAAATTTCTCTTTTTTGTACTGAAAAAATTGAACCGTGACACTAAAGTATTAAGTTGTTGCACCTCTAGTAAATAAAGTCGAACTGAAGCAGTAGAAATTAAACAAAAACTTCCATTCATTTGCTAAAAAGTCTATATGTTCTCTTGAGGTGGATAGTTTCCCATTTCAAAGAAGACATAATATCAGTATGATACTTCACATTTAAAGAAATGAAAGTAATTCCTGAAGAAAAGCTACAATCACTTTCTTCTTGTTGATTTCCACCACAGTTGCGACCTACTTAGGCTAACAATACTTTGCAGCCTCACCTCAGATTTGCATTAATGAATATTCTGCTACTTTTGCTACGTTTCACTCGTGCAGAAACACACTATCATGGATGGAGCAGATTTGAAAGACAGGTTTCCCCAAGTTTCCCATAAAGACATGCAGTCTCTCCTCTGGTTCTTCCCGCTTCCATTTCTTATTTGTCACCTTTGGCTAAAAATTCAGGATTCAAAAACTTTTTCTTATCATGCTACATACATTTCTACAAGAAGACCAACACTAAATTCTAAATGACGAGTTTCAGCCTGCTCAACCACAAACCACATCATGGTGGCTACATCCATGCTTTTCATGCAGTCTATGATGGAACTACTGCAGGTGCAAATAAAGCAAATGTTCTGCCCTTTTATACAAAAATGAGCATATTAGACTAAACTTTCCTGTACAGCCAAAAGCATGGTGTTGGACTAAGATTAGGACTCACATTTATAACATATTACAAGATGAAAAAAACTTTTGATTATACACTAGCTGAGCCTCCAAGTAAGCAGCCGATACTGTGTCTGTTTATGCAATTAAGGAACTCTGACTGCAGCTAAGATTTCACCATGTGGGCCTCTGCTTCTTCAGCTAATGCCTCTTTTACTCTACATGCTCTCCACCACCCCAACCAGCGGATCGATTTCACCTCCACTGAGCAGTGAACAGAAGGGCTGGAAGAGAGGGTCCGCGGGACTCTACTCGACCGTGATAAGTGACAAGCAGCTGTAATCCCAGAAAATTACATTCAGTATTCATGACTGTGTCACTGTCTTAAGGGTATAAATAATGAACAACTCAAGATGGCAGCAAGTAATTGCGTTGGGATGTTAGCAACTCTTAATCAGCTCTCATTTGCTCTCCGTTCGGCCAACGCAGCAGCCCGGAGGGGAAAAGACACCTAACGTGAACAAAGCAGTGTGAGCAGGAATGAGGAAACAGTGAATAAACCATGCATTTCTGATCTGACCTGTTTTATACCAAGTTTGGTCATTTGTTCACTAATGGTTGACAGAAAAAGGACAGTTTATCTAGATTAGCCGAGCTTAGCAAACTTTAAATGGTAACAAGCTCAAGGACACGAGGTATTAAGCAGGAAAAAACTAAAAAATATACTTTCAGAGATAAAACAGAATATAACTGAGTGAAAATACAAGAAGAAAGACAAGTCAAGGTAACCACTTTGATTTTTTTCATATGAAATAATACCAGTATATTCTTTGTCTTTAAAGCCATAAAAAAATTTCTAAGATAAAATGTTAAAAGTGAATTTTTTAAAAAGAAAAAAAAACATATCACATACTTGTACAGTAGAAAAAATGTCCTGTTTCCTGAAACTAAACACACTGCAAACTCCACACTCGTGTTCCAAGTCCTTTTGTCTAAAGCAGCAAGAAAAACTAGTTTAAACTGACTTACTTGAGCCCAGGAATGTCCAATATATTGGTGAGGCCAGTCCAGTTTATGTCCAGAAGCTAAAACAGAAGACAAAAATGGGAACACACCCATGAGTTAGTCTGTAGGAGCAGAGTGTGTGGAAGACTAAATGGAGCCAAACACTTAACTTTATTGTTTTATGTCCCCGAACTACATTTACCACTTGGCTCCTTGTTTTCTGGCCCACAATCCCAGCTGATTAATAATAGCAGAGACCAGTCCTTTTCCAAGTAGCTGCAAGCTTAAGTATATATCAAAAGTTATATGGATTAGTTGCTGCTGTTTTGGCCCCACAAGCCTTTCCCAACTCATATATTAAGGCTCATTGTTTTAACCTTGCAGACTGTTCACTTACAGTGGCCATGAAAAGTTTTCAGATACCTGTAAGTTTTCCTTATTTTGTTGTGTTTCAGGCTCATTCTGAAATGGATTCAATTCATCTGTTTCTACCAGTTTGCACAATAAATTCTCCACAATGACAAAGCAAAAACAGGCACATATTTACATATTGCAAGAATACAGAGAATTTATCATGGCACTCACAGCTGGCTTCTGGTGCATCCCATTTCTTTCAGTGGGAATTAGAATTCTTCTACAACTTGAAGAAGAAAACTGAATATCAGACATCAGCCACCCCACCGATATTTAACCGATATTTAAACAATCAGTCCGCTGTTTTTAAAGTCTCAAACCCCCCCAAAAATTCTTCTTCTTCTTCTTCTTCAAAAACTTATTTTTTACAGACTTTAAAACTTCTAAAGACTAGCGGTGGGAAAAAAAAGATTGATACACTGAAATATTGCGATATTTTCATGTGCTGATATCATATTGACATTTAAAAACGCTGTACCTATTTTGCTAACGAAATCTTGCGATATTTCATTTTTCTGTTACAAATTCTCACGAAAATTCACGAAAATTTTGCAATATTTTCATATACTGATATTATATTGACATTTAAAAACACAGTATCGATCTATTTTACTCACGAAATCTTGCGAGAATTCGCAAAATATTGTGAAAGTTTTAACTGAACGATGAAACGATGACAGATTTCGTAAGATTTGATATCGATATTTGAAAATATTGCGATATTTCAGAGTAATGACATTTTTTCCCACCCCTATTTTTCAAAGTTTCGGAAACGGATAACAAAACTGCTATTTGCAATGACTGCTTGTTTTTTTCAGCTTTAATATCGGTATCGATATTGGTTATCGGTCACATGAGTTTTAAAATATCGGCATATCTCATATCAGCCAAAATTCCAATATCATGCATCCCTACTAATAGCATATGTCAGTGTGTAAACCAAGATGTGAAGTTGAGGAAAACCAACAAGCCAAAGAATGAGATGAATAAGACTCAGAGTTCCCGCAAGGAGATACGAGAATACAACAGAGGGACAGCCATCAGTGAGTGCAAATCTTTTCCAACAAAATCACAATCCTTGCCTGCAGTCAGGTTTTACATTTAAACACAACCACATCCAGGGAAACCACAATGCCAAGAAAACACAGGCTTGGCTTCAGCTTGGTGCTCGAGCAGAGAAGAGCATCTCCTCAGAGACCCGACAAAGGCTGAACATCGTCACTACTCATCCAACCTACTTGATATGGAACATTTCTGCCAAGAGTTATGGAGCAAACTTCCAAAGAAAGGATGCTGGAAGCTTTAAGCTCATATCCAGGAAGAACCTGAGGGTGCTGCTGCTGCCAAAGTGCTTCAAGCACACACATTTCAATAAATTAAAACACTTAAAAGAACTGTTCTTGCTTTTCCACTGTGGGGAATTTCAGAAGAAGAAAAAAAGTCGAATGAATGCATTATAAGATGAGTAGGAAGAAATTTTGTCTGCAAGTGTTTAAATAAATATTGCAAATTAAATAGCTACAATATATTATTTATAGCATTAATGTTGGTAACAGGGACCCCAAAACATAAAGGAATATAAAAAAAAAACACCTGCTAACTGAAAAATTCATAAAGCAGCAGCAGTAATGTCTGGTTCTTATTAATTTTTAGGGATAATGAGGGCATGTACTTCACCGGTGTGCGAAGTTATTTTACAGGTTATTCCAGCTCAGAAAATCCAGCGGAAAGTTAAGTCTGAAAAGGGGATGAGAGCGAAAGGCAATCAAAAGGAGGTGTGAAGAGAATGAAGTAAGACTGTAGCAGCAGGCAGCGTCTCAGTGGGCTTTGATCTGCCTCTGCCTCCAAGCTCAAGGAGCTGTTGTTTTCTTAATGAGCCTTTCTCACCCTTCTTCAGCCCAACCTGCTTCTCTGCAGCAGATACACCGAGTGCTGCAGGGAAGAGGGGAGGACCACAGAACTGTGAATGATGGTGGTGTTACAGTGTAGTCAGAAGAGCCAAACGACTTCAGGAAAAAAGCTGAACTGAAAAAATCTGACTAAACTTTTTGCCAACAGACTGAATCAATATGATGTAAAAAATAAAAAATAAATCCTCTGTCCATCATTACTATTATCATCCAATATTCTAACAAAAATTTCAGGTTTATTAGGTTTTTAAAACACAAATTCAAGACACACCTTTTCAGAGACAAATCAATGCTTTCTGTGCACACTCACACTCAATCTCAGGACCTGCCATATTCTAATCCCTCTGAGGCCACGAGTTAATATTTCTGGGTTTCCAGTGAAGTCAGTTGATATCTAGATGGCAGATAACCAGGCCAAGATTTACTGATCCCCATGCTGATCATTGTTTGAATGCATAAACAGAAACCAGAAACCTCCAGTACTAAAGATCTTGTCCCTACCCTTCAGATTTTGCATATCCATGTATACCAGATATTTGTTTGTAGAGATTACTTTACACTCAATGTGAAGCTAAAGCTTAAACAGTGGGAACAGAAATGAATGCGTGAGATTCACTCGGCCCAAAGATAAAAATAAATAAAAAAAATCCATCCATCACTCCATATGGCTTTGTATTAGCTGTATAAATCACAAAGACAAACATACTGTATGTTTTAATGGTATGTAATTACAAGTTTGCTTTTCTGCTTTCGCCATGATGAAAGTCATGTGGCAGGTTGATTTCTAACCCAGTTTCTGAATGAACTGCAAAGAGACTCTGTACTGTTTAGCCAAGCAGTTTGACAAACAATACTTTTAGCAGAGCCGAGAGAATTTCTGAGACACTCCTGAAACACCCTGCAGGCTGGAGATGGATGAAGTCACAAACATAGTCTTAAGTGGCCATGATCAGCCTTATGCAGGCTTCATACCAGCTGGATGACATCTGCATTTGATTTGAACAGCTCATATGCAGCTTCAGAACTGCATATGTTTTTATTTACATCACCAACCTTTATGTTGTGGCACTGCTGTGGCCTACGTCCTACCTGCACAATCCCTTTACATAGCAAGATTTTGGTGTCAGCATGGCAATTGAGAGGCAACATTGTGGTCCATTATCTGATTTTATTTTTTTAAAATCAATTATTTACACCACACTGTTATTCATTATTTTGGAAATGCAGATATAAAGTAATGTGTACATAAATTGATTATGTGGTTATGTTTGCATAGTAAACAATCGCAATGGATCCATATCTGTGGAACTCTGCTTTGCTAGCTATCACATAAACTGTTTGTTCATCTGAGCCGCAGCAATAAAATCTCCTCAGAGGCCTCGCTGCAGAATGTGTTGCATCTTTGTTATTTTCACTGCACTGAGTCGCATTAGTGTGAGCACTCTGTACCGACATGGGCAAGACCTCTTATGGTCTGGAAATGTTTGTTTCATTTGGCACTTAGTGCTCATCCTTGTTTGGCACGCAGAAAGTAGGACAAGGTGTTATTTGGGGTCCAGAATAAACAATAATGTGATTTAATTTTTGTTTTTGTTTTTTTCAACCCATGGGAAATTTCTTTGGCAGTTAATTTTCTCTCCTCAAGTAAACCAATGTTTTTCATCACAGAGATGGAAGAAGACAGGGATGTGTTTGTTTACATGAGGGATTACATCATGATTTTCTAGCTAGAGCTTCCCCCCAGCTTTGAATAGCATTGTAATATCTCCACCTTGAGCTGCAGCTGAATGCCTGGGGTAGAGAAGTCTGCCAAAGTAGGTCTGGCTTGATCTGCAGCTATTTAAAGAAATGCTATAACTCCACTGAGTCCTTCCCATTTGTTATAAATCGGTCAAACAATTTAAAGCATTGCAGCAAGGGGGGGGAGGGGTTGAACTGGGGGATCAATGGAACGTGCGCTGGAAAATACTGGCAACGTGAACGCAAATCATGTGAGGTGATGCAGACAGCGGTCGATAGCCTTTACAACAAAGGGAAATTAACTGAAATGAAGCTGGAAATTAAGGCTGTAAAATAAGCGATTCACCTGTGATTTGACTCCTGAAATGATCTTTTTAAAGTCCATGTGGGTCCACCAGTTCTGTCTGTAATGGGCAAAAAGTTGGGCAGAGGAGAAGCTGGAGGTGGTTTATGAGGTGTAACGTGATAAGATTTAGAGGAAAACAGATTTTAAAATACACTGAGACTTAGAGTGGGTATAAAAGATACTGAGAATGGTGTGATAATGGTGACCTTGGTAAAAAAAAATATTTGTATAAAGAGCATAAAGACAGTACACAGTCCAGAACATTGTGTGAAATAAGACGATAAGACTGAATGTGCTGCACTGTGGTGCCACCTCAAGTACTGGAAAACCTTTTTAGTTTTGTATTTCAACACACAAATCTCTGTTTAATAAGCTCCTCTCTAATCATATTGCATTTATTCAGACTGCAGTCTCACCAGAACGTCAGCTAATGATGTGTTTATTGAGTTTAATTGAATCAGTTAGTACCCTGCTATATCAATCTGCACTTACTGGCTTCTTGAGGAAGAACAGGGACAGAGCTCCGACGAGAGGTATGTCCCCTAGCAACGGCTCCATCACCACCCTCAACACGCCGTGGATCTATGGAAACACAGGAGGAACACGCTGATGCGCACAGACACAAACAGACAGCTAAACACAGCTCACACCCTGCTGGCCCTTGACATTCTTCAGCGGTGGAGCCCTCGAAGCCGAAACACATGACAGGTCGGAAACTCGATCACTCTCCAGCTTCACACCTGCCAGAGTCGTCCTCCACCTTCTCCATAACATATTATGACAATTACAAGGATTATAGTATTGGAAGTGGTTTAGTTGCGTCATGTGGACGCCAGCTGCTGTGATCCACAGCAGGAACAAAGGATGTTTGATAACTGGCACAAATACATTTGTTTGGAAGCTTCAGGTCTATTTTCAGCACTGATGGTCAGAAAATCCCTTCCGAGTAGTAAGGGTGATGCTAATAAAAGCTCAAGGGACTCGTATCAGTATTGTTCTTAAAAGCTTCATGCATGATACGTCATATTAACGACTTCACACTTCTTTCAAACATGCCTCTCAAAATGACACAAAAGACCACAGTGCACACATCTGCAATCGCAACACACAGCCATAAGTTTAATACAACTCATGCTTAATGTAAAGTGGTTGTGTAAACAGCAGCAAAGGGCAGAAGCAGCTGAAAATGTCTGATCTAAATTAGCAGCTAGTGTAAAGACTCGTGAGGGTGTGACTGTACACAATTAACTGAAGAGCACTTTGTTTACTTCAGCTGAGGTTGTCTCCACATTGTCACTGTTAGTCAGATGAGAGGCGAGAGCACTACACAGAGCTCTCAGGGGTCCTTCCACAGTTCCAGTTATCTCATAACATTATGCTGTTTTGCCGTAAAAAATTGTGTACAGCCAACAAACATTTAGTGATGTGTAAAAGATGTTTTAAAGAAAAATGGCAGTGCATGGGAGCAATTGAAGATATTGATAACAGAGAGCAGAAATTTCAGCTACAGCTCAACATGTTTCAACACTTTTTATGTTTTTGGCTCAAATGCTGAGAAACAAGCAACTCAGAAATGCTGTTTTTATAGTTAATGATCATTTATATGATTAATGCACCGCTACTGTGTCTGTCCATTAACATGACGGCAGCAGTTCAGACTCGTTACGTGTGGATACTCATTACGGAAAAGTAACAGATGGATATTTGATGTAATTCTGACAGACTGAGTTACTGCCAGATTTATGAAAAGAAGAGCTCGTGTGAAAGGGGCTTCATTGTTCACATGCAGATCCTCACAGTTAAGTGCCTTAACATTAATTTTTCAGACTTCTTTTCATTTCTGTCGCCTTGAGCAGTGGTTCTCAAACTGGGGGTCTGGACCCCCATGAGACTCAAAAAGTTTGGGAACCACGGTCCTTGAAAAGTTCAAGGTGAGGCATTATTTCCGGGATCCAAACACAGAAACACTGATCTGTTGCACTGTGAGATGCAGCAAATATGTCATTATCTCTCTGAGTCTTTTAATGTCAGAGAAGTGCACACAAATCTGAATTTCATTTAAATGAGAGTCATAAAACTTACAAAAAAAAGTTAGTTCCTACTCACTACACATCTAATTTATAAGTCTTTTATCTGGAACACTGTGTATTTATTGCAGTATTGACAAAGCTGTCTCAAGGAATAATAATGGCTTCAAGGTAGGGAGACCTACGCCAGTTAAACAAAAAAACTGATTTTCAATAGTGGGTCCATTCAGAAAAGAAAAATGACTTCACCTTAATGCAGTTTGCTGATTTATTAGCTGGTTTAGGAAGTTTCTTCTGAACTGCAGCTGTGGTTAAAGAGGGAACTTCATCACAGGAATTCAAGCATATAAAAAATAAGCAGCAGTTTTTGACCCACTTGTCACAAAACAAAAGTTTTATCGTGTCACATGCATCCAGTAGGGGTAAATGTGAACCATCTTGGAGATGGACAGGGACTGGTGTATCTGTGGTTTATAATGAGCTGGAGAGATGCTCTATGTAGGTCTGCTGGAGTTACATAATGAGGACGATGAGTAACAATTATCTCCCAGGGGAAGACCTGATGGTACTCCGAGGAGGAACGCAGATTGCTCTTTCTGCCTGCTGTTCCTCAAAGACAACACTCGAAGGGCCAAGGACACGCACTAACAATATGCAGAAATGCAGAGAAAGTAGGGATCTCCTCAGAAAGTGATTTTATTTGAGCCTTTTTTATTTCTTTCCAAAAAAAAAAGAGAATTCATGCAACACATCTCAAACTAAATCAGAAAAAGTGTCAACTGGGATGAGCCAGGATCACAAAAAAAAGAACAGAGGAGGAAACTTTTACACAGTTTAGGGATGCATGATATAATCGGCCCCCTCAGTATCAGCCTATAACGGCCTTCAATCTGAGTATCGGACATCGGCCACCCCACCGATATTTAACCAATGTTTAACCAATATTTAACCGATCAACCTGCTGTTTCTCAAGTCTAAAAAGACCCCAAAACTACTTTTTTATTACAGACTTTAAAACTTCTAAAGACAACGGGTTGGAAAAAATATTGATACATTGAAATATCACAATATTTTCATATGCTGATATGATATTGACATTTAAAAACGTGGCATCGATCTATTTTACCAACTAGATCTCGCAATATTTCATTGTTCTGTTACGAAATCTCGCGAGAATTCCCAAGAATTCCATGATATTTTCATACACTGATATCATATTGACATTTAAAAATCTGGTATTGATCTATTTAACTACCGTGATCTCGCGATATTTCATCGTTCTGATACGAAATCTTTTGAGAATTCATGAAATATTGTGAGATTTTGTAACAGAATGATGAAATCTCGCGAGACTTTGTTAGTAAAATAGATTGATACCGCATTTTTAAATATTGATTTGATATTGGCATATGAAAATATTGGGATATTTCAGAGTAATGAAATTTTTTCCCACCCCTATTTTTCTAAGTGGCAGTAACAGATAAAAAAAACTGCTATTTGAAATTTATTTTTTCAGCCTTAATATCGGTATCGACATCGGTTATCAGCCACATGAGTTTTAAAATCATAGATATCAGCCAAAATTTCAATATCGTGCATCCCTAATAAAGTTGTGTACTTTATTTTTAGATTCATCTCAGGTTTTCCCTTATTTCAGAAAAAAATTGGTCAGAATTACCTCTTGAGGGGTATAAATATGATGTTAAAGGGGAAGTTCAGGATTTTTGACATGGGGCCTCATTTACAAGTGAGCCAGAATACTACTCATCACTGAAGACAGTTTCAACATATTTCATCCCGTTATTCTAGTTCCAGGAGGTTGCTGATGCTAATGCTAGTGGAAGTCAATAGGAATCTGCTAGCCTGTCATTAAAACCAATCTTATCCACTCCACAGAACATCCGAGGCAAATCAGCAAGATTATCTGTGTAAATGCCGTGTTAAACTAGTAAACTCGTGTGTTAAACAAGTAAAATTAGCCTTGCATGACAAATTTTGCATTACATATAGAGGAACTAGTTTCTTACCAGCTTACTACCTTTGCCAGTGTATTTCGGTTCATAGAGACATGGTGACAGTTTGATGAAAAAAGTTCTAAATCATCTTCAAAATCCGACATATCCTCGTGCCTTTCAGACGCGGCCGTATTTTAGACTTTATATTTGTGTAATCAGATTCCTTCATGCATGTAGCAGCAGATGACATCACTCTGCTGCCAAATACAGGAAGTAAAACTTTATAAAGTTTCTCAGCAGCAACTATCAGAATGCAACAAAACGCAGGTTAGTTTTATTTGTAACATTATTCTGTTAACACGGCATTTACACAGATAGTCTGAAGTTAGAAATGATTTGCTTCGGATGTTCTGTGGAGTGGAAAAAGGTTGTTATTAATGACAGGCTAGCAGATTCCTATTGACTTGCACTAGCTTTAGCACTGGCGACCCACTGGAACTAGAATAACGGAATGAAATATGTTGAAACCGTCTTCAGTGATAAGTAGTATTCTGGCTCACTTGAAAATGAGGCCCTATGTCAAAAATCCTGAACTTCCCCTTTAAGCTATGCATGTTGGGAAAAAAAAACATCCTTTTTTAGTTTAATTCAGGGTTTCTATCTCAAAAATTGCAGGAAAGGGAGAAAAATGTAGCCTACTGGATAAAGCCAGCCTTTGCTGTTACTTAGTTAACCCCCTGCTCACATCTATAAGCAAAGCGGCCACAAAGATTGTGGATTTGATTATAGAGATGAAATTGAGCTGGAGGTTTGCCACATTCTTTTAGTGGAATATCTTTTAACTTAATCAGTTGGTTTTTGTGCATTGCAAAACAATGCAAAACAGTTCTGAATTGAGAGATAAAATTTGTACTTGTGCAGCCTGAGTCTTCAAGGGCAAAAGAGTTGTTAACTAATGCATTGCATACTTATTGTAAATCTGTATGACCTTGTTACTCCCCTGTCTCATATTCTACACACTTGCTTACAGAAAGAAGGAAAAACATTGTTACCTTAATGCTTCAGCACTCTGTTATTACTGTAAATGTATGGGGTATAAAAAAAGAGAAAGACTTTTCATTCAGGACAATAAAAGCTTCACAAATCAGAGTTGACATGTGAGACCTTTACCTCAAGCTACACTGTCACCATATATCTAATGCATCATGCTCCATTTCTAACAGACACTGCAGAGACCAAAGTGTGGGCCAAGAAAAAGCACTTCTGTCAAGTCCTGAAATAAATCAAACCAAAAGGAATTTCCTCACCTGGATGCTCTTAATGCCGGCTTTGCAGTAGTAGCGTTTGATGTCCACTTCAATTTCAGTGTTTCCAACAAAGCTGAGAGACAAAAACAATACAAAGTGTGTTGGATAAAAGTATCAGGGTTCTGTCTCTAAGGTCTAAGGTTTATTTCTTTTTTTTTAACACTTCAAAAAATATATCTTTTTGAAGATTGTGTTTGATTTCAGCTGCATTTTTTGCAAGATTCATGAACTATCTCAAGCTAAAGTCATCTGACATGTCGATGTTTAGTCAACTTTCCCTGTTTTTGCTGTATTCACTGGTTATTTTTTATGAAACTGCTTAGATTCTGTGCTGTTTAGCCATGCAGATTGACAAACGCTACTTTTAGCAGAGCTGAGAGCCATTTCTGGGACACTCCTAAAACACCCTGCAGGCTGGAGATGGATGACGTCGCCTCGTCTTAAGTGACCACAGTCAGCCTTCTGCAGGCTTCACACCAGCTGGATGGCGTCTCCATTAGGTGTGAATTCATGAACTGTTGCGTCACAGCTCTGAGTATTTTCACACCACCAATTTTTCTCTTTATATAGCAAGATTTTTGTGTACAAATGATATTTTCATTAAGTGAAAATATGAAAGATGCAGTTCTAATTTGAGAGCAGTCACATACAATGCCCAAATTTAAAAGAAGTTATTATGTTTATTAGTTGTGACATATTTCCCAAACACTGAAACTATGTTGAAAGATGTATAGTTAGTGATAACATGACAATACAATGATAGACTAATGTTTCGGTTCTGTATGTGCCAGCTTTTCTGAAGCTTACATTATGGGTGAAAAATAAACTGAAACTTGCAGTTACAGTCGTCCTCAAAGTTATTCATACCCTCCATATAAAGAAAGAAAAAAAATCAGCTGTCAGTGAAATAAGATGAAATTGACAAAAGTAATAATACATAAAAATTCTATGAAAATCATGTCATTGATTTCGAATGTTGGTATGAAAGAAATATTAAAAATAAACACAAAAGAAATAAAACAAGTAAACATCATGATGGGGCCGCTCGGGAGCTAAAATTTTGTTGCGCAACACTTTGAGGCAATCAGGTGTTTTCTCTAAAGTTCAAAAGAACTTCTGCACCTGTTGACAGGTATTTTGGTCCAATATTCACGAGAAAGGTGCTCTAATGTGTCTGGGACAGTTTTGTCTGTTTGTTTTTTCTTATCATTATTTCCGACCACAATTCAAAAGCAATATTTTATTTTACTTAATTATAATTTTCTAAATTTTTATTTATTAATAGTTTCTTGTCACCTTAATTACTATTGTCAAGTTAGTATTTTCTTTAATTGGAGGGTATAAATAATTTTGAGGACGACTGCGGTTTCGGCTCTTTGAGCTGCACACTTCTCACTGCTCGTGTGAAGCCGGCCTTATCACAGATTAGGGGTTATCTTGGGGTTGAATTCAGTGCTAAGCTTGTTGTGTCTCAAGTATTTGCATTTGATTTGCTGATTCATTTATTTATTCATTTAAATAAATTATGCAAAGGTTGTAAATCTCAGCTCATACAAAAAAAAAAGGCAGAAAATTGCAACTGATTTTTTTTTAACAATGAATTATTCACAAAACATTACTATTTATTATTCCGGGCACTTCATTTCGATGCAGATTTGCAACAGAGAGCATCGGCCTTGGCAAAAAAAGAGAAGTGCCTGCCTTTCTCTCCCACTCTATGTTCAATCGTCCTGTTCGTGGCTGAGTTGCACATGGCAGGATGGAAAGAGGCCATTTATTTACTGACATCTGGTTTTGCTGCTCTGTAAACAGATCCACCAACTGATTTTAGCTGTCATCTAAATATTTGTCGTTAAAAAACTTAACTAAAATAAAAAAAAACCTAATGATCTCACCTGATCTGCAGGTCCATAATGATCTGTCGCTTATCCACATTTTCTGTGTAAACTTTGACCCCATTGATCCTCAGAGGCTGCAAAATAACACAAGTAACCATTATAACCATGACACCAATCCAGGCCATCAACACTACACCAGCACCCCCAATCCTCCCAACCCCCACACGTTTGCCGCAAGGTCAACCCCTCTCCCGACCCCACACGGAAACTATTTGTGAAACAAGAATGTGTGTCAGCGACCATCGTGTACTGTATGTTCACGTTCAAGCTACACCCTCCCCAGCTGTTCCACAGCACCTGCTGCTAGACTGTTTAGTGACTACTGGAGGAACACATGATCAGTGTAAACCATGCAGCAGTGCTACAAGATGCTCACTTTATCTCCTATATCGATCTTGCTGAAGCAGAAGGTGCTGAGCTGGGCGTGGGACTCTTTCACAGCCGGCTCAATCATCTCATGGAACAGTTTTTCCACAAACTGGCAGATGTACGGCCACATCTGTTTCACCGTCTTGAGGGACACAGGAAAAGGGAAATCACTTCTCAAGAAAAATCATAGCAGAAGTTTGTGTCTTTGACCACAAATGCAGATGGTCTGTATGTGGTCACTTATTCTTTTGGGTAACGGAGCTGCTTACAGGTACAACTGTCACACTCTGGATGACTTATTGGTAAAATATTCAAAAAGCAGTTCTATTTAAAGACAATGGTGACAGCCTCATTCTCATCAAACATGGACAGAAACACATGAAATTTTTATCACTTACTACCCCTCCGCTATTTTAATATATACTCATGAGTGGCTCTGAATGTACATCCTGGCTGTTGCCATGGGGATTCACAAGGGTTACTGCGCTTCACAGTGCTGCAGACACAGGGCTGCATGTTAAAATCAAATGTGCTGCAGTGTGCTAGTCCCAGTGGGAAAAGGGGAGGGAGCAGCAGGGCGACAGGCATCCCATTTAATCTGAGCTCCAAAAAAATTGTAAAAAAAGAAAAGATGAGGGATTCACTGAGGCACACAAATCAAAGAGACAGCTGCTCGATTCTTTACCTTGTTTAGCCACTCCACCCGCTCCACATCTGGAAAATGGACCTACAAATAAGAAAACAGGAAATCATCCCTGAAATGGTTCTGAAATTGTGTTAATATTCTACATAGCACATAAAAAAAAAACTTCATTTCATTTCACAGGACTCTTAGGACATGATAACATGCATAAATGGTGATAAAATGTGTTGCTTTTCTCATTTCTGCCACATCTTAACACTTTAACTCCTCTTTCTTTGAGGCTCTCCTCCCAGTCTGGTCAGCTGATTGTTTAAAAATGATAGAAATTAACGCAGCTGTTCGTGCTCTGTTTGAGGTGTGTCAGATCTGCTACTTTCCAGGTATTATGCAAATACATGGATGTGTCGCTGAGTAAAGGAGCTAAAGCCTGGACCAATGGTGTAAACTTACGGGAAGCTTTAGTTACTCTGCAGAACTTTTACATGCAAATAAATAAATAAAGTGAAACTAGCAGAATCTTATACAGCGGGGAAAAAAAGTATTAAACACATCAACATTTTTCTCAGTGAATATATTTCTAATAGAGCTATTGACATTTTCACCAGATGTCGGCAACAATCCAAGTAGTGCACACATACAAAGAAATCCCACCATTTATGTTACTAAATGAAGTTATGTGGAATATAATGAAATAACAGGGAATAAGTATTAATTACGCTTACTGAAATGTATTTAATACTTAGTGCAAAAACCTTTGTTGGTGATTCCAGCCTCCAGAAGCCTCCTGTATGGAGAAACCAGTGGAATATGTTGCTCAGGTGTAATTTTGGTCCATTCTTCAACACAAACTGCCTTCAAATCTTCAAGGTTCCGGGGTTCTCTTCCATCACCTCGGATCTTCAGTTCTTTCAAGTGGGGTGATTGATTGAGCCGTTCTAGCAGCTTTGTTTTCTTTTTCTTAAACCAGTTGAATGTTTCCTTGGCTGTGTGTTGGGATGGTTGTCTTGCTGAAAGATCCAGCCTCTTTTCATCTTCAGCAGCTGGCAGATGGCAGCAGATTCTGGTCCAGAATGTCTCTCTAATTTTCTGCATTCATTCTTCCTTCAATGATATGAAGTCTGCCAGTACCACATGCTGAAACTCAGCCCCCACCATGATGCTCCCACCTCCAAACTTCACTGTTGCTATAGTGCTTTTGGGGTCAAGTGCAGTGTCATTTCTCCTCCAAACATGTGTCTTATGACATTCGAAGAGTTCAGTTTTGGTCTCATCTGACAACACTATGCTTCCCATAAAGTCATGGGTTTGTCCAGATTTTGTGTTGCAAACTTCAAACGAGTATCAACATGCTTTTCCTTCAGAAATGGAGCCTTGCGTGGTGTGCGTGCATGAAGGCCATGGCGTTTGAGTGCATTACTTCTTGTTTTCTTTGAAACAACTGTACCTGCAGTACAGTGGTTCTGGGCCATTTTTCCACAAGTGGTCCTGGGCTGTTGGAGAACCTTTCTGACTCCTCTGTCTGAAATCTTGCAAGGAGCGCCTGGCCGTGGTCAGCTTATGACAATGCCGTGTTCTTTCCACTTGCGGATGACGGTACCAATGGTGGTCACTGGAACTTTCAGAAGTTTAAGAATGCACCCGGAGCCAATGCCTTGATTGTGTTTGCAATAATAAGGTTGCATAGGTCTTTAGACAGCTCTTTGCTTTTACCCATCATGGAACGCTTCTTGTCTGACACCTTGGTGATGAGAAACCTTTTTTAAAGGCATCAATCAGGACTAAACCAGCTGATATTACTTTGCACTGATAGGGGACAGGATTACTTTCTAAATACCGACAGACTCCAGCTGCTTTCTTGGCTTTCCAGATCTTTTTGTCCCTCCATTTCTTCATGTGTTCAATACTTATTCCTTGTGTCATTTCACTATATTACACATAACTTAATTTATGGACATAAATGTTAGGATTTATTTGTATGTGCATTACTTGGGTTGTTGTCAACGTCTGGTTAAAATTTCATTTCAAAAGTTCTACTAGACATGTATTTTCTGAGAAAAATGTTGTGTTCAATACTTTTTTTCCTTGCTGTAAGTGTACACACTGTTCAGTAACACTTGTCCAAAAGAAAAGGAAACAGCACAGAGATACAGGGGTTCATTTTGCTACACCAAATACTAAACAAATTTAGCAAATATACAAATAAGTCTTTTAAATACCACCATTATGGCAACATTTATTCAACCTAGCTTCTTACATGGGGCATAAACTACATGGTGCTCCATTTCCAAGCAGTTCCAGAGTCACTGCTACTTGATAAAAGAGTTAGATGA
This sequence comes from Atherinomorus stipes, assembly GCA_023101725.1. Lineage (NCBI taxonomy): Eukaryota > Metazoa > Chordata > Actinopteri > Atheriniformes > Atherinidae > Atherinomorus > Atherinomorus stipes. Next base: position 955,448 of record JALJCO010007127.1, read on the forward strand.
AGGAAAAGAAAATGAAAAAGATGTTTCAGGGTTATTTTTTCAGTCACTTTAGAACTTGAATATAAAACTACTCTTTAATCACCATATTTCACTGGTGTTGAATTACAAACATCGCCATGAACCTTTGAATCATGTTTTTTTCACCCCATCTTGAATGTGAGCGAAGTGTTTTCATCTTATGAGTCCAATTAATGTGACACCATGGCAGGTACAGGTTAAATTAGAATTCAGATTTAGTGTTTCTGTAATTGTGAGGACTATAAAAATAAACCAGCTATCATATGTGGGTTTTCCATCCTGATCTAGTCTCACATTTCCAGACCTCCACTGCATTCATGTTGAGTTTAACTAATCCTCTTGAATGACAATAGTAAAGCAGGTATTGATTTAAGGTGAAGTAAAGGAAATGCCTGAAATGAAGTCAATACACCAGCACAGCCATGCGCACACACCTCTTTATTGAACAGTAGATGAATAATGTTTCCTCTCAGTCACTGGCCTTAACAAGTTTATTCCCTCATCCCAACAGAAAGATTAAGTGATGAAACTTGACGCGACTCCATTGAGACAAGAAGCGCGGTGCAACAGTTACAAGAGACGGGGTGTTTCTCATCGGTCAGCTCAAGTGCTGATGCAGCATTTCTGTCAAAGTGTGACAAAAGTAGTTACAAGAGCGGGATGCTAAACCACAGAAAGTTCCAGCTAGCATGACACATTCAGGTCTCATAGCTTAATTAAAAAGTCTTCATTGAAGCATCTTACCGTGGCATCAGGTGAGGTGATGGATGCAGAAACATTTTTGTAGCCTGTGGCTGCGAGCTTTAATGACTCATTTGCAGCCACCATTGTTAGGGAAGTGTCTGAGCTCTGCCTCTTGAAAATGTGATTAATGGTCTCTTTGGATTTTCATCAAAGTCTTTCTCTCTGAATTCAAACTTTCTATCTTCACATTCAAAGGCATGCAGCTAATAAGACCTGACATTAATGAGGAGCCACATCTATATTCTAAAAGCAACCACATATTTCACAGAGACCACGGTTTTTTGACTGAGCTGAGCTGTCATATAAAGCCATTATATTGCAGACACGTAATGCTCACCTCTAATACTTACTCCTCATGCATCTGTGCACAGCATCTCCTCTGAAACTGCATGTCAAAAACTTGGAGTCAATCTAAGTTTGTAAAGCAGGACTCCGTACTAGTCACTGCTGCTTTATGATATTAAGAAAATATTAAAATCTCTGCATGAATGAGTGTAAAAACACATCTGTATCTACTGGCAATGTGCAAATCCTAGTATGCATGCGAGGTATCTTTTGTGCATATAATGTCACAATGTAATATTCACATTCTGTTTGAAGTCATGCTGAACTGTTCTTGTGGGCAAGTCACCCAATCAACTGTAAAGAGGATCAAAAAGATGACAGAGAAGAAACCAATGGGAAAATAATCCAGATTATAAAAGACAGTCAGAGGAGATTTGACCACTTCAAAGAGATGCAAAATAATCACAAATAAGTCCTATCTGTTGATTAAAATAATCACTTGTAGATAGCTATAAAACTTACTTGCTATTAGCAGAGATAAGAGGCAAAGGAGCAAACAAAATGCAAAATGACTGCAAAGTCATGCAAAGCAACCACAAAGAGACACAACCCAATAAAAAGGAGGATCCGAATGTATCCAAATGAATGCAAAATGGGAGCTAAGACACACAAAATGACTGGATATCAAATCCGACAACAGGATAAGACACAAAAGGAGGATAAATACCCCTTTTTTAATTATGTTACAGGCAGCACTGGTTCAGAGCCAGAGGCCAATCTGGAACCTCATCCAGCTAAATGTCTTCGCTTTTGACTGAACTTTTGAATGGAGCTGTATGTAAGCAGGGTCAGACACTTAAAGTAGCTAATACAAGCCTTTTCTTCACCAGACAGCCACTGGCTCACTCTGGACAAAGAGTTGAGGGGCATAAAATAGAATCCAGAGGAATGCACTTTAGAAAATGATGCCAGAGAACAGGACCCCTCCATTAAAAAGGAAAAAAAAAAAAAAAGGTAAAGTATTTCCCTCTGAGTAAAGACTTTTCCCTGTATTGTCTGAACCCCTAACTGCTGTCAATCCTCACCCCTGGTGACAGCTCAGTATTGATGCACTCATGTGAGCTCAGCTTGTAAGTCTTTAACGTACTGTGAGCCATCAGAGCGTGATGTGATTTCCCAGCAGCTGCACGTATGACCAGTATCATGTAAAGCTTTCTCTTTGATAGATCACACACATAAAAGCGAGTTCTGCTTTCGCGTCTGAATAATGTTGCTATTTCTTTAATTGGATGCTTTAGCTCTGCTCCACCTGACTCCTCCACCCCCACTTAATAGCCTCAGTGCATCCTCAGCCATGTGTCAGCAGAAAGTGCTCCCAACATCAGGCTGCACTGATGAGACCTGGAGTCTGGGATGAGGTGGATTTAGGAAGCCTTAATTCTTCCAGCTGATTTGACACTCGTTTTAATTTGCAACTCATTTGGTTTGGATTTTATGCGCGCTTAGGAACTGACTGAATTAACTAAGCTGGACCTGAAAGACCCTCTAAAGGTTTTAGAGAGAATGTCTTAACTGAGCCAGATTTTCTGTAGTTATATGTATATGAAGTCTGTTTATTTTTGTCCGGTGGACTGAGTAGAGTTGGAAAAAAATTGCTTTCACTTTACTTCCACTTCTCCACGTGATGCTCCAGTCAGCAGCTGACAGTATGTAAACAGCAGGGTTGTCTCTCAAAACCATCAGTGACTAAAACAAAACAGTATGTGGCAAATTAAATCACTCCCTACAGTAAATCTGACTTTCAATCACTTAACAGCGATCTATTATTTTGTCATTATCTGTTTTTTTATGTTTGCTGCCACTATTAAAGGCAGCCTGTTCCATAGATTAGTGTGTGTACTGGAGATTACCCTTCAGGGGGTTTTAAACACTTTATCTTTGCAAGGAAAAGTCAAGCACCCCTGTCCTGTCTGACGCTTTTGCCCAGCTAAGTGTCGCAGATATAGGCTGAATTTCTACAGGGGAGATAGCTAGTCTGAATCCCAAAATAACAGAGACCCTGTGGACATGTTTGCCTCCCTGCGTGGTGTCTGGTTTACCATTGTACCCTGCTGTATTTAGACTGGGGCTGAGTCTAATGTCACTGCTGAGGGACAGCTGCCTCATCGCAGCTTTACAGCTCAAAGCTGCCCCACCTGATGTGGTCAGCTGATTGTTTTTGTTTTCTTTTTTTGTTACTTTCCTGGAAACTTCTAAATATTGTCAACCAATATATCCCACGCTCCTCTGAGACGCGGCTCTGCCAACTTAAACAGCTGTGGACATCATTTTTTTCTGTCCCTGAGTCGTGGCTTACCCATGGTGGTAAATCGGAGGTCGTAAGAGTGGCACCTCGCTCCTCTTGATCAAAGAAAGCCAAAGCTCGGCTCAGCCGGCTGTGTTTCCCTCCCGTGTTTCTCCTCCACCAGAAAAAGATGACAAGTCCAATCAGCAGCCAGCTGAAACTGAACTCAAAATAGCCCAATACGTAAATGGGGAAAATGAGAACGAATGTTTTTGCGAAATGGACCCAGGTCTGGGTCAGCTCGCTGGTAGAAGACACCGGGGCATCTTCGGGTACGCTCCCCGGTGGAGGAAGGGGAAAGTTGACGTGTGGCTGAGCGGCGCTCGGCGCGGTGTGTCCGTTCTCCTTCGGTGAAGCGGGGCTGGCATTCTGGGAGTGGGCTCCACGTACAGCTGTCATGCTGTCTCTTGACATGTCTCTGTGCCCCGTAGTATGTCCTCAAACAGTCAAATTGTGGATTAGGTCGAGTGATACAGTTCCCATGTGCGAAGCGCTTCTTTTGGGAGTCTGCTCTCACGTTGGCTCACCTGCGCACCTGCCCATCGCTCTCCGTTAAACTGGTTAGCATTTACCTCTTTAGCTATTGATAAAAACAGCTTGGAAAAACATTCCATTGATTAAAATGGTCCTCTCGGTCAGGGTCGTCCACAGCTCCTGTCCTCCTGCCTTCGCTGGGTGGGAATGATCTTTTCCAAAAACGCAGAGGAATCCAGCCGCGCTTGTAGCGCCAGTTAAAAAAATAGAAATGTCGCCATCTGGTGTTCAAAGACGGTAACTGAAAGTTATGAAGTAACTAATCAGCTGCAAGGGCGTTGTCAGGATCTTCGAAGGGAAAAAAGAAGTCCCGCTTCTGTTGTCTCAGTTTTGAATTGTGATGTGATAAACTGTAAACTCTGAATTATTAGGGACAAACAAAAATGAGGAGATTTTCTCAGAAAGAAAGAAAGAAAGAAAGAAAGAAAGAAAGAAAGAAAGAAAGAAAGAAAGAAAGAAAGAAAGAAAGAAAAGGCCTTTATGAATATAAGAAGAAAAATCTTCACAAAATAGCCACAATCAGCCTTAAAATTAACCAAGCTATTAAAAAAAAAAGAAGAAACAAGAACATGCAACAAAAATCTAATTTTCAAACTAACAACTACCTCAAATGATGAATTTGAAGATGAGAAGTGAAAGAGAGATATGATTCTGATGTTTCTTTCTGGGCAGTATTATAGTCCTATAGCTTGAAGGCGAGTAACTCCGGACGCAACCTTGATATTATAAGAAAAAAAAAAAGTTTATTAGCCTACAAAAGGTCTGGAATCTAAAAAGGATAATCAGACATCTGTAAGGACTCTTAAACCAACTGTGGAAATCTAAACAAAACAAATGAGAGTTGAAACAAATCCTTGAAGGAAGGAGCCCTATTTTACTCATAAAGTTCACATGTGTTTGAAATACTGCAGACCATGGCTAAAAAAAAAAATGGCCACGTGACCATGGCCACATTTGGGTTATTGCAAGGTTGTTGGGTTGTGTAGGTTTCAACCTTCAACCCTATGGTTTCTACCATGGACTGTAAAAATAGGTTTCTACGTTGCTACTGAAAGAGCACAGAGAAATCGTTTCGGAAGCTTAAAAAAAACACAACTTGAAGCGACAGAAATAAATTATTTAAAATTAAACTAGCAATGAAGTTGATAAACTGTCACCAAAATTACCCGGCTTGTGGTAAAAGACGACGTTCTGAACCGTTGCCGTAGCAACTGACTGTTGATGCCAACGATTTCTCTGCTGCTGATTAAACAGCCTGTTGTCAAGCCGAAGTGACGCGTCCGCCATAGTTTCAACAGACTACGCACGCGCGTCAGATATTTACCATCATGGCGGCGTTATTACAAAAATGTCAGGTAATTTTCGGCGTTTTACAAGCTTGAAAAACCAAAAGACTGACAAAAATATGCACAGTGAGAAGGTGAGTGGCTTTTAATGCCAATGGGATTGCTGAGAAATGTTATTTATATGTTCACAGCGGAGGTTTTTACCCTTTATCTCAGGATGTGGTCGATATCTTGTTAATTTGCATTGATTTAGTTCGATACGCCAAAAAATGTGCTTTTGTTGTTTGACAACAAAGTTGCTCTAATCATTAAGTAAAAAGGCAAATTGTGTTTGTTCAGAAACTATCTAAGGAAGACACATGGAGACCCGCTGACCTGAGAAGACATATAAGGGTAAGTTATGCTGAGTTGTAGCTGAAGACAACTATGGGCATGTAATATCAACGATTTTGTTTTATCCATCATCTAGGAGAGAGACCACAGTTATGACTATGCCAGGAGAAGAGATGAGAATGAGAGAAGGCACCGTGGTGGGGAATCCATAGAGAGGCGCCACAGAGACCCAGAGGAGTCCAGACACAGAGATAAAACAGAGAGGGAAAGAGCAAGAGAGAGGGGAAATGGAGACCAAAAAGACAAATATGTTGAAAGAAGGAAAGAGGGTTCCCAGACCCGAAGAGCTGAAACTAGCAGGGAAAAGGGAGATGAGAGGGACAGGGAAAAAAATTAAACTGACAGACAACAGAGAAGACAGGGACAGGAAGAGAGATAGAGAGGAAAAACGGGAAAGGGATAAAGAAAGGCACAAAGATAAGGAGAAAGAGAGGCTAAGGGATGGCAAGAGACACAGTGAGGAAGACGGGGACAAACGGAGAGATGATAGAGACAGGGAAAGAAGGAGAGAGGAACGGGACCGAGAGCACAGGAGTGAGAGAAGGAGACATGAGGAAAGTGGGGAAAGAAGAGAGCACAGAGAAAAGCAGCATGGGGAGCAGGGTGATCGGCGGCACAGAAATTACTATGAAGACCAGAAGAGGGACAAAGACACTCAAGAGAGACATGGAGACAGAAAGCATTCTGAGCACAGAGAGGAAAGAGGTGTGTATGCCTAAACTAGCATGTTTACAAGATTAAAGTGTCCGCGTCATGCCAACTGACCTGCCTTTCTGATTCAGACTATAAAGAAGAACATAGAAGACACAAAGAGGAGCGAGAACTGAGACACAAAGAGAGAAGGCATCATGTAAGCATATAAGCTTTAATTATTAAAAAAAAAACTCTCCTCTGTTTGGTATAATCTCTGGGACAAGAATAGTTTGGCTTCACTCTTTCCTTCTGTGGTTTTCCTTCCGTTTAGGATGAAAAGCGGAAGCATGGGAGTGAATCCAGGGAGCATCAGGACTTGAAAGAATCAGCTGAAGGGTTCAGGCATTCCCGAGGTGACAGTGACCGAGCTGACAGGGACAAACACAGAGAAAGGCAGAAAAAAGAAGAAGAGGACGCAGAGATTAGATACAGAGAGAAAAAGAACAAGGAAAAAGGGGATGTCGAAAGAAATCATAGAGACAGAATGAGCTCAAAGAAACTGTCGCCTGAGGAAAGTCACAGACATGAGAAGAAGGAGGCAGTCACAAAGGTTAGTAGACCCTTAAATTGACTGCATGGCTCTCAAAACACTGAACCAGAGCTGTGGATTCCCTGGAGTTTACGCTTGTCCTCTTCTGTATTCTGCTGCCACAATCTAGGAAGTTGGAATGGATTCTGAGCAGCGGACAGCCGATAGAAAATATAGAGGAGATGCTGAGGAATTTGTAAGATTCTTAGCCGGGGGGGTTGACGACGACTTCACTCTTCTTTAGCTCAGGAATGTGGGGTTTATTCCACTTTATAACTGATGCAACATAAAGAGCATATCAAGACTTTCGCCTCTGCTGGACATTTCTGTGCTTGTATGAAAGCAAATAACTTTTCACTCATGCTGCTGCAGCTTAAAACAAATTATGAGCTGAAAATGAAACAAACTGAGCACTTAACAGTCGCATTTCTAACTGGGGACTCTGAGGGTCTTTCAGCTGCATGCTGCCTGACATGGATGGATTTCTGAACTAGTCTGAAGGCATAGACTGAGACCCAAAAAAGTCAGAAAAAGTCTATCTCTAGAAGGGACCATTAACATTTCATGTTGGTTAGTTGGGCTGCCACAAACATAAAATATTAGTTGACTATTAATCGTGTTGCATACTTACATTAAAGATGACTCTTTGCTGTTCACTTGAGAAACTACAGTATAATGAATAATCTTTTGATTATGCGCATCCACTTTAAGAAAAAGGAAAGCTGTAAGTGTACCTCTTTGCCTTTCAGGCTCTGTAAGTTAGGAATCCAATCCAACATTATTCATAAAGCACTTTAAAACAACTGTAATGGACCAAAAGTGCTGTACAGAATATAAAAAGCAAAGTATCAGAATAAAATATAAGAATAAATTAAAATACATGAAGCAGAGTTAAAACAATATTAATAAGAAATAATTTTAGTAATGCATATACAAATCTACAATTGGATCACAGAAGAAATGAGGGAGGTAAAAAAAGAAGACTTGAGATCCTTGAAAACAATACTGGAGATGAAGATGAATGCAAAACACCCAGAACAACTACAAACAAAAAATATATGAGAAAATGTTGCAAAGAAATAGCTGCGATGCAAAATGAACACAATGTAAGGCTGATTCAATGTTCGAATAAATCCTCAGATGCACAACAGCCATAAAAAGACTCAAAAATGACAAGAAAGAGACTCAAATGAATGAAAAAGCAATGGCAGTAAATGCAAAACCATGAGCATCAGATAATGCTATTTTACCCAAGACACACAAAAACACCAATAAGAGATGTGAAATGACAATAAAGAGTTTGGATGTCAGGTATGTGAGGTATTGTTAGTGTCTGCAGGGATCTGTTAAATAATCCATCCATGTGTTCCAAAGCGCTTTCACTGCTGTGTGGAGTCGCTACTTTCATTTTCAGTGTCAGCAGAGAATACCATCATCAGCAGCGCTCTCTGCACGAGTGAGTGAAGTTTCTGTAACATTTTTCCTGCTGTGTGTTTTATTTACATCTGTAGGTCGTTAATGATGACGATTTGGCAGAACAAGAATATGAAGATGATTTTGAGGTGAGAATGCAGCAACCTTTTTGCCTGTTTATTACTTTACTGGTTTGTTTATTTGTTTTTAACAAGTATACTCATTTACTTTTGCATGCTTTTATCGGTTTACATTCTAAGAAACTGGTGAGTAGCCGGAGCTGAGGATGTGAAGTTTGTGCTCATCTTAGAGTTTGGAGTTTAAAATGTTGTTCAAGGTAACTGAGAAACGGGATGTCTCTATTTGTAGGATTACGAAGATGATTTTGAGGAGATGGATGAGAATGCAGATGATTGTGAAGATGAGAAGGAGTCACTGCAACAAGAGGTGGAGGATGAAGAGAAGAAGGAACTGACAGCACAACGGAGGAAGGAGATCGAGGCGATTCAGAGGGCTATGGCAGAGGAAAACGAGAGAGCTGGAACAGCTCAGTCCAGACAGAGTACAAGCAGAGAGGAGGAAGACATGCCAAAACGCTCCAGAGGTGCCAAAAATATGTTGTGTTAGTGTACTTGGGTTCGATTGGAAAACACAAGTCAGTTAAATCCATTATGTTTTATTAACATAGTTATTATGTGTTGGTATTGCTTTGTTTAAAGGCTCTGAGCAGAACAAGAGTACGTCTTCCCAACGAGGAAAATTTATTGACTTTGTGGCTGCAAAGCAACGTGAAGTCAGCCAGAAAGTTGCAACAAAACAGAAGTATGTAAACTTGCAGAAAAGAAAAGCATTATACTGAACAGATCAGATTTTATCATGATAAAATCAGATTCTTGTGTGTTTTTTGTCATTCAGAAACAATCTGGGAGTATGTATCATTGTACCACCCATGAATTTTATTTTCTCTACATACAGGAAGCGGAGCACTGAGCTGCGACGCTTAATTGACCTGGATTTCTCCATGACGTTCTGTCTCTTGGACCTGCCTCCTGTCAGTGAATACGATATGTACATCAGAAACTTTGGAAATGCAAACACCAAACAGGTAAGTGATCATTTCTATTTCTCTGTTATATTAAAAAAATATATTATTATTTAAAAGAGAAATTGTGCATGTTTAGATAACAAGTCTTCCCTGACAGGCATATGTGCAGTGTAATGAGGATAACGCTGATCGAGACATCCAGACAGAGGAAATAGAGATGAGTGAGAAGTGGACGCAGCATCCTCCAGAGCACCACGGAGCCTGTGGGGGTGTGAAACCACAAATACCATTCTCCAGTCAATTCACTGTTTAGTGTTCAGGTGCAGTTTACTGACTGTGTCTTTTTTATGTTTTGGCAGATCCAAACTTTTCTCAAGGAGCAAGAGATGAAACCAGAAGTAACATGAACATTGATTCACAGCGTCTCACATCATTTCTGCGCTCAGCCTCACAGGTTTTTCACTGAATCATATATTCCTCATACAATTTTTGTGACTTCCTTTTTGAAAAACCTTTTCCTTTCAGCTGTTGGTGCTGACATCTTTTGTCTTTTGTGGTGACATCAAGGTCATGGTTGTGTTGTTGGAGGAGGATCAAGCTGAGAGACAATCCCTAAGAAAGCTGAAAACGCAAACAGACTCGCTGTCTTTCAGTGACGGAAGCTTGCAGCTCAACACTAAGTTGCCTTTTCTTTATGGTACATGATCTAATAGTCACAGCTCTGATGTATTTCATTAGTATTTTGTTAGATTTTAAAGAGAGGGGAACAGTAGCTGTTCAAAATAGGCTGTCATGCAGCAGGTCCCCCACTCAAGACAGTTCCTCCCATAAAATGGTCATTTTTTTTGGTTGTCGATTGCAGGTCGACAAATTAGCCTGGTGCACTTCTCTCAGGTTCAGAGACACACCATGATGTCAGTCCACATGCCCACAGCCAAGCCCAGTGCTGTGCGTCTTGACAGCAGCACCATCATCTGCATCTGGAACATCTGGGAGCCGTCCAGACCTCGGAAGATCCTCGTCTATGAGTCTGAGGTAATGTGTTTAATTACGGTGAAGTTGGTTGTGCCAGAAAAGCAATATGTACTCATCAGAGATGATTTCATTTTGCCAGAGGAGCTTACTCACCGAAAGTTAATTTATTTCGTTTCTTGTTTTTTTGTGCGTTCTCATACATAAACCCTGCATGAAAGTTATTTGCCAATTTTAGTGTAAGGGAACAAAATCCACAGTTATTCAAAATGCAAATAGAGTCAGTAAACATTCATCTGATGTTTCAGGGACCGTCTGGGAGGACTTGGACAAACATCACTTACATTCCCAGAGTATCCAGAGTAGATATTTGGTGCTGTGTAGCAGGCAGGAGAAGGAACTATAGACTTCTTGGGTGCCTAGCTTTTAACTACATTTCTCAGCTTGCCTGCAAGTGGTTGCAGACTGTAGCAAGAAGACGTAATTGATGGCATGGAGTCCCTGTTCCTATTCTGTGAAATGAACTGTTTTGAAAATGGACGGATGGTTTCAATTATTTGAATCGAATTGATCCTTAAATCATTGCTTTGTGTTTCAATCTCCTACAGCACAAACAAGACGACAATGAACATACATGTTTAGGACGCAAACTATTTTAGCTTTAGCAGGAAATATGACTCAGCCCTTTAATATGCAGCCCTCCTACTAATGATGCTTGTAGAGGTGGCCTCAGATCAAATCCCAGTGAAACCAATATCAACTCATCTCTCTGGAAATGCTCTTTGTTCCAGGTTCAGTGTTGCTGTTTCAGTCCCAGAAAGGCCACGCTGGTGTTTGCAGGGACATCAGTCGGCTCTGTGGTGCTGTGGGACCTGAGGGAGCATGCAAATAACCATTACTGCTTGAAAATAGGGGAGGAGGAGTGGACCTTGAGGCAGCCTACCTTCTCCACTGGTGTGTTAGCGCTCATTTTATTCATCCATGCTCCCCAAATCATTAATATCTAGTCTTTTTTCACATTTTATCATTATATGTAAAAGTACTTCTTAAAAATCTATCAGCCTCACATAAAAAATGTTTAGAGCTCTTCTGTTATGAGCATAAGGCCTCTTAATATGGATCATAGTGTAACATGTATCACTTTTACCCTCTAGTCCCAAGGAAGTAAAGCTCAGCAGCCAGCAAGTATAAACATTATTCACAGCACATGCTGAGCAGACTCTCGTCTGCCCTTTCTCTGACTGAAAGATCAGATTCTGTTTTCCTACATGAGGATAGTACAGACACAGTGAGAGCTAAAGACTTCTCTTTTGTCATCCTGTCAACACAGATGCAGTGATGGCTGCCTCAGCCCATTTCTCACCTGTGACATCTGTCGAAGTTGTTCCCTCCACTGTTGCTGGAGGACTGGGGGCAGAGGTCCCACTTCTGGCTTCTGAGGAAGGTATGAAATTAATAGAGCATTGTTGGAAATGTGTGTTTTGTGTGCTATGTATTTATAGATAACGGCATTTTTAATGAAACATGTTTTTTTTGTTTGCCTTTTTTATGATCCAGAGTCATCAGGATTGTCATTTCAATTGGCTTCTTTGGATGAAAGTGGGGTGTTGAATTTCTGGGTAGGTTGAGCAATAATGGCGTTCTTTTTATCAGGTTTTCAATCTGATGTGTGTTTGAAAATATGAGTTAAAGTGATGGTCCTGTGAGGCTAAGGCTATACAGCACATTGATGCTGATGGGTGTTTTACAATTGTCACTTATCATTCTTAGAGTCATAAATCAGTCATACGTAAACACACAAACATATTTTTAGTTTCAGCATCGGTTTCACTTTTCAAGCATATCATTATCACGGCCCATCACTTCAATCCCTTGCAGACATGCACTTCTATCCATTAATCTGATGCCAGCTGAATGTCCCTGCAGCTTTTCCCCATTGTGCTCTTTGACATTTTTAGGTTCAGCATCTAAACAGTTTTTTTTTTAATAGTCCCTCAGTCATTTGTAGACTAAATTAACCCGGAGTTGCAGCTTCTTTAACAAATGCACAGAAGAATGCAAAGAGACGACAATGGAAACTTTAAAAGTGAAAGATGGATCCTTTCCTGCACTGATAACAGCTACTTTCATACAAGTAATCCAATAACAAATGGAGGTGCAGTTAAACATGTCATATGCAATATTTTCAGCTGTTTCTACCCACAGTGAGATGTGAGAAAATTGTAGCGCTATAAAAATTTTAATATCTCCGTGGATAAACTCTAGGCCTTTGCAAAGGGCAAATATTAAAGTATCTATGGTTCTCTCAATCACTATTTCAGGGCTTAAATAAAACAGAAGAATTGCTCAATTTAATCTGTGGGTGTATAACTGAATGTTGCCATATCGATTTTTTTTTTTTTAAGGCAAATTAGCCTTTGAGGCATTGCACAGTTGAAATCTTTTATTGAATGAGAATAAGAACACATTTCACTTTCCTGCTGCTGGTCCCATTAGTCCTAAATAGTAAAAAAAAAAAAAAAAAGGAGGCAACACAGTGGTAAACACAACCCTTACCCAACTTCATTGAAAACATGTTGAAGTAATGAGTACTTGTTATAAGGAGTGTGGAAATTTAGATACTTTTCAGACTTATTTTGAATAATCATGATAAAAAATGTTAGGTTTTTTTTTACATCTCACATAACATCCACTGTTTTTTAAGAAACATGGTTAGCTACAAGTTTTAACTCCTCCCCAGTAGAGTTCTTCTTTTTTTCCCCTTTTGTTCAAAGAAACTGTCAAATCAATCAAAAAGTAGATTAATATCAGCTGTTTGGCACAACTAAATGAAGGAATGGCACTCTTCTCTACCCAGGTGTTGAAGGGTTTTTATGTTTTCTTCTCTGTGTCCTTTAGGTGGTGGTGGAGCTCCCAAAAGCCAACGAGGCTGGTTCTCCAACAGATCTAGGTAACCAGATCATTATTAGAGGCATCTCTCTTTTCCAAAATAATCTCATATTTCTCTCACATGTGCATCAGCCTTCACCCGCTCTCTTTCTTCCTCATAGGTCTCCGACCTGGAGGCAAAGTAAAGCTGCTTCACAGCTCCTCTCTTCTCACTGCTGAGAGGTGAGATTGATAGCTTGTGATGATCGTCTGTCACTGCCAGCCACTGGCCTCAAAATAACCCGGTGTCTTTGCCCAGTGGGGCACAGCTGCTTGGCTGTGGTCATACGATCTAGTTGTATTTTTTTAATCGCCTCTACATCTGAAGGGAACATATTTATGGCCACTTGCCGTATAAGCAGATCGTGTACTGTGTTCCGCTCTTGCCATTTGTTTTTGATTGGGAATGTTTTTGCCTCAAACTGTCTCACAGGTCATCAACGCGAGGTGCAGAGAAAACATGGCCGTCACAGGCACTGCTTTTAAAGCTCCATCCAACAGACTCCAATCATTTCTTTATTGGCACCAGTTTGGTAAGAATAAGTTATTCACTTTTTAAATAAAACCCCTCAAATATTAAGAAAATGTCGGCAGTTTGTTTATTATGACAGAGTACTAACTTCTATCATTCCTGTCTAGGGTCTGGTCAGCCATGGAACAAGCCATGGTGTGAGGGCACCACCAAAGTTTTATAGGTTTCAGGAGGGTGATGTGCGACCTATTGATGTCAGCTCAATCCACTTCTCTCCCTTCAAACCACATATGTTCTTGGTAGGAGGGCTTTTTTAAAAAAACAAAACAAAAAAAAACAATCAAGTTATTCAGCTTTAGAGTTGGATCCATAATCCAAGCTTTTTAGCTAGAAAGACTGAAAACAAATAGCTTGCCTAAGGGCTGTGAATATTTTGTTTATTTCTCAGAGAAAAAGCTGCACTTTGCTGAGCAGCTAAATGTTGCATCTTATTCTGTGCTATTCTCCAAAGAAGATGCCTCTGGTCATTGCGTGTGCTGCAGATATGATTCATCCCACACATGTTTATTTACAGCATACTTTATCTGCAAACGCTGTTTCTTGTGCATGCAATTTCTTTTCTAGGTTGGCTGTGGAGACGGCAGTATCCGGCTGCATACAGTCAGCCGTGAGCAACCTGTGGCTGAGTGGAGGAGCAGCACAGCTGGAAGCCCAGTGGTCTCACTGCAGTGGGCTCAGACCAGGCCGACGGTCTTCTGCGTGCTCGATGCAGCCTCAAACCTCTATATATGGGACCTGTCTAAAAATGATGCACAACCTGTGGTCACAGAGAGAATGAACACTGATAGGTAATACAAAACACCCAATCTGTGAATATGTAAATAATTGTTTATATCTGCATCATTATGTGTTCATTTCTGCTTTCAGGGTGACAGCTGTGGCTGTGTTTGGAGACTCAGGACAACAAAGGACATATTCAGGAATAGCTCTGGCACATGAGTCAGGAAAAATAGAGCTGCAATATTTCAGTAAGAAATTTACAGTGTCCAGCTGTGCAGAGGAAGAAAAATTGGAGAGTTTGATAACTGAAGCATTTTGAGTCCTTGCATCTTTACATTGATGATGATTCACACCTTTGCTACAACAACTGTTTTTAAATTCTGGAGAAGCATAAAGTTCACTTTGTGTCCATTTTTGGGGCAGTCACTTTGTATACCCAGTACCATGAATTTGATTTTACATATACATATATATATATATATATATATATATATATATATATATATATATATATATGAAATACTGGCTCAAAAAGTGAAATGTAGCTAAATACCAAAGATCCTCTATAAGGATTACATTTATTATATTGTTAAAAGAAGCAGGTGTACATGTTTGTTGATATAAATATTTTTACCTTTTGAAGTAATAAAATATTTGTAAGGTGTTAAAAAGTGTGAGTTTTCTGAAATAAACTGAGCAACCATCATTGAATTGTTTAGCAGTTTGGTAGGTTTTCACATGGGTATCTGTTAAAACCACTCTCTTGAGAAGATGGAAAGGAGTAACCAGAAACAGGCATGATATTATACAACAATGCCAGTAATGAGGCACACATATTAAAAAAATGGCATGGGTGTGATTTATTTTTTCTTACACTGCTTTAAATAAGTTTTCCGGCCTGATATTATTTACATAGGTTTTAATAGAATTTAAGTAACATTTATGAAATTTTAATGAAAAAGAAGGAAACAAAGTTAAAAATCCCAGAGAGAAATTATAATGCTTTTCTATGAATGTTTATTTATTTATTGTATTTAAAAGTGATAAAAACTCAGAAGTTATTTGAACAAAATACCTGTTTTTACTACATTGATAAATATAATACAGTTTTTTTAGATCAGTGGTTCTCAAACTAGGGGTCACAGAATCATTGTAAAAAAAATTTAAAAAGCCCAATTTCAGCAAATAAATTTGTGATTTTTAGGGTTTTCAAAATCAACTCATTATTGCATAGATTAATCTGTGACGTTAACACATTTAAAAAAAACATAAATAACTAAGTTATTACTAATACCTTATCAAAAACCATACTACATTAAAAATCTGAATTTCTCAATGAGAGAAGTTGATATTGGACATGCAGGTGCCTTGACACAGCAGTGAACTGAATCCACTAAAAAGCATGGACCTCCTTATTTATGAGGTTTCTGATAGTTTTCAAGTCTAACATGTAACTTTAAAAAAAATCTCTTTTTATCATTGCGTGTTCAAAAACAGTTATCACAGGAGCTATATTTAAAAAAATTAATACATTTTAAAAATCCCAATTTCAAGAGTGAGAAAAACTTGATTTTGGTATTTGGGTGTTTTTTTCTCAGCTATTGACCAAATCCACCAAAATGCCCTTTATCCTCCTTATTTATGATGGTTCTGACAGTTTCCAAGCCTTACATTAGGAGGATGGCCACATGATGACCCATCAGATACTGTATTATCACATACAGAGGATGGGGGGTTCGTGACCACTAGCATATGTTTCAGGGGGGAAATAGCAAAGAAAAAATTGAAAACCACTGACTTAAATGATGAAATACTTATTTATTGGTGGAGAAGTGCTCAAACAAGTTTCTTCATTCAAAATTTACTGGAGTCAGTGCGCAAAATATTATGTTCTGTAGAATCTAATCATCTGGTTTCCTAAGAAACTCTGTGGGAGACAGATGGAAAAATGTATTTTTCTTTATCTTAAACAAGAACAGAAAATGTCAAATAACATTTTTCAGACTGAGGTCACAACAACCTGCTGTCATTATGGTAGCTGTGCAACCAGTTGCCTGGCAACAAGGAAAACTTCAAGATGCAGAAAGCAAACTTTTAGCACCTAATCCCTGCTCTATTAATGTTTGACCTAAAGTAACTTAACAATATAACTGCAGTCACATAAATGTATTCAGGATTTTGACCCTAAAAGATACTGGATCATTTTATTTCTGGTAAGTTTTTTTTAATTTCTAAACAGATCAGGGTTTTTAGGAATAGCATGTGAAGGCATGTCTGACTCATATTAAGAGAAACAGGCAGTTGAGTTTTCTAATAATATTGTTTTTAACTAAGTCAACTTTTGGTTGTCTTACTGTAATCATTTTCACCTGATGTGAACCAATTATGTATTCACATTCTTGTGGATAAAATTGACCATGGAGGAAGAATGAGAATTACTTAGAAAGGGTCTAGTGGTAGAAAGTCAACACCTCAGGTTTATTAACAATACAGAGTAACAGAATCCATCCTAGGTGAGGTCGAAGACACCCCTTTGTCTCTGACACCACACCATAAGCTATTTTAACTTTTGATTTTGCTCATGCAAGGGTTATTTATATAAACTAATGTGAATAGCTGGATAACTACAAACATGGCCTTTGACAAAGTATCATTAAAAACAGCACAGCACATTTCTTTTAGCGTCTTCATATTTATCTATCTATCTATTATTATAAGTACCAAGCAAAATTGGTTTGTCAACATAAATAAACTTATTGCTTTGAATCCTGTGTAGATGCTTTGAGATGGCAGATCCAGGAGGGAAGAGCCCAACATCCACAGTGTCGTTGCCTTGTCCAAACCTGACACTGCTAAGTCAACATGCTGAGATGTCCAATGAGAAAACAGTTAAAAAGCAGGATTGGTTAAGGCAGGATGTGAAACAGCTTGGTAAAAAGGTAGATTAGCATCATGACGACCTGCTGTGGACACTGTCAGTCCTTTCTCACAAATTATTTTTTCTTTTCATGTGTCCGCAGGCTGTCCTATGTCAGACAAGGGAGTGCCTGCTCACTCATCATAGTCTCTGTCGCCTGCAGCACATCTCCTGTGACAGCCCCGTTCGTTTCATGATGTTTTCCGAGGCTGCTGCAGCTTTCATTGCCCTCCATATGGACAACACAGTGTGTCTTTACAAAGCTTCTGGCCACAAGCAGACCCTCTTGACACACTTGCCTTTCAAAGGCTTGACAGTTTCAAAGATCCCTGGCTTTCTGGTTGGCTGGGGCCCCGGGCCCAACTTGACCCTTCTGGACAGCAATTTTCACCCACTCGTTACTGCTGACAGTGTCCTAGATATAAAAATTTGTGCGGTTGCAGAGCATTCCACAGAGTTAGTGACTGCAGGCGTGGGGAACGTGTGTGTGTGGTCCATACTGCTTATGCGGTGCAAGGTGAAGATCCAGGAGGGGCTGCAGCAGAACTGTGCTTTCACTCATATGGCATTGGCTCCTCCACGACCTGGAAAGCCCCACAGAGGGTTTGTTGCGAGTGGACAGACTGTGACAGTGGTCGATCTCGACAGTGGGAGAGTCGTGGAGCACAAGAAGGATCTTTGCTCACGGTGTGTGTTGGGTACATGTGACATACAGCTCACAGTTTCTTGATTAGATCGACATACACAGTCTAATGCAGTTTGTTATAAAATATTAGGATATTTGAAGTCATTGTTTAGGACAGGGTTACTCAAGTCCTACAGGTGCTACAGTCTTGCAGGTTTTCAATGAATCCTTGCTCAAACACACCTGACTCAAATTAAATGGATCCAACAGTTTATGAAGTTCTTCACAACGACTCATTAATTCAATAATATGAATCAGGTGTGCTGGTGCAAAGAGACATTGAAAACCTGCATGATTGCGGCTCTTATAGGACCAACTTAAGTAGTCCTGGTTTAGAATATGGTTTGTCTCTCCCATATACAGTCCCATGCTAAAGTTTGGACTAATCCACTCGTTCAAAGTGAACAGGGCATTCAAATCAGCTTGGAAAGGGTAAAAATCAATTATGAATTTGTAATTGAATTTATATTATTCAAATTATAACTCAATATAGGCATTTCTAACCTTGTTTAAAAAGATGGAACTGTCTACTGTAGTAAATAGCCCAGAGTGACATCTTTTACTGTAAACTGAATATTACTGATCAGTAAAATGTTTAAAGGTAAAGTATGTAAGGATTACTGACATCTAGTGGTAAAGGTGGGTATTTGAAATAGATGATGTTTTCTTTAAAATGACTTCGTATTCCAGCACTGTTGTGAGCGTAAAAATTCTCCCAGACATAAAGATGTTTTCATCTGTGAGTGGATCCAATGGTCTTAGATGTAGGCCTACCTATGACTGTACTATGAGGAACTTCTTTTAATGTCTTTTAAGGCATTACTGATCCCAAACAGTCTCTGTTTAACTCAGCTTTGTTTAACTCCCATTAAACAAAGCTGGCACAGCAGTTTTAAAGTTCAAAGGTTCTCACTTCACACATATTGTTTTGTCCATTCAGGGACACCGCAGTAAAAATGGTAGAACAAATATGGCAGCTTCCATATGTGCACCGCCCAGCAAGTAGACATAAATTACTCATTCTAAGAAAAGAAACATATAACAGCTATTCTAGTGCAGCGATTACACATCAATAGAAACACACTTTTTAATTTTTATATTAAATTTTTCTGCCGTTGACCTTTGATTTTTTACATACTGTACCTTTAACAATCTCTCTTTTGCAGTGACATCACCTCAATGGCATACTGCTTTCAACTGGACTGTTTGATCGTTGCTTCCCAAGAGCTGCTAACAGTATGGGGTCCAGACTGGGTGCCACGTACATCTTTTTTTAGAACATAATGGTACCATTATGACTTAATTGCTCTGTATTTCTATTTCTGTCTCTTCATTATTCACCTAATTCACTGGTTTTTGTTCTTTTTGTACCCAGATGTGGTGAATTCCCTGCTCTACTGCCCTGAATTAAACATGCTGTTATCCTCCTCAGCGGATTGTACAATTCGTATCTGGAATGTGGAAGAGGGCAAAGCAGTTCAGTGTGTCCACACAGAGCAGAAAAACTCTCCACTGCACATCGGAGGCACAGGAAAAGGAGACACCTTCTTCTCTTTTTCACACCAGGGGATAGACTTCTGGACTGTGAGAAATTTGTACACCTTGTGTTGTGAACTCAGGGGGGATGAAGGTGCCACACTGAGACAAATTGTAGTCTCACACTTGCCTCCTCCTTACCCCACAAGAGTCCTCTGCTGTAGTGATAATCATATCACTCTTGTGGCTGCTAAAACAGGAGAAGTGTTGACTTCTTTTGAGGCAAAAGACAGAATTTTATGTGCTGACTACTGCATACACAAAGAGATTCTGCTGGCCTTGACTGAGGCAGGCACAGTACTCAAAGCTAATATGCTTACTAATCCAATCACTCTGATGAAAGAATGGAAAGGCAGAGGCCAGCAGCCATGGAAACATGAGCACCATGTATCAGGAAATTATGCCCAGAACCTGTCGGTTCCTGGTCCAGCTTGCTGCCTGGTGCTTTACAGCTGTGTAGCAGACACACAGAAGGCTTTAGAGGAGTGGGAGAGTTTACAAGAGGGGGAGGGGTTGCAATCGCAGGAAGTGCAGAGAGATCAATGATGCCAAGAATAAGTGAGAGATTTCATTTCAAAGGTGAAATTGAACAAAGTGCAAGGATCTGTTCACTCATATTAAACTATATTTCTGTGTTTACAACAGGTTTCTGATCATTACAGGCCAAAGTGGAGGCTGTGTGAGTGTTCTGGAAATAAATAACGGGAACGTTTTGTACAGGACGCCAGCACACAACGGCCAGAAAGTCACAGCTGTGCAGGCCTACCCTGAAAAAAGCTACCTCCTTTCAACAGGTAAATCCAGGTCTAACTCCACAGCCATATTGATGCTTTTCAGTTTTGATTTGATGATTTTATCCCAATCGTCAAGGTGAGGATTTGACACTCGTGGTATGGAGAGTTCACCCATATGTCACGGAGTGTTTGAGCCAAGAACTGAGCCTGCAGTGCGGCCAAGCTCCAGTTTATCTGGCAGTTCTGGGGTCTCAGCTGGCCCTGACCTGTAGCAGCTCCAACAGTCTAAAGTTCTTCAGCCTGCTTAACCAGAAACAAACAGATTATCAGCCAAAGGAAGGACATTCAGATCATTTCACAGGTTAAAGAGGCAAAGTGTGTGTCGGTTAAACTGTATGATGGAAACGAAGCTGTTTATTACAACTTTGCTTTTTCCAATTTCTTGCAGGACTTTGTGTGATTCCTGAAATGAAGGTGGTTGTTTCCATCAGTCTAGATAAGACAATGCGCATCTGGAATGATGAGAATCAACTCATAAGGTTGGGGTTCATTTCGTGGTTCTAATTATGTGCATTATCAGCTGAGACTTAGAATATTTCAAACAGAATGTCTACAAAATCTTTACACTGATCCCTGCAGGAAGCTGCATCTTCAAGCTGTGCCTCAGTGTGTGGCGTACAGTGGGTCTGAGGGAGAACTGTTCCTTGGTATCAAAGGGAATCTTTACAGGATGAAGTGTGCAAAATATCTGCCATGTGAATACCAAAAAATGGTACAACAATCCTCTGTCTCTCTGGGGTGGTTGTGATGGGAGAAAATTGTTTTGTTTTCTGCGAAAGCAAAAAATATACATATTAATGTCTTTATTTCTTCCATTTTTACAGCACCATAACACTGGTTGTGTTAAGCTCCATCCTGACGTACCTATTCCTGTGAATAAGGACACATACAACCAAACAGAGTAAGGTTGATTAAATGTACACAATAAAGACAATGCCAAGGACTTCATGTGTTATGTGCAATATTCTGTTTTAACACATCCAGAGATGAAACAGAGAAATCAAAAGCTTTCACCAGCAAGCAGTCACTGATTGGAGGCATGCAAAAACCGGTTAGTGATGAAGAGTGATCTGTTATTTTTCACTGGAGTTTTACTTAAAGTCCTCACTGAAATTCTTGTCTTTATTTTCAGGAGTACTTGGTGACTGTGAACAATGACCTGAAAGCACTCCTGCAAGGAACTGTAAAATTCCAAAGAGAGAAGCCTGTCAGTACGAGGCAGACCAGGAAAGAGGCCTTTGATCGCTATATGAATATAATCTATGATTTGCCACCCAATTATAAGGTCCTTATACTCTATCTTAACTGTGTTTGTAGTACTTGCAAGAAAATGCTAAATTTGTCAGATAAACGTCATGATAAGCTCATTTTTTCCCCCCTTCCTTTAGTAGACTATCCCAGAGATCTTTAGAGATCATTTACATCAGGAGTGCCCAAGTCTGGTCCTCAAGAGCCATTATCCTGCAACTTTTAGATGCATCTTTTCCTCAACACACCTGAATTACTTCATGCAAATGTCACTCATCTCTGTTGAGGCCTGGTAACGAGCCAAATTTGATTCAGGTGTGTTGGAGAAGGCATGCATCTAAAATGTGCAGGGCCACCCGCCACCCCCTTGGCCACCCCTGATCTACATGGAGATATTTATTTTGTTTATGTGGCTTGATTTATGTCATTGGTGGCTGAATGTTCTGTTTATAGGTGGATTTGGAAGACGACTTTGAAAAATTTTCATTTCGTGCCAAATCAATGTCCATGAGACTTCCCAAGTTTAAAAAAGACAACTCCTCTCAACCAAAACCGGACATCCCTGTGAAGCTGGAGAACAAGAAGGTAATAATTATGGTCTGGATGCCGTTTCAAATTAGCCTGAGTACCGAACAGATTTATTTGAACACTTTCAGCAAAACTGATGTTTTAAAATGTTAGATGTTTTGTATATTGGGGATTTTGTATGATTGTATATTAAGATATTAGATTAGATATATTGGGGAGTGGGTAGCCTAGTGGTAGCGTCGTGGGCCTTGGCGCGGAGGACCCGGGTTTGAGTCCCCGACACGACCCGTAGGTGAACCACTGTGGACCCCTGAGCAAGGTCCATAACCCCACCAACTGCTTTGAGTAGCAGCCCACTGCTCTCTGGCACTACTGTACAGAGATGGGTAAAATGCAGAGCCCTAATTTCCCCTCGGGGATCTTACTAGTATCACAAAAACGAACAAAAAAAAATGTTGTTGTGTATTGTCTATTTGTAAGTTTCTTATAAAGTTATGTTTTTTTGTGCAACTTTAGCAGAAAAAGGCCTTGCCAACCCTTATGAAAGTCAAACCGCAGCCTGTTGGGATGGTCACCCTTAAAAAAACAGTCCCATTGGAGAAGGTTGTCGGGGTTGAGAAGACTGACTCAAAAGTGTGTATTATTGATCTAAAGAATAAAAAAAAAGACTTAAAAACAAACAAAGCATTCAACTAAAACAGCTTTCTTTCTGTGTGATTCCCCTGATAGCCTCAAGAGATCAATACACCAATGGAGCAACTACAACTCAAACCTCCCACACCAGAACCCCCCCACAAAGTGCCATCATTCCTTCAACAGTTTACAGAGATGGGATGGTTTACTGACTTATTTCCTGATAAAAAGGTCTCACAAAGCATTAAGATCAACATTTTTACTCAAACATGGTTCAGCTTTAGAAGTTGAGGTGTGTATGTGTGTATGCAGAGTATCCCGTGCAACATGTCTCCAGAGGACTTCTGCCTGAGACTGTTGAACCATCTACAAACCTGCAGGTGCGCATCCAAGATCGAGATCCTCGATGCTATCCAGAACCTGCACAGTCAGGGACTTTTACTCAACACAAGCAAGCTTTACAAAGGCCTCGTCAACATTTTACCAAAATTTGACGGACTACAGGTACTGTAAGGTCCAGATTGCCACTGTGCTGCTTAAACAGCAAATTATTATGAGATTGTGATTAGTTTCATTTGTGTTTTAGTCAGCTTTGAGCCGCATTATTCTGAAAAAGATGTTACGTCTGCTGACATGTCTGAAATCTAAGATCAGTTATGATCTTATGAAAAAGCTTTTAACTCTTCTAGCCTATAAAGAAGTCAAGCTGAGGTGAGTTTCTTCATGCTTAATTTGTGTTGCAAGCTAAACCTTTCTTGTTATAAAGGTGAACATGTCAACTTTGCTGTGATTTTCTTGATAGGGAAATAGTGCTGGGCCTGCTGGTAGCAGCAGGTGTGAATGAGGCTGAGCAGTGGCTGCGGCCTGAGCTGGAAAACTGGGACTCAGGGCTGCAGGACCAGTCTAACACCTGGAAGAGCCTCCATGTCAAAGCAGAATGTTGGCTGACGCTGTGGATGTCCAAATTCAAGGTTAATAACATATAACATGTTGCTTTTATTTTGAATAGAGCAAAACATTTGCTGTTTACTGTCACCTTCTATTACGAGTATGTTTGAGCCTGACAAAAGGACAGACCAGGTGTTTGAAAGCTGAGAAGCTTTCCCTCTGTATTTCAGTTCCTCATTGCTTGTAATGTCCTTTTGTCCTTTTCTTTGACCTGAGCTTCTTTAAATAGGAGCAGGCGTTAGCTTCTCATGGTGTCTTTGACTGTCTGTTGTTGTGAGTATTTATTTACCTCACCTTTGTTTTTTTCAACTAGAACCACCATCAACGTCTGGCCCCCAGAAGTACCGCAAAGCAGAATTCCCCTGATTTCAGTATGGTGGATGTGCTCAATTATTTCTGCTATGTGCAAAAAGAAGAGCACAGAAAGGCCACGTGTGTGCCTGCTGGCCCCCAGAACAGGGCCATTCTGCCTCTGCAAGACTGGTATGTCAAGAGTCATGCGCAACTACATTTCATAAAGGATTTGATGTGATTTGAAATGGAATCCAGAGATTTGGAAATTTCGCAAAGCAAAAAAAATCAAATGATTCAGAGAATCTGGAGAAAAAAGTGTAATAGATGACAAAATTTAGCATCAGACACCTGTAAGGTTTTTTTTTGGCCTTTTTAGTGGAACTGCAGTACAGTCAAGATTCTGTGATGGAAATTACTGCATAAGCTGAAGAACACTTCTTGAAATCACTGTCTGTGACCAAATTTTGCTGTGTCCTCCATAAATGAAAGTTAGGTGTATATGATGCAGGAATGTTGCCGTCTGCTTTGGACCATAGATTATTTTTAAATGGTCTTAGGCAAAAAGTGGAAAACTGGTCTGTGGTCACACAAAACTCATGGACATGCCTTGTCCAAGCTAAAAAGGAAAAGGTGCCATCAATCCATCACAAGTTGTTTGATAAAATATTCAAGGATTTACCAAAGACGCCGCTTCACGGCATACTGCAACTATTTTAACAGCATCACCTTGTATTGGAAGCATCCAGGTGCTTTACTTGCTTACCTGATGTCCAAGCCTTTCACCAGCTGAAAACATTTGGTAAATATTGAAAAGACTTATGGCTGTTAAAACAGTTAAAATCTTGTATCAAACATTGATGGGTTTAGATTAAAACTCTTAAAGATCCAAGAAGATGCTGCACAAGACGTGTTGCTGCCATCCTTCAAGTTTAGCAAATGCTTAACATAAAACACACAAAAAAGTCTCAATTTCAACAACTGGTATATTTTGTTTTATTTTAAACAAAATATTCAAAAAAATCATTGCAAATCATTGGCTTGTATTGACATTTTATGGAGTCCCAACTTTATGGGAATACCGAATACAATATTATGCAAAATATCACATCCACTGTTCTTTCTGGATCCTCACAGTAGCTCCAAATCGATCAATCGCCTCATGGAGACAAACAGTATGAAGAGGAAACGCAAACCGCCACGTAAGGAGTCTGAATTTTAGCCCAGATTTCTGATTACCTGGGCTGTTTGCCTGCACTAGTAAACGTCTAATGTGACTCTTGTATTTCAGGTATCATCCTGCCTCCACTGAGAAAACATCCTTTCGACTCTCACAATTACATCACTTTGCATCTTCCTCTGGTCACCCCGCATCTATTTCACAACCACTCAGATGAGGAAGGTTTCAAGGAATATCCTAGAAGCTACTTCATTCACGAGAAGTCTTTGGTGGAGTACTACAGACGGTGACTTTAACATTACTCTGCAGAATCCTCTTATCTGAGATGCCATGCAACAAGTCTTTCTTCTAAAACATTTTCAAGGAATAAATGACTCTTGAAACGCTGCTGTATGGCTATTTCTACAGTGACTTTCAGTGTACACGTCTGAATGTTATGCTGACTTTCTGATGCTAGTGAATAAATACACAGAAAAGTAAACAACCATTCACAAATGCAGCAAAAACACAAGTAAAATACTGAATAATAAAGCTGATTTGTACAAAATTCAAACAGAAAATACACAGCTGGATACATTCTGCTGATATGTATCTGTAACATTCAATCAGACTTTGGTGTAGGAAAATACTAGATCAGGTCCAGACCTACTGGACCTGATCCAGCAACTCTAAAAATGTGCAATGATTCATATGATGCACTTAATTCAGTTTCTGACTGTATAAATTAACTATTAATGCAGCATTCTCGACTGAATGCTAATTCATCACTTCCAATCCATTTATGTGTAACTAGACCAACCTGTCTACTTATATGGGAAACCATTTAATGCATCACTGCCCTGTTGCCAACAGCAACCACATGTATATTTAGAGGTCAAATGGACTTTCTGAATGCCACCTCTATAACCTAAACCTGTTACTGTAAGACAGATAAAAAGGCACAAAAACAGCTTAAAAAGTATAAATAAACAAAAGCATCTTTCATGTGGCAGTTTGATTGTCAGGTTTATCTGCTCTGCTACGTCAACGAGTGAACTAAAAAGCACCCCTGACCTCGGCTCTATTCCACTAAGTCTTTATCATAATTGAGCAAGTCACAGGTCAGGAAGAGGTCAGAGCGTCCGCCGTCTATCAGCACCCTGTTAAGCCGGCTGCTGGTAATGCTGATGTCTGTGGCTTCATCCAGAGGCCAGTCCAGCAGCTGAGCACTGGAGGGCAGGTCAGGGAGGCCCGGCTGGTAGTCCTCGAGGGGGTTAGGGTAGAGTAACTGTCGTAAGGAAGGCATTCTCACAGCCATCCGCACCAAGTCCATGAGGCCAACCATTGAGAGAGGGTTCAGGGCCAAAGCCAATGTCTTGAGGGCCCAACAGCCCCCCAGTGAGGGCAGCAAGAGCCCCAGCAGGCCATCAGTCAAACCACAGCCACTCAGAGAGAGGTGCTGGAGGCTGCTGGAAGCCTGAGAGATGAGACGGCGAATGGAGGGCAGGGTGTTGTTGTCCAAACGGTTTTCACTTAGATCGAGCTGCTGCAGAGTGGAGGCATGATGGCTGCAGGAAAGATAGGCAAGATCAGCTGGACTTAGGCTCAAATATGGCAGCTCCAGGATCTCGAGAGGCTGAGGGAGTGAGCTGGAACAAAAGAGGGATAAAATATTAAACAAAAAAACAAAAAAAAAAACCACCATTTAATCTTTAGTTTGGTAATTCTCAACATGACTGATATTTATTTTTGCTTTAACTGATAGAGTAAGGGTCTCCAAATGCTTTTAGGATTTAGAGACATCTAGTGTTAAAAATATACTGCAACCATCTTAAATTCTACATCTTGCCTCAAGCAACCCCAAAATATGTCAATAATGCTTTAAAAAAAAAAATCTGTTTTGAGATGTTTTCTTTAAAGTAAAAGGGGGAAAAAAAACCTTAGTGTTGTATTCACAAGTTAAAGGGAATACAATTTAAATACAGAGCATGTACAACTGGGTCAGTACCTGAGCAACACACGCAGCTGTCCAGGCAGTCGCAGAGCGGTGAGGCTGAGCCGCCGCAATTCTTGCAAGCTTGCCAGCCCCTGTGACAGCTCCCGCAGCGCCTCATCCTGGCCCAGGTAGTCTCTGCGAAAGTCCAGGTTACAGTAATGCAGGCGGATGGAGTTCAGCGCAGGGAAGGTGGAGAGCAGAGGCAACAACTCAGCAAACCCAGCCACCCCAAGGTTGCTGTAGCGAATGTCGATGCCCAGAAGACCTCTGCTTGGAAGCAGCTCTAAAAGATTCCTGATGCTGGATACTGAAATCTCTTCCACACGCAGGTATCTGCACTGTATCGTCAGGGGTCCTGATGTGCTCAGAGCCACACGAACACGCTCCCAAGATCGGGCGTTGACGAAAAGATCAGCTCTCACATACACAAACACATCGCTCTCTGCTACGTTTTCTTCCATTTCTCTTTTACCGCCATCCAACCATGTAGCTGCAATCCCTCTTTTCTTCTCTACCTCCATTCTCCTCCTGACTCCCTTTATCGGCTTCTCTTCATTTACAAAACCTGAAGGTCCAGTACCATCTCTGTTACTGCACATCTCATCACTTCTCAGTTCCTTTAGCCCTTTCCTCCATCCCTTTTCTCTCTTTATACTTTTTTCTCTCTCAATAGCTGAAAAGCGTTTCCTCTCCCGTTCTCCCTCTTTCCTTTGTGTCCTCCGTGGTCCATGTCTGGCCTGAACGACCATGGTGCAGAGAGCTACGGTCAGAGACCAGCCTCCCATTGAGTCCCCCGCTCTTCCCTCATCTCCCTGCAGTCCGCAGAGGTCCAGCACTTGCAGGGCACACCTGGACAAGAAGTTAATCACACAGAAACAACACTTAACAACAATGATGGTTTAGATTTATACCACACTTTTCAACATACACAGGTGCTTTATACCGAATCCTTCATTCACTACCTCATTCATCCTTAGTGGTGGAAAGCTACATGTATGGCCACAGCTACTCGATACTGGAGATCATGAAATTATGTGCAAACTTCTGTGTCACTTTTTTTTTATTTTTATTGAATAGAGCAGATATGTCGAATGTACGTCCCACGGGGGCAAAACCTGGCCTGCTAGAGGGTTGCACCTTGCCCGTGAGATGATTTTTGTACGTGAAAATGACATATAAGACATTAACTGCAATTTTTCCACAAAAATAACTAAATCCCCATTTGCCCAAGTGAGGGCATATATCTCTTTCTTATTTAGTAGATCTAACTTAAAGGTACAGTATGGAAAAAATCAAAGGTCAGTGGCAGAAAAAAATCGTGATATACAATTCAAACCTGATGTGTTATTGCTGCACTGGAATAGCTGTTATGTTTATTTTTTTAGAATGAGTCATTTATATCTACTTGCTGGGCAGTGCACATATGGAGGCTGCCATATTTGTTCCAGCATTTCTACAACGGTGTCCCTAAATGGACAAAACAATGTGTAGATTAAGAGCCCTCTAAACTTTAAAACTGCTGTACCAGCTTTGTTTAATGGGAGTTAAAGAATGTTTGGGAAAAGTAACTCCTTAAAAGACATAAAAAAAATAGTTATAGTACAGTCATAGCTACACCTGAATCCACTCACAGATGAAAACATCTTTATGTCTGAGATAATTTTGTCCACTAACGGCCACCATACATTTACAACAGTGCTGGAATTAGAAGTCATTTGAAAGAAAACATCTTTTTTTTTCTAAAGAAAACATCTTTTCTTTCAAATACCCATCTTTACCACTTGATGTCAGTAATTCTTACATACTGTACCTTTAAGTTTGTATCATGAGGTGAGTTAGTTCAGGTGGTCACGATTATTACAGGTGTAAAAATGTTCATTACGTAGTACGTACATCTAAAATAATTTCTAAACCTTGAAAATGTGTCCACCCAGGACAAACAAACATGATACAATTTTCTCCAATCAGTCTGAAAACCCTGGAGATCATTTGCCATTTAAAACCACCACTTGCAGTCTATATACCCTGCCAACAGGGTTTTTCCAGGAATGCTTCAGGATACATGGCCTCAGATATTTTACAGATCGTAAACACATCTCTGCTTTCAGGGATCTTCCCTCAGACCCTAAAAACAGCCATCATCAAGCCACTCCTGAAAAAGAACAACCAAGACTCGTCACTCATGAGCAGCTATAGGCCGATACAAACCTTCCCTTTTTTAGTAGGATTAACGAAAAATTAAAACAGTTACACAACTTCCTGTTTAAATGTCCACCTGTCAGATTTTTGGTCACATCACAGCACTGATTCTGCTCTAGTTAAGGTCTTCAATTACATCTTCTTGTGCACAGATAGCGGCAACATTTCAGTCCAGGTACAACTGGATCTCAGTGCTGCATTTTACACAGGAGACCATAATATCTTAGACCGCACTAACTGTGGTGCCAGAAAGTCTTCCCCAGTCTTTTGGACTTGAAGTAACTATGAATTGGACCCCCCAAAAACCTTTGGAGATTCACAAGGCTCCATCTTGAGGCCACTGCTGTTCAACATTGTGCTCAAACTTGAAAATTTCTGAAGAAATTTTGAATGCTGCCATTGCAGCTACCCACGTCCAAGAGAGTGGCAGCCATGTTGCAAAGATGGATCGATAAGACAGAGAGACGGGTGCTGAGTAAGACAGAGACTATATCGTGATATCGCGAGAATTCCCAAAAATTTCACAATATTTTTATATGCCGCTATATTGACATTCAAAAACACGGTATCAACATATTTTACTAATGAAATTTTGTGATGTTTCATCGTTCTGTTATGAAATCTCGTGAGAATTCACAAAATATTGTGAGATTTTGTAATAGAACAATGAAATCTTGTGATATTTTGTAAGTAAAATAGATACTGCATTTTTAAATATTGATTTGATATTGACATATGAAAATATTGAGATATTTTAGTGTATCGATATTTTTTCCCACCTCTATTTTTCAAAGCGTCGGAAACGGATAACAAAACTGCTATTTGCAATGACTGCTTTTTTTCAGCTTTAATATCGGTATCAACAGACATGAGTTTTAAAATATCGGCATATCGGATATCGGCCAAAAATTCCAACATCGTGCATCCCTAAAATAAACTTGCCAATACCGAGTTATCTATTTATATAGATATTTTATACCAGATACCTGTGGTTAAATGTTTCTATTCACATAAATCTTGTGCATGTGTAAATGATGAACTTAGGGGGCAAACTATTGTTGAAACAATGTTTGTTTGTTTGTTTTCGTCACGCAATTTCAACTTCATGTTTTCTTAATGAATAGTTCACAGGTGAACATCTTGATAATTTACATGTATTTTTTGCACTAAAATAAAGAGAAAACTTTGAAGTTGTCATTATCTATAGGTTACTATGCTGGTCTGGCCCACTTAAAATTAAATTGCACTGCATGCATGTGGCTCCCTGAACAAAATCGACACACCTCTGGTTTAAAGAATCTTTAACTTCACTGAGGCATTCGTCTAGAGATTTGATCAACAAAAATCTGTTGGTTTAATCTAACCGTGACAAGATTATCTAATGTCTTTTTTAACACCTTTTAAACTGCCTTAACAAGAAGAGGGGGGGATCTTTTCATACCTTTGGTCTGCCAATCCTCTGACAACAGCAAGTAACAGAGCCTGGATGCAGAGTCGACTGGGAGCAGTTTGCCCTTGTTTCCTATGTCCTCCAACTCTCAGGGTGCGTTCAGGCCACCGCTGCACCAGTTCACCCACAGCCAGTGGTCTACAGCTGGAGAAGGCGGCCTCCAGCAGTGGTCTGTACAGCTCTCTGGGCACCCACCTGAGCCAGCTGGGCGACGAACTGTGGTCACTCACCACCTCTTTGGCACAAAGGCTCAATAAGGAAAGCACCATGTCAGCTCAGAGCATGAAAAACTTAAAAAATACAGCAATCTCGAGGCAGCTGTAACACATTCAAGACTTAGCTAGCTCAGCTGAAGTAGCTCTAACACTAAGATTAGCTTTACGACAGCAATTTGATGCAGCCTTGTAAAGCACCGAAAAAGATTTTACAGCAATATCTGATAGCTTCTGAAAAAATAATAGAGGTAACATATGATGCTACGACAGAAAGCTCTTTAGCGAATTAACTTTAAGAACATGCGATCATGTTTGCTAACTGAGCCTGCAGCAGCAAGAGGTGTGTTTACATTTTTCACACTGACTATACGTAGTGACGTAACACGCACGTAGCGACGCTCCATCAGTGCGTCTTCACGAAAACAGCAACTCGGCAGGTTTCATTGCAAATTGATAAGAAACATTGAATGTTGATTGATTTTTGTTGAAGTCATTTCTAAATCTAATTAAAACACCATACAAGAAAATTTATTTAGCCAATATTTAGCAAATATTTCTGAAGATAAAAAACAACAACAACAAAAAACGTTCCAAGATAGTAATGTTAACAACAGAGGTGGACATTTGGGTGTCAGAGAGCAAAAATTCTCATGTTTTTGGATCTGCCTGTACATTTAGACCAGGTGTTTTCACTAACGAGCTACATGCAAAGGAGCTGTGCTAATTAAATTCAGCTGGGAACAGCTGCTGAACAGGCTATTTACTTTCTGGACAAGGGCTGTCCACCTCTTATTAACAAACGCATTTACCTCCTGAGACATCATCAAGAATATCAGATGTAATCTCTTTTACGTTTTTGAAAACCTACTCATTATCTTTTTTAAGGCTTTGTGTACAGAGAGTAGAAAATATTTTAAAGCTGTCCTGCCACCGATAATTGGCTTGAGATACTGGAATGTTGATAGTCATTGATGCAACACTTGAACCACAAACAAAATTATAATTACAATTACCATTTAAACTGCCTCCAGTTGAATTTAATTATTCATTTAAATGTCAATGAATAGATCAGTGTAGCACTATCAACAGGGCTTTTATGTATAGCCACTCTGCAAACCTACAAAACCGGTATTCACAAAAACCCTGTTGATTGCTCTCATTTGCTGTAAACGACAACCAGGTGTGTTAGTAAGTCATGTTTAATGTGTGTGAGACAAACTGTTGCTTGTGGGTTTACTTGAAATAAAAATGACAAAAAAAGGTTTATTTGAAATGAAGGAAAGTATGCTGATCAATTCTCTTTGGAAGTGATTTAGAAAATATAGGGTTTTTATCCCTAATGTAATTTTAGCTTGGGTCAATAGGTTTATTACTTGTTGTCATAAAAAACTTACAAGGGTTTGTTGAATGTCTGATCTTGGAAACTTGATGGGTGTTTTCTGTGGAGTGGAGTCAGCTGAACCATTTTGATTATTTGCAATCCCCCCCCCCCCCCCCCCCCAAACTTGTATCAATTGTGGAACATTTAAAAGTAACTGAAACATCAGATAGAAAGTTTTGCTTGGACTCCTGGTCTCCCCCTATGTAGTTCCCCTACTCTTCATTTCACTCTCTCAATTCTCTACAGCACAGGGGGCCAGCACTTCCAGGGCACACCTAGACAAGGAGCTAATAACCTGAGAAGAACAACACTTTTTTTCCCTTTTTTCCTTAAGATTATTGTGAAAATCGCCAGGTTAGTTGTATGTCGTTTTGGTTTTTTATGGATGATTTGGCTTCTCTGGGTTATTTCAGTATAGATTTACAGATTTTAAAAAAAAAAAGCTGGAACAGCATAAAAAGAAGAAAAAAGTAAGAGAAGCTTTTATTTCTCTTCATACCTTTGGTCCACCAGTCTTATGACAACTGCAAGTAACAGATCCTAAATGTTTTGTTAGGACTAAAACCACAACATTCTAGCTCACTTTAAAGACCAATATGATATTTGTAAGCTGGTAATTCTGAAAAGAGGCATGTTGAATACTTATGTAGGCTGGGAAAAACAAAAAAACAAACAAAAGAAGCCTTACTAGAACTCCTTAATGGCCAGTAACTTACTTGACTTTGAAAGTCAAGGAGGCTACCACTTTATTATGCAGTTAAATTGTCCTTGACAGATCAGTGATGAGTAAAGCTCTCTGTTGTTAATACACTTTATCCACATGTCTGTTCATTTATTTCAAATATCCTATCCAACTCTGACCTTCAGTTGGCAAATGTTATAATTAAATACCTCATCTGAAAATCCCAATTTGATTATTATTTTTTTATTTTTTTTTATTTTTATTTTTTTTGTGGAAAAAAAATGCAAATTTGATGATCTCATTAAACTTGTTTTTAATAAACAGAATATTTGTACATAGGCTATCAACTTTATTCATTTATCTTTTTCATTGTGCAAAAAGACAATACAGTGACAGACATACAAACTGAACGACAACAAACAACATTGGTGGTTTTACGTGTGTTGGTGTGTTTGTGTATGTGTGTGAGTTAAGTTGTGAGTGAGTTGTGTGTTGAGACTATATAAGGAAAAAACAATGATGATTGAAATCAATAAATAACAGATAAATAAACAACAATAAAAACTTACAGTTTTCCCCCAAGATTAAATAAACAAACAATAATAATTAGGTAGGTAGGTAGGTAGGTAGGTAGATAGATAGATAGATAGATAGATAGATAGATAGATAGATAGATAGATAGATAGATAGATAGACAGATAGATAGACAGATAGATAGATAGATAGATAGATAGATAGATGAACCCTTTGCACACCCAGGAATTATAATGAACATATAACATGCATTACAAGTTTACATACGCATAGAAACCCAGGTAGTCTGCTGATGAAGCTGCAGAAAGTCAGAAGCCTTGACTAGTAGGCTATTTTTTCATAGACTCAAAGTATGTGGAAAAATTCTCTAAAAATATCAATCTAGTCAGTTTTAATCTAATCAACATTAGAGATTTGGAAAATTTTAATATTTTATAGTGACGCATCACAATTTGCCAACTTAAATTTTTATCTTCTATTAGTGTGAGCTAATAACAAACATGTTTGGGCCAAATTCGGGCTACTTCTGGCTCACTGACAAATGTGTGGGCTAGAAGTGGTCCAGTGGTTCATAAGTTTGAACTGCAGCAGCATTTTCTTAACACATCATAAAACTCCTGTCACTGACAATGACCGAAAAACAATAAACCACATAAAAGAATTAATGAAGAAACCGATGCTGTCATCAATCATTCTGTTTGAGTGAAGCTATGAACTCTCACAACCAACACCGTGCAGATGATGCAGGAAATATAAGCAGATCTTCAGGGAGCACAAACTGACAGGTGACAAACAGCCAAAATGTTTTCCTTTGTCAGTCTGATTTTTTTCTTTTTTTCTTTTTTTTCTTTTAAAGATAAAGTGGATTTAACGTTGTACTGTAAGAACATGATAGAGAGAACTGGTAAGCAGAGACTATGAGGAAAATTCCTTCAGGTAAATTTACTTTCTCTAATCCAACTTGAACCAAGTAGGAGTTTCATTTCATTTAATTTTCAACACATTTCATTTATTAATTCTTTCCACACATGACCCACAACCGGTCAACATGTCTGAAACGGGCTAAGAAGAGAAACTTATTTGAATCCTAACCTTCTCACACATTTCAATTTACATCTGATGTAAATATCTGAGTTCAACCAGCAGATGGCACTGAAGGATCATGAAATACACGTTCTCACACAGCACTGTTGGTTATTAATCCCAGTGTTATTAAACAGGCACTAAAGCAAACATCTGGAAGCAGGAATCAAAGAGTCGATGGCAACAATCATCTGTTTGTCTCTAATTTAGTCTCTCCACTCAGTGTTTCTGTAACAGCAGCACATCTTCTGCCTTGTTAGCCATTAACGATGTGTTAATTACAAATTCAAAACAGCAGCTGGTTCAGATAAAACAAGAAATCATATTTTTTTTCACAGTCACAACTAAGCTCAACAGTGTTTTTGTTCGGCATTGTTGAGTCTTATGATGCTAATAATTAAGAACTTGTTGAATGTTGTATCTTAGTGAATCCAAGAGTGCAAAATGAGTGCTTCACACATCTTTTTTTTTTTTTTTTTTTAAAGTAGCTTATTTTTCCGTTTTGAGTGTAATCACTTTGCTTAGACCCACAGAGGGCAGCTACTGAGGAAACACACACGCACACATTCAGACGGCACAAATAAACATGTTTTTACTGCAATGCATCTCATTGTTCTTGCTTTCAATATAAAAATCATAAAAAGTCCTCTGATATTTTATGAACTGAACACAGACTGATGCCAGTAGTTATTTAAAGGGACAGTATGTAAGCATTACTGACATCTAGTGGTAAAGATGGGTATTTGAAAAGAAAAGGTATTTTTTTTCAAATTACTTCATATTCCAGCACTGTTGTGAATATACGGTGGCCGTTAGTGGCCAAAATTCTCCCAGACATAAAGCTGTTTTCATGTATGAGTGGATCCAGGGTCTCAGGTGTAGCTATGACTAGAGCCCTATGAAATCCGTTTTATTTTTTCTAAAATTCCGTTGTAATTTTTCCCATTTTCTGTGTTTTTCCGTTTTTAATTTTTGAGAATTCCGTTTTTAACAATTTTAATAAAATTTAACACCAATACAGTGTAAACAGTTAAATTTAGCCAATTAATGCCGTTATAATTACAAACTTGAATGCTTTCACACTTTTAAACATACACTACTCACAAAAAGTTAGGGATATTCAACTTTCGGTTTTTGGAGAACAGAATGACGCAGAATAAATATTTAACCATTGAACAATGTACATGTGCATTGAAAGGTTTAGAGAAAGTTTAATTCACTTCACCTGGAAAGGTTGTAGTGGATTTTAGATTCATTCTGACATCATACAAAAAGCCAAATATCCTTAACTTTTTGTGAGTAGTGTATTTGAGCGCTTTGAAGTGGTTAGTATGACTGGAAAAGCGCTATATAAGTACAGTCCATTTACCATTTACCATTTACCATATTTAGGCAAAAACATGGCACAAGTTTAAACAAACAAAAAAAGAAAGTGCCATCAGTAAATAATACATAATTCAGAACAGTACTAATTTGCAGATGGTAATCCACACCATAGACCAAAAGAAACATGTCCGGGTTAGATCACCGGACACACAGGCTAATAATCGTGGGGAAACGTCTCTCTCCTGTATTCTGCTACTTTGATACCGCGTCCATCCAGAGCAGAGCGGATCTGGATCACGTTTTACTCTGAAACATCAGCGTTACGTCTAAACCTGCAGCACAAAGCCATCAACTGAGAGAATCTCCCTTTACACTACGTGACACCTGGATGATGAGACGTTCATGGACTGTAGTTTCATTCACCAGTAGTTGCACAATAACCAAGAAAGGCGATCAAACAAAGAGCAAACGCGTGGTACACAGGTCGGTCTAACTAAATAACCAGGAGGAAAGCTGGTGAAGCCGCCCCGCGGGGCCTACTCGTGGAGCGAACGGGAGCACACGCAGGGTGGGTGCGCTCTGCAGCCTAGTGACCACCACTTGGAGCATTTTTCCGGGCAAAGCTTTCCCTATTTATAAAGAAAAAAAACACATTTTCGGCTATCGTTGCTCATTTCCGTGACCTTCCGTGTTTATAATAAATTCCGTTTTTAATGTTCAATTTCGTGATTCTGTGATCGCGGATTTCATAGGGCTCTATATGACTGTACTATGAGTAACTATTTTTTTTTTAATGTCTTTTAAGGCATTACTGATCCCAAAAAGTCTGTTACCCAAGTTAAACAAAGCTGGTACAGCAGTATTAAAATTCAGAGGGTTCTCACTTCACTCACATTGTTTTGTCCATTTAGGGACACGGTAATAAAAATTGTGGAACAAATATGGCAGCCTCCATATGTGCACTGCCCAGCAAGAAGATTCTTAGAAAATAAACATATCACAGCTGTTCTAGAGCAGCGATTACACATCAATGGAAACATAGTTTTGAATTGTAGGCCCTATATCAAATTTTTCTGCTACTGATCTTTGATTTTTTTTATACTGTACCTTTAAGGAACTATACTGTAAATATTATCAGAAATGGAAAAATCTGGTCATCTTTTTTATTAAAGTAATGTATTTTTACTGAACAACTCTGTTGTTTCACACAACAAGGTGCAACGAGCTCCATAAGCAGCACATCTGTCAAATGCTATAATCTAATTTCCTCTCAAAGATTTGCTCCAATCAAAAAAGTCAGTCTGCATCCAAGTGGAAGGTCGGTCTGATGTTTATGTTTTTATTCAGGAAATTGAATTTGCCACCCGAAAACTCTCCTCACCACTTCTTCTAATGGTTGGATTGTTTTCTTTTAAATGTGTCTACATTTATTAGATGTTTCATATAAATTTGTTTAAGACTTTATGTTGGACATTTATACCAGAAATAGACTCCAAGGTGAAAAATACAGTATGTTTTTCTTTTTGATAAATTTGACTAAGCTTTGTATGGGAACATTTGTATTATTGTGCATGTTTTTATCAGTTATGTTGAGCTGAGCTACAGGATAATGCTTCCAAGCTAGACATGTGCATAACCATTAACACACTCTTTGAAAGGGCAGTGGAAAATAGTGCAGAATAAATCAGTGCAATACAAGTTAGTGCAATAGTAATCAAATCAGTGCAATAGAGGGATGTGATGCAATATGTGCAATTAGGAAGGCATGAAATATGGAAAATATGGATGATAGTGTTTGCTGTCGTTGCTAACGTGGTCGTTGTCTAAAGTATGTCTTTGCTTGCATGTACTGTCCTTTTCTATATCAAATCTTTATATCTATGTTTATAGAGATTATATGTGTTTTTAAATTAGCGGAAAAATCTGCCAGGAGGTCTGTAGATGAAAATTAGCCGCGGGCTATTCTGGCATATTTACATTTGTTTTAAATAATTAATAAGTGTTGTTCCTTTTGTCTCAAATGAATAGAAAATAAAAATGTTATTTTGTTTGATGTGCTGTTTTTTTATTGTTTTGTTTGTTTGTTTGTTTTGTATTGTTTTATATTGTCTTTCAGTGTTCTCGCTTTTCTTGCACGTGTTTTGTTTCTATTTTCAACCTTTGTTCAGCACTTTTGGCTGCAGCTGTGTATAAAGCGTTATACAAAGACTTGACTTGACCAAATAAATATATAAACAAATAAATAAATCTCTACCCTCAAGTCTCTTAGAAGGTTTTCTTAATTCTCATAGTAAAACATGATTATGTAATCACTATCAGATGTGTACCTAGGGTGTTGCCTGTAAAAAGAACATCTTACAAATTCAGCCCTGTTTCCACTGAGTTGTACGGTACAATCTGGGTTGTATGGTATGGTATGGTATGGTATGGTATGGTATGGTATGGTTTGATATGGTGGGACTGAAAATATTTCTCTTTGTTGTATCATCATTGTCAATTGTGTCACAATTGTTGTTGCTCACTACCATGCCAGGCATTTGGAAAGAACCCTACCTGTGTAATGAGGGTCCAACTTGTTATGGAAATGCTCCGCTGACTGACCATTCCTCCTTACTGTACTGTATTCAGTGTAAATGGGGCTTTACCCTGATTTTTAACCCTTTTAGTGACTTTTTATTTTATTAAAAGTTTTTCAGTGGTCAGCATCCCCACTACAATTCTTATTCTGTGATATTTTGACATAAATTTCAGATGCTGAGGCAAAAATCCCACCTGTCATAAATGATACTGCAGTTGATATTATAAATCAAAGGCCATTTAAGTTTTGCAACTTTACTCTTAGCCTTTGGATGTAATATCGTGAAAGTGGTGACATTAAGTTTTCCTGTGAAACAGGATAATGTTTAATAATTAATAACTGAGGCTCTGATGAACTGCTTTAATGTCCCTGAGTTTAGCTTGAGATAATTAGTTTAATCTTCTCAACTGAAATACTTGGCACCAGTGATTCTTTGGGTATTCCAGTGTCAGCATAGCTGGTGTATGAATGTGTATGAATGTTCATGGTGGTCGGAGAGCCTATTGGGATGGACTGGCTGCCGTTTTTCCGATAGTCTGCCTCAGGGTAACTGTGGCTCCACAAGTAGCTACCCGCCATTGTGATGTGACTGAGTAATTGGTTCACTGTAAAGACCTTTGGGTGCAACAAAAAGCTCTACAGAAATATAATCCATTATCATTATTCCCTTCTATTCTAGCTATATGTTATGTGCATCTGTTTTCTTGTGTTTTAGCTTGTGTAGATCGTTAAGTGGGGATCTTGGATTATTTCCTTCAGTTTAGGAAGGGATTGTCGGAATTCATTTCTGTGAGATGAACCCAATACATTTACCAGATTGGACTTAGCGACGCATGAATGAACTTGTATCTTTTTGGTTTGATTTGCTTTTCCTTTAAGAAAAATATGACCTGAAATAACTATGCAGCTATAGACTGAAGAATACCAGAAGTCTTCCCTTTCAGGTTAAAAATCTTCAGTGGCTGATGCTGATTGAACTGATTTTGATTCATCGCGTAATTTAATATGACATGAAATTGTAACTGCAGTAGCTACATAATTTTTATATAAATAGAAATATCAGCATTTAACCATTCAGGATCTGAGTGGATTTCCCTCCACTCAGGCAGAATCAGAGCTGTTCATTCTTTGAGTGTTGCTATCTGCTTTGAGATGATTAATTTACAAAAAGATTTAGTTACATGTGCAGTGCAGTCAGTATTCTCAGGACATTTCCTCTGTCACATAAATATCAGGTTAAGTTTTATTTGTGTTGTACAAGTGATGCCTCACAGCTTTCTAATCTGCTATATTCCATCATTTCTATGTGAGCAGCTGGAGCTGTTTGCATTACTGTGGATACAAATGTTATCTTCATTTTGACCTATACAAATCATTAATGCCTGACCGATGGTTTTATCTATAAATACAATATATTCAAAGATATTTTCATCAGCATGGTTATTACAGTGTGGTTACCCTCTTTTAGAGACAAAAAACCCTCTTCTTGCTTTTTGTTTTCTGGTTTTTTTAGTGTGTTATATTTCACTTGGAGTATTGAATAGAAGCCAGACATTTTCATTTTGTCCTCAGAAGCAGCAGTGGTGGTAATGGGAGTGTAAAATAAGCACCTAACCCTTTGGAACCCATAGGGAATAAATGCATCTGATGCCACATGAGCATAATGATCAAGCACAGATGAAAACGGTCTCATTTGGCTGTCACAAAAGTAGGAACAACAAAGCAGGGAAATCATACAACAAAAGCCACATTCTTTACCTCTACATAAAATCCAATATAAAGGTGCTACAGGAGGAGATTGTTGCTTCTATAAAACTTTTCACATCATTATCTTTTAATGCAAAATATGATATACTGTAAATAATTTATTTTACTTTTTTTTGGGGGGGGGGGGGGGGTAATACTGTATTTTACATTAAAGCTGTTGGAGCCTAAACCCTAGTGACCTCTTTCTATTATGTAAAAAATCTGGGACATGTGCCACTTAAATTTCTTTAGATTTCTGAAAGAAATATTTTTTCATGTAAAACCCTGTGATGGATTTATATCCAACAAAGCAAACAAAATGTTTCAACACAAAAAAATATGGTGAAAAATTTGTGCTATACCTTAATCTTGGTAAACTATAGCTACAGGTGTACATCAGCTGAGTACAACCAATGTATGCAATGTCACATTTTTTGACCACCAGTATCTTGGATTTTCCAAACTTTCGCTAGAAAAAATAAAAGAAAATTGCATTTCAAGTCAGTTACTTGGGGAAGTTTGCCAACTGAATTTGGCAAACTTCACCCAATGTTGTATTTCTTTTTAAAGAGAGCTTGTTAAATATTTGATTTGTTATTCACAAAATGTGAACCATTTTTGCTAATATTGCGTTAATTAATTATGTGGCTTCTAATGAGCATTTGTTCAGTTCAATTCAGCTTTATTTTTATAGCGCTAATTCACAACAGTGTCATCACAGGGCAATTCACAGACAACTCAATTTGAATCAATAGCCCAACTAAGCTAACCGACAAATTGGGTCGTATCTTTGTTAACTTATCTGTTAACAGCTAAGCAACGATCAAAACTCAAACAATAATAGTTTTCTACAAGATACAGTGGTTAATAATGTTGTCAAGAAGGGAAGGGAATGTTGTCAAGAAGGCTCAAGAGTGGGCTAAGAGCTATTCCCTGAGGAATGCCACACTTTACAGTTAGTAGAGATTTAAATCAGCAATTATTGTACTATAAGACTTGAACCATGTTTTTTTTTTTTACAATTACCTCAAATCAAGGTTTTAGCTTTTTCCATAACTTTCCCAACTTGCATGTGCAGATTCATATCTGAGTATTTTTCTGCCAATTCCGTCTTAATCATGTTAATTTGTATTTTATCGTACATATGAAAACAGGAGGTCCATGCTAATCTGAAATTGACAAGAAAGATGTAAACCTTCACCAGTAGTTTTGTACCTTCATGCTTCTGTAAACTTTTGTATTTTGTTCTAATAAATAAAAAATTATAACTTAATAAATATATCTCACAAGTATGTTATTTAAAAAAAAGTCTCAGCCTTTGTCTTGGTGATTGCATCTGATCTAGAATCAGCTAAGACTTCATGAAAACAAGCCTTGATGTCAGCTAATTATTCATAGACCCTTACATGGTTGTCATGGGAAATTAAAAGGATTCTTTTAATTTCCCTTCATAGCTTACACACCACTGCACATGCATATTAAAGTGATTTCAGCTGTCATATTTAATTTCTCATCTTTAAAATAATACTCTCAGCCTAAAGCTGGATAAAATACTGCAATCTTAATATCAGTTTTAGAATTCATCTACAAAGTTAATTTAGAGTGGAGGAAATGCTTGCTGGTTAAGGTCAGATTTTCTTTTCCTTTCTTTTTTTGTTATTAAGCATCCCCTACTGTTTCACTTAGTCATTAATGAAGATTACTGTAATGAATCAGGTGATTTACTAGATGGCTGGGTTAGAAGATGCGACTTTCAATGCTCTGCTTACAGAGTCTGTCTGGAGGTATAGCAAATTGCTAGGCAGCATGTCAAGATATGTTGCTTTATTTCAGTGTGAAAAATACGTATATCTACTCAAAGCATCTATTCTCAAGACATAGGCCTTGAGAATCAGGGCAACTGAGCGGTGTAGCTACACTTAGTGGTTTATGGATCTGAAAGGGCTGAAATGTCTTTGTCTCAATTGTTCAAACTCGTGAGAATGTTAATAATCTCTTGGGTACTGATGAAGCTTACACTCCATATAAGAACATTTGAATACAAAGAATTAAGTATTAATTGAAGTATTCACTTTGTGATTGAGCTGTCCATCCATTTTCCATGCCTGCTTAATTTGATTCCAAGCTGCTATCAGGTGAGAAACAGCATTCCCTGCCTACAGATTGCCAGTCCATCACAAGGCCAATGCAGACAGCTTAGACAAACAACCACTCACACTCACTCCTAAGGTCAGTTTAGAAAGTTGGATGAGTTTCTGTGCTGCCCTTTTCCCAAATCGACTTGTTAAGCTCAGTTAGAGACATTTTCCCCAAGTGATAAAAAACCCAGCTCATGAGCTCCAGCATCCGGTAAAAACTAACATCATGATGTCCTTCATCAGCATGAGACAGGTGAAAGTTTTTATTAATCATGTTGATAGAGTCTGAATTTAATTAAATTATATTTTATGAGACAGGAAAAAAATATATAGATGCACACATACAGTATTCCACATTGTTTTAGAGTTGTGACTGCAAATTATTTCCAGTGGATACGGAAACTATTCAGACCCCTTTAAACTTTTCACACTTTGTTTCATTGCAGCCATTTGCCAAAATCAAAAAAGTTCATTTTATTTCTCATTAATGTACAAAAAAATGAAAAAGAAGTGTTTCCAAGACCTGTACAATATTTCTATAGGCTAAGTCAGGGTAATGGTCCTGCTTTGGAAGAATTTGAGACATGTACTTGATCTTGCAGAGATCAAATCCCTTCTTACATAATATTCACATTTTGCACAGTGAGATGTGCTGCACAAGCATGAGATGCAACAGCTACATTTACATGGAGAAATGTTTAATCTATCCCACTGAAATCATTCAGATCAGAGATTCCAGGGGTCATATTTGCATAATGGACACTGAATAAAATGGTCCTATCAGGTTTTACATGATGGACTTCAATACGATCGTAATGCTTTTGACATGAGCGGTGCCTCCTAGTTCAAAAGAAGAGCTTGAAGGAGAAAATTTAAGTTTGGGGCTTTTGTAGCCTACAGTAGATGCATCAAGGACAGGTGAACTACTGAAGAAGAGTCACCCACTGGGCACAGCAAGTTATGAAGAAATAACAAAATTTGCCTCATCAGGCAAAACCAGGGCCGTCACAGACAACCTCAAAGTTTTAACGTCAGATTTTTGGTATTTTGGGTGAAGTGCCTCTTGACTAAAGGAGAGGTGGCAGCATTGTGATGACGAATCCACAGTAGCTAGTGTCAGGTGTTTCAAACATTCATGGTTCACGGTTCACACATTAAGTTAGTTCTTTTTTAGCTAATTTTTCCAACATTTTGCTGGTTGCTTTTTTCCACTAATGCACATCATGGAACTATAAAATCTATTTTGCCATTTGGAAATGCTGAGTGAAGCATATCTTGTGGTACAATGTAAAGATTAAAGCTTGGCTGATGTGAACACTTCACTCAGCAGTGAATGATTCAATGCAGACTGGAAGAAGACTAGTTGGTGTGTGCTTCACATTACCACAGCT
The DNA here is from genome assembly GCA_023101725.1 of Atherinomorus stipes. Lineage (NCBI taxonomy): Eukaryota > Metazoa > Chordata > Actinopteri > Atheriniformes > Atherinidae > Atherinomorus > Atherinomorus stipes. The sequence goes on from JALJCO010007127.1 coordinate 999,342, forward strand.
GAAGATCGTGGAAGCAGATTGGCTTCATTCAAAATGCAACGTAAATGTCACTCACTGTCAGTGTGTCCTAATTAACTAAATGTTTAAAAGCGACAGGGTGAGAAAAAAGTGATGATGAAGATAAATGGAGCACTTTTCCCCGTCTCGTAGGGGAACATTTCCTTTGAAAACACTGTCAGACTTTTTGATTCTGCCACTGGATGGAAATATGTCTGAGAATGTTAAGAGGGTACTTCATTGAAATTCCCAGATTTCATTGATCTTTATCTTTTTTTCCCCCTCTGCGTCTTTGCTGTCTGGCTCAAGTCTGCTTTAAAAATATGATACCACAGATTTGCTTGATATACAGGTACGCTGGCTTTTAATTCAGAGCAACCCACCTGCAGTCATCTTTTAAAGCTGCGAGGCAGTGCTGCCATTGCAGATCACTGCTAATGTGTGAGGGTAACTTTCAACCATCTGCAACCATCTGTTTCAAAATAGAAACAAATTTATGTCTTTTTTTCTTTTTATGGAATATGGTGGTGGAAATCTTTGATAAATGGCTGCAAAGTTCAACCTTAATGATGAACAAATTTGTCACATTTAAATCACTTGCAGAGGGGCTTTGCTTTGACCTTTGTTACGCCCATGAAGGTGAAGCGAATCAAAAGAGTTCTTAGGAATTCATAAGCCGAGTCAGAGGGAGGAAATGCATGAATCATCTTAAATTAACAAGGTGAACTGAGCTGCGAGCTATGATTAAATGTTTAACCTGGTTTTTCAGATATTCTAACAGCATAAATCTGTTTTTGCTTTGGTTGGTTCTCAGATCTGTTCCCAAATGAAATAATGGAAAGATAATTGGCCCTGAGGTTTTGTATGGAGTGACTTTGATGATGCTTTTTCTCAATAAAAAAAAAAGGGGGGGGGGGGATTAGGGCTCAGTAGCCTGGCACACCAGCCTTACTATTGCCATGTATGAGATACATGACAAGTAAGTCTGGGTTCCCTCCATTTGAAACTTATTTCCACTCAGGTAGAAAATTGACTGGACCAATCACAGCGCGGGAGTTGGGACTTTACGACAAGTCTTTTTCAGTGACTCAGTTCTGTAACCATAGACAGTAAGAATGGCGACTATATAACGATGCCCTTTCTGATGTCTTAAATGAGCTGCACACGTCCTTCAACCTGCACAACCTGTTGCTCTGAGGGCTTTTCTTTTACAGAAAGATGTTTGCGTCACCTCCGTGTTTCTCTGGTTCGCTCCGGTTCAATTTGTTCCTGTTAGTCCCGCCTCTCGTCTTGAGTTGGAAATGAGTCTCCAACGGAGGGAGCCCAGACTGACTTGCCGTGCATCTCATACATGGCGATAGTCAGACTGGTGTACCACGCTACAGCATCTGGCAAATGGATGCTGTGTAGTGGACTATATCGACATACATAATTCCCCATGGATAGACTGATTTTCCTTTCCACTTGGAACTGTGCCCTTAAAAACAGGGTTTCCCGGAGCGTTATTAGTTTTCCACATTGGTGTTTTGCGATTTCCACAACTGACATATGGACTGAGGAAGTTAGGGATCACACCAGTGATTCTGGAGCCTCAGAAACTGAATATAATTACATCTAAAGGTGTTTCTCCTTCATTCCCTTTTGGTGAACCCACCAAGCCTTGGCCAAGAAGATTTGATGTCATCAGGCAGTATCCAATGATTATTGGGTGTTTTGACCCTGAACCGCAACACCCTCAACATTGGTGGGTCAGCAGTAGTGGCCAAATCTCTGCCCATCAACTCCTCCTGGCTCCCAGCTAAGCTCCTCTCTTCTGCTCTATAGCCAGCAAGAGGCTCTTTCTGCTGCCTCCCCCATCCTGCGAGCTGCTGTCTTTCTCTCCCTCCCCCGTCACCCCAGTTGCTGTGAGCATCCTCCACACCGACTGGGCAGGGAATCCTCTACAGCCGACCTCGACTGAAGAGCCATTCCTGCCGTCCCTTCTCCCTGCAGTCATGCAGGAGATCCGGGTATTCGCCGCTCTTTCTCTTAACACCTGCTCACAACCTTCTCCCCATGGGACTGTAAGTTCAGGGGTTTTAAATCCATGAACTAAATTGGAATTTCTGATTTTGAGCATGAGGTTAATATATTAAATAAAAGCCAGAAAATAAAGTTGTTCAGTAAATTGAGTGATAGTTCTTTTCTTTCACTTGGAAGAGGAGCTGGAAACCTTCTTATCTACACAATTAAATAACAATTGAATTATTTCATGGCAGCTATTGCAATGTAATGCACACTTTTAATAATGTTGCTAAGATGGTGATCCTGGTGAGTATAGGAGCTTAATGACTGATGTCATCTAGCATCAGCGTGAGGATGTGAGGATGTCTATGCAACAAACAGCCTTTTGTATAGTCATGGATTTTTACATGTGATGTTCCATATTTTGTATTATTTCACTGATAAATTATCCAGGTTGGTCTAAAAAAGAGAGATCTCAGTTAGTCTTGTGAAATAAAAGTGAAATAATGAGAAACCGTCTTTGTGGAGCTGTTAGGCTTTTTGCTACAGCTTTGGTTTGGTAGATATGAATGATTCCTCCTCACTGAAATAAACTAATTTTGTTTTGGTTGTAGCTGAGTCACAGTGAACAACCATGTCATTATTCTGTGCCCTTTTTAGCTCGTCTGTTTCAAGGCTCTGTCTTTATTGATCGCCGTGAAATGAAATTATGCCTCATTGTAAAGAAGAGCTGAGCCCTATTGAACAGTTAATGATCCTCTTATGGCAGTTCATATAATCTTCAACCTATGTCTTCTATCGCTTGTCATGGGCTCAATCTGTCAGCTGGTAATTGGTTCCAGTCATGTATCTCATCTTGTTGGAAATTGGTTCCTGCAGATGTCTTTCAGTTTCTCTTGTTTAAATCAAATTAGACTGAATAACTGATTTTTTCGTGTAAACCTTTCCATCACCAAACAAAATGCTAAAATTTGAATAAAATGTAGCTGTGAAAAATAGGATCTGGGAATGATGAAACTATCCTCCTTCTTGTCCATTATGTTGGGAACTTATTATTATATTTACACAATATACCATTTGAATAACGTACTTGCTTAGGTCGAAGTCCAAGAAAACCTTCATAGAGAAAGTTTGACTTGCAGAATCTGGAGCAGACTGTGCTGCAGTGTGCTGCTGTGGAGAACACCTGCATAACAGAATAAAAAAGTGCAGCTACAGCTTTCAAGCAGATAGAGAGATCAATCATAAATTGAGCTTGTGCTGCAGCCAGTGACACAGGGACCTTTTCTTTGTTATGGAAGAATTGATTTTGTCAAATATCAAAAAGTTCTGGAAGCAAACCTTATGCTGCCGACTATAAAGCTGAAGGTGAACTTTATTTCTACAAACATAATGATCTCAAACACACACCAAAAACTACAATGAAATACATAAAGAGACACAAACATGATTTACAAGAAAATCATAAAAAGTTCGTGCGAAGACTCAAACGCTAATTTTATGCAGAAGTGCTCAAAAATCTTCAATCCCACAAATACAAAATGAAAGTTATTTGTTGAAAGAGTTTACAAGTTGTGATTTCCAACACTTCATTTTCTTTGTTTTTGTTTTGAATTTTATTAAGTTATAAATAGTGCAAGATGGGGGAGGGGGGGGCATTAGTTAAAATATTTAGCTTATCTGCTTGCATGCCAAGTTAAATTTATTCACCTTACAACCTGTCCTTTGCAATTAATGAAGATACACAGCATTGCAACATATTGCAATACTGAAATTTGCAGAAAGCAACATAGAAATTTATGAATATATAAAAAATTAATAGACAACAGAATAGATTCTCTTTTGTTTGTTTATTAAACGCTATTTGAATATTTTGGGAGTAGTAAAGGGAAAACATTTTTGCTAAGATATGTAGTTATCAATATTTTTGTTAATGGTGAAGAATTTCTGAAGAATTTTGCCGCATGTAAAAATTGGCTCATATCATAAATGAAAAACGTTTCTGGCTTATTACCCCCACCCCAACACTGAACGTAAAAATCCCTTTGAGATAATCATAATACAATATATACATCTCTGCAAAGGTCAATTATGATAAACTGGCTCAGGATAAATTGGAGATGTTTTTGTATAAACCCTTCAGCTAAGGTCCCAAAAATAGCCATTTCGGGATATTTTGGCACTGTCTCTTCTAAAAGTCACTAATAAGACAGTTTTGGGTTTAAAATGTTAAAACTCTCTCACATGTAAGATAAGGCTGGGACAATCCCCAATTAAATCATATTGGCAATTGGAAGATTGCCAGGCAATTTGCTGTTTATCAAGGCAATTTTGAAAAAAAAAAAACAAAAAACAGCGCTCTACTGTGCATTTAGAGATGTTTCTGGAGGAAATACATGACTGTTAGAGAAGTCTCATTTACAAACAGACCTACAATCCACATTCTCTTTACCTCAGTGCAGGTACACTGTCAGCAGCCCTGTGACTGCACACGTCTTCAATTTGAACTGACGCAGCCCGTTTGCTTATGCTTCAGGGTCATTAAACAGAGTAGACTAATTGCAAATAAATATGGTTTTAATGTGTAACTACTGAAATGTTCACACAAGGGCTTTCATAAAGAGATGTCATGAACACATCCAGCAAAGCTGATTTTAAGGTTGTTAGTGCAGTCAGGCTGGATGGAAGTTAAAATATTAAAGTATTATACAGTTACATAGTATTATACATATTACTAGTAATATATACATATACACTACATGTAATAAGTATAATAGTACTTATTACAAAGCCACTTAACAGGAGTTTCAGCTCACATATGCAATCAAATTTGGATTATTCACGCAGCCTAACTGGTAGCGATCAACATAAGACCCCGCCCCCTTGCCAATTTAATCGTGTATTGGCAATCTTGAGCAATGACAATCTACAATTTGAAATTTAGAGGCAATTTCACAGCGCTAATGTAAGACTTATAATGTTATGATATTAATTATATTCTTAAATGATGTTCACCTGTTTAAATCTGATGTAAAGTCTAAACCACCTGGAGAGGAAATGGCTTGAAAAAGTCGTGACCTTTGAGGGATTTTTATCCTATTTTTCCTCTGTAATCGCATGCATGCAAAACACATGAACAAACAAAGGGCTTATATTGAGTAACAGCCATAAAAAGCAGTTATTACTCTTTACAACCTGAGCACACGTACAAGTTTGACCATATCTGACTGAACCGTGGGGAGTGAGGAAAATCCACCATGACTGGGATTCTTCCTCATGCCTTGAAAACAAAATGTTCAATTTAGAAGTGAAAAAAAGAATTTCTTGTTGAAGGACCAGGAGAAACCCGCTAATGGCGTTCTGTGGCTCAGTGTGGCAGCTGTTGGTTTATACGGTGGTGTTAAACCCAGTGTTTGTCCTCGCCTGTTCAAATCGGGAGGCTACCTGCAATCAGGAGGTTTGCGCCACTCAGGACAGTTTGTGTGACTTTCCTGATGACTGTGGAGACAGCAGCGATGAAGAAAACTGTGAGTTTAAACATTTACCATCTAAACCAGGTTTTATGAATGAGAACTTAAAAGAAGCTGACTTGTTCTAAAATTGTGGCTACTCAGTGAGTTGATGAATCTGTGACTCAAATAATGATTTTCAGAAGATTCTAATAGCCATAGAGGCTACTACAGTATATCAACCCTGGGACTGAAATAAAAAGAGGATGTGATTATATATTGGATTCTATTAGTGGGCTATTTTTTTTTTTTTTTTTTTTTTTTACAGCTAAAGCAAACATGTTGTGTACCACACTCAAAGAAATGAATCTTTGACTTAAATTTTTTTTATGTCAACAGGTTCCACATAATTGTATTATACTTCAACTATGTATAATTTTGCTCACGGTACTTAGATGACTTGTGTTTATGCAACACATTATCAGAGGATCACATGAGACAAAGTCATATTAAGATAACATTAGAAAATTATTTATCCCAAAAAACACCTATTTTATATGTTAACTGAGAATAAATTGTTTATATAGTAGGCTAGTAAAGTCAACAAATGCCCTAATTCACTTTTTCAGTGCAGCTCCAGATAATGAACATGCATTATAAAGAAACACTTGTTGTAGCCAGATCTTATATTAAAACTAAAATTCTTATTCACTCAGCGTTTTAGGATTCTCACTGAAAGTATATAGTGCAGTTCTGATTTTACCAGCCTTTACATGAAATGAAAAATCTTGAAGTACAAAGAAATTACGAAAAATGATTGCATTTTTCACATATACTTACAAACAGCTTTATACAGACCACAAGTGTAAGTAGTGCTTTGCCTCCTTTGTTTTAGTTTTTTATTTCTTTTTTAAGTTTTGTATTCAGTATAATTGGCTACAGTAATGAGACTGCAAATCAAACTGAACAGTGATGTTTTATGACATCATTGTTGCTTTTGAAGTTTAAAAAAGTCTAATAGCAGAATATTTATCCCTGCTACTCCTTTGAAGTCGCAAGTAATAGCCTGGTATTTCAAAGATTTCAGAAACTTGGAAATTTACTGTCTCATTAATAAGTTATGTGAGGAAAGTAAGAGTTAAAAGTAAAAAAGGAGAGCGGCAGAGACCACACACAGTCCATTCAGAACAACAACATACTGTTCGCCTTGCTGCATAAAGTAACATCTTAAGATTTTTTTATATCACAGTTTGGCCAAAAGATGACTGAGGTCAATGGTTCCTAAACTGAGGGCGGTGCAAAATGTATTAAAAGTGTTAAAATAACTTTTGTATGTAGAGTTAATGGCTAACAAAGTGTGGCAAGGTATGCAGGAAGAGCCCAGACACCCAGGTGAGAGTCATGCACGCCAACCAGTCAGCAAAAACATGACATTCTTGTGGCCAAGTAGCCAGGGTACATCATCAATGGGAGGCATAGTTACAGGACACCACACTGTCACGAAAGCTACAGCTCTCTACCCAATAGTTGGAACCGAAGAATCATTTTGGATCACAGCTGAAACATCTTCAAGAACCAAGAGAAGGAGTCATGTTGCCTTCTAATCCACTCCTCTGTTGTCCAGTTTTGGTGAGCCTGTACCAACTCAGTTTCTGTTCTTAGCTAATTGCACCTCTGCACCTAGTGTGGTCTTCTGCTGCTGTAGCCCACCTGCTTAAAGCTTGGATGTGTTGTGTGTTCAGAGATGCTATTCTGCATTTTGCTTGGAACTGGTGGAGTTACTGTTGCATTTCATCCAACCAGTCTGCCCACTCTCTGCTGACCTCTGACATTCGAAAATGTTTACTCCAGACAGTTTGCACTCACTGGACAATTTTTTCAGACCATTCTATAAATCCTAGAGATGGTTATGTGTAAAAATCCCAGTAGATCAGCACTTTCTCAAATACTCGGACCAGCCCATCTGAACCAACAACGACACACTTTAAGTCACACAAATCATCTTTCTTCCTCATTCTGGCGCTCAGTTTGAACTTCAGGAAGTCATCTTGACCATGTCTACATGACTAAATACATTGAGTTGCTTCCATGTTATTGGCTGATCAGCTATTTTTGTTAACAAGCCATCAGTACCTAACAAAGTGGTGACTTTTCTAATGAGTCATTCCATATTAACTCAATTCAAATAGTCAAAGTCTGCAGGTTTCTGGTTCGTTAGTTTTTAATATCATGTTTGTAATACATTCTAGTTACTGTAGGTTTTTGTATTATTACCCCTGCCAAGGAGGCAATGTTTTCGGTAGCGTTGGTTTGTCCGTCCATCTGTTTGTCAGTAACTTAACGGAAAAAGTTCTGGACGGATTGACCTGAAATTTTTACCAGCCCAAGGACGAACCAATTGAATGTTGGTGGTGATCCGGATCACCTTCTGGATCCAGGAATGTTTTGAAGGATTCTCTATCATTGTGAGATAGGCCATGTTGGATAAGCTGTTGATGTGTGTAGCTTCACATGACGTCAGGATGCAGAAATGAAACTTATGAGCAGCAGTGAGCAGGAGGAGAGTTGGACAGACTGCTAGCCAGTTGAATATGGTGAACTGTGTGCGTCTGTGAAGAACTGTAAGTAACAAGTTGTATTTCTGCCTGAACAGGATGTTTATTTAGCCTTTAATGTTATTTAGCTGATTTGCTTATTCAGAAGTGTTCCTACATTCACCATGTGCCTTTTTATCCTGTTAAACTAGCTGACCTGTTACACGTCAGTTATTGTAGCTGTTAGCCTTAATACATGCATGTTTAGTCCTAACAGTAAAGGATTTGTTAGTAATAATTCATTCCTTGAATGTGTTTATTTGCCAAACGAATGTTCCTCATGGCTTTGTATTTCTGTGTTTATAGACCACACTCACTTCCATCCAGGCATTCACCTTAACTAGCCCTGGAACTCCTCAGCTGTAATCCTGTCGTTTGTTGCATTACTGTGCTGTTGTGATTAAAAGTGACCAGTAAAGACAGTTAACTGTACAAGCAAGTCCTGTGTTCTGACCAACACCCCATGGTGAACATCAAACCTCCTTAGCAACGTCTAAACAGTCTTACATCAACATCACCCTAATAGGCCACAATTTTTTTTATTTTTCCATAACTCCATACAAATGGCCGGAGTATTTGGTAAAGAAATTACAAGAAAGGATCTCAATGAGTTGTATAATGTTTCAGAAGCTGAATTCTGGATAATAATCCAGAACACACAAAAAATAGGGAGTCGAGATGCTCGGCGGAGGTCTGTGCTCCCTGAGTGCTTTTCTAGTTATTATTTTATTCCTTTTTAATGTTTATTTCAGTTTTGCTTTGTTTTCATGTCCTGCGTTTCCAGCTTGGTAAAATTCATTTTAATTTAGTAAACCTGTTCCTTTGCTAACTGAGTTCATTTTAGCTCTTGTTAGCTCCAGTTCATTTAGTTACTGCTGCTGTAGGCTACTGCTCACTTGTTGCTTTCCCGAATATAATCTGCCTGTTTCTCTTTATTTCTTTCTTTGCTAGAGCCTTGTTATTATTTCATTAAAGCTCTACATCAGCTACATTCCTTTTTCATGTTATGTCGTGTAGTTTCTTGGTTTTCCAGCTGTAGCTGCATCTTTAATTAGGTACTTTCTTTTTCCTTTTTTTTTTTTTTTCTTTAGTATCATCTTAAGCTTTTATAGCTACCATACCTGCCTCATAGTCCTGCATTTAGGTCTTCCACCTCCTAATCTATTGATGAAGGGTCAAATAGTTTAAATTTTGCTGAAGTTCTTTTTCTTTGGGTTTAATTTATGAGATGAGAAATGCAATTCATTAAAACTCTCACCTGAAGTATCAATCACGTTTATTGATTTAACAGAACTACTTAGTCCAGATAGAAGCTTATTATTTAGCTTGAGTATAGATATGCACATGGGTCTACAAGGTCCTGGTCAACATGGGATGTTTTATTGGGATTTATGTAAAATACAGGCTGACAAGTGAGTCAATGCCAATATACAATCACTGATCAGAACACAGTGTTATTGTTGGAAAATTTAAAAAATCAAATAAATTACTGTTACAGACATCTAATGTGTTTTCTTAATTTACAAGATTAAGATAAGCATGCAGCTTAACTTTTGAATGCGTCAGTCTCTCCTCTGTGCACAGAGCCACTATGATGGCTCATTTGGTCTTTCATCATCCTGTTTTTGTGTCAAACAGTCTTCAAACTCATAATCTAGTTGAAACAATAACTATTATTATTTATTTATTTATTTATTTTGACATCTTTCTTGGCACAATTTCTAAAAGTTATTCTGTGGTTATCCCAGGCAGTTTTTTGGGTGTCATTAACAAAAATGTTAGATTTGGAATGTTGTAGCACTGCACTAAAGCTCAACAAAGTTTATTTTTGGATATATATAATTTTTTTATATAATTAAGTATATCTCTTATTTTTCTAACATAGAGAAATTGCAGAACAGCTGGATACTTAGTTTATTTTGGATATAATTCTGTATTTCACAGATATATAACATTTAAGGTACAGTATATTTGTTTTCATTCATTTAATTTTTTATACATTGCAAAACAGCTGTAAGGTACACATTTGTAGCCTATATTTATTTTCAGTGCTAGAAACCTTCGAAAGAGATGTTAAATTAATGCATCGTGTATAGAAAATAATCGTTTGAATAATCAGGATTTCAATTTTGGCCAAAATAATCGCGATAACGATTTTTTACATAATCAGGCAACCATCAGCTCTGTTGTCTCTTATTAAACTCACTGGAAAAGCCATCACAACCATGGAAATTTATTTGTAATTTAATTGTCGTTTTTATTTGTTCATTCTATCTCACCATTATATCAAATTAATTATAGTTACATAATACATGCACCTTATAAAGAACATGGAGTCGTGGATCAGTGTGCATTTAGATGATATTGGCATCTTTGACTGTGACAATTTTGCTGCAAATTTAACTGCCTCCTCAAAGGTTGTTGCTTTCTGTTAACTTTAAACTAACATTTGCCCCTAGAAGATTCTGAGGTGTTCTAGGTTTTTGAAATGCAGCGGCATAAAAATATCAGTAGCCCCTTACAGTGTTCTCCCTTCAGGTGCCTTTAAACTGTGGCAGAAGGAGGCAATGAGTAAAAAGCATCAATACTAGTTTGCACTGAAGTTATTGCACAATTATAAAGACTACGTTAAACTGTCACCATTATCTCAAAAAGCAATTATGTTACCCTGACTTGTTTGTTAATTTCAGGTGGATTAGTTTACTCCCAATTAATAAAAAGCCAGTTGCATTCACAGCTCATCCTTGACCATAGACAATGAGAGTTGTAGCTTTTAGCTAACTTTTGAAACAGAATCCTAAAAATTATAGTAAGATAGAAACCCAAAAGAGAGATAGAAGCAGTGTAAGTAGTACAATGGAAGTGTTTGTTCTCACTTTCAGGTTTTGCAAACACAAGGTGTGACTTTGAGGAAGGTTTCTGTGACCTGATCCAAAGCTTGGAGACTCTCTCTGCATGGATCAGAGGAACTGAGGCTGCAGGACTCAAACAGGACCACACAAATTCCTCAGGTAAGAGCTGTTGAGATTCTTATATGTGAGTTACATGGTAGAAAATGTCTTTAATGTGCTGTATGTATCCTTTACTTCTTCAGGATATTTTCTGTCCCTTTCACCTGTTGGAGGGAACAGAACCATAGCAGAACTGAACAGTCCTATTTTCCTGCCCAGTCCAACCTGCCAGGTAAATGAATCTTCTGATGAAATTCGTGTGAGATAAACTGAGGTAAGTTCATTAACCGTGTGATGTTATTTCTTAGATGAGCTTTTATCATTATGTTGGGGCGACACATGGAGATCTTCTGGTCCTGATTCAGCCTCAGTCGGAGGTTCAGAGCACTGAAATGTGGAAACACTCCACGGAGCTGCAGATGAATACATGGCAGCAAACAGCAATCCCCCTTACCAGCAATGAAAGTTTTCAGGTCTGTAACTATTTACCACATTAAATACTGTGATAGTGCATCTTGTGAATTGACATTTTTCCCCATCCTATAACAGCTGTACTCCACCGTACTGTTGCTGTGTATGTAAGCAGTCATTATCTGAAGCCCAGCTTTATTTATCACGGGTGCTAAATCTGCTACATCTTCCTCGATGTGCAAATAAAAAATGGTAATCATAAAGCTTACACCTTTACTCATTTATGTTGGATGCTAGGGTTGCATGCTGGAATTCCCGAAGTCCTGGTTTGTGTTTGCGTGTTGTATGGGTTTCTTTCTGCCTTTCAGCTAATGGGTGATTCTAAAATGACCTTAGAAGTGAATTTGGGTGTACGTGGTTGTTTGTTTCTCATTTGTTGCCCTTACTGTAGACAGGTGGTTTGTTCAAGGTGTATCCTGCCTCTTGCAGCTAGGATAGGCCTCAGCCCCAATGCAGCTGTGAATAGGATTAAGCAGGTATTATATATGGTTTCTTGAAACTAATAAAGTTATCACAGCTGAACTGAGCTGCACTGCAGGAAGCAGAGGAAGGCTACTGACCCTACTGGGCCCTTCAGAGGCCATCTGGAGTCCTGAGAGTCCTGCTGTTAGTGTCCTGATATCTTCCAAACATGTCAGTGTCACCTTTTCTCTTCTCTGCCTTTACCATCTGTCTGTAACTTTATGACTTAACTGTTTAGTGCTGGTGATATAGAGGTCAAACTTGCTGATATTCATTTTTCCCTCCATTAATCCACTTCTGTTTCAAAGCCAGTTCTTATTACCAGCATGATTTAGATGGATGTCATGTTGAAGGCTATTCGAGCTGCGTTGCCAAGTTGTTGTTAAGCTGTGTTGTAGAAGCCAAATATTTGAGGTTTGAAAAAAGAAAACACTTTTAATCTTAGATTACTACAGAGCATTTTGCCATGCTACAGTAATTCTATCAAAACTAAGTTACTCTATGGATATTTCATGGTCAAATACACTGAATGGCTGTGAAATCCCGAATAAATGAAAAGCTACGGACCACTATGGTGAAGCTTTGACTTTATCATCCACTTTTGGGTTAAAAAATATAGATAACCTGTATTTAGTCATGATGTCACACTGTACCACTTGTTTAGATAAGTCCCCAGTTACTGATTGTGAAACTGCTACAGTAGGTGTTGTAGATGAAGCTGTTATGTGAACTTTGTTCACTGTATTCATTTGCTGGCATAAAAAAGACTTACTTAAAGCAACTGTCACCATGAACTCTCTTTCTTTTTCTTTTTGCAAAAACAAAATAAACAACAAAAAACAAACAAACAAACAAATAACATCAACAAATGAATAAAAAAAACGCTAAATGAAACCACAAGAGTCACCTCATGGTGACCATTAGAAAGACTTTTTCTAGTTGTAGACATGAGTGATGTATGAATATTATGGATTTTAAACTCCATAGAATATCAGCTTGATCAACCAACATACAAACTTTTTTTTTTTAATTATTTTTTTTTAAACCAAAATTCTTATTTAACCTTTGATACCATTGACATTATTTTTTTCAGCTTATTGTAGGTCCTGTTTTCTCTTGCTTTCACATGCACACCGAAGCCACATGGTTACATTCAGGAAACAAAATGACAGATTAAGTTGAGGAGATGCAGTAAAACCTCACATAAGCTTAATGAAAACTACATTGCTTGGCTTTGTCGAATACCAGCTCAGTTTCTAGGAAATAAATAGTGTTGACAATGTTGGCATCATGTTTTATAAAGTTCTGATACTCATTTGTGGAAGATGCTCATTGCTGGTATCCCTGATTTCAAGAAAGATAGAATTACAACCACTTTCCTGGAGACTGGGCTGCTTTTAAAGGGTTCAATATGCAAAATTTAAACCTTAATAAAGCAGCAAATTTGTTTATTCATTATTTATTTATTTATTCATTAATTTTTTTGTCTGTTGATCAGGTGGTAATCCGAGGGGAACTTTCAGCTGACAGTGAATCCTCAGAGGTCTTGGCGATTGATGACTTATCCTTCAGTCCTGGTTGCATCCCTCTCTCTGGTACTGCTACCTTCATAATAATATCTTACTACACAGATGAGTTCAGGCCTTGACATTTGACATATTACCACAAATAAATAGACCAACACAAACTTGTTTTAAATACTGATGAATGGGAGGTAAGACATTAAAATATCTAGGATGGAGCTCATAAAAGAATAACAGAATCGTTAAAATAGTGCTTACTGTACATTTCCTTGTACTAAATATGGAGAAGCAGTGCCACAGTGTGTGGGTTTATTTGTGACTTCTAAGGTGATGAATATGATACAGCTTAACTTCTCTCTCTGAGGGTCAATAAAGCATGGTCCACTTGGCGTTTTTGACAGGATTTTAACAAGATGTACAACTGCATGCTCGATCTATAGCAACTTTACAACTACCATTATTCATCCAATATAAGATGATGGTCTTGGTCGCTGCCCATAAGATGAACAGCAGTTCAAAGTTTTTTTTTATAGATTGTTGTGTTTACTCTGCATCCTTTAGCCCTCAGCTTACCTATGCCACTTTGGTCTCCTCCGGGGGCTGAACTGATGTCATTAGATTAGGTTGGATGTTACTGATGCCAAAACACCAACACTTCTAAAGTGTGTTTTGGAATTTTGAGTTTCTTTTTTTTTTAAATTTGTCCTGTCCAGCACCATAGCAAGCAGAAAGATGTTCTGGCTGGTTTGTTGTGCCAAGCAAATCGCTCTGCCAAGAGGAGCTTTTTGGACCCTGTTGGTAATTAACTATTATCTTTTATTTTTTAATTTACATATTAGACAATGGGGTAGGGGCAAAAGAAAGGAGAGAGTAAACAGAAGAGAAAATCTGAACAGAAAAAAAAACAGAAAAAGATATACAACATTTTTGAGAACAACAAAGTTGGTAATCATCAGGAGCACCAACACAGTGACTATGAGTATTCAGGTGGGCCAATGTTGCGGCAAAATATCAGGCATGAATCAGTGACCAGTGATCATGCAAATGCATCCATCCCTGCAAAGATCAGAGGCAGACTGGGGGACCTTCAGAACCCAGGAGACCAGCTGCCACCCCGGAGTACAAAACCCAACCAGCCCAGAGACAACCATGCATCAACCCAGAAGCAGCAGAGGAAGACCCCATCCAGATCACCCCCTGCACAGCCATGAGGCACAGGTCCTAGGGGTCCAGGGATGGCTGCCACTCAGGACTTTGAGGCCCATATACTTTGGATTTTAAAACCAGTTGTGATCACAAGACTACAAAGCCTGAGAGAGAACTCTGAGAAGAGTTTGACCTTGGAAAGCACCTTGTACTTAAACTTTTTATCAGTAGATTTAGAAGGAAAAATCAAATACCCTCTACTTTTTCCTTTTCTTTTTTTAGATTCCCATGTTGGAAAAGAAAATCCTCCCAGATCTTTTATGTAAGCATAAGCTGAAATATATGTTTGAAGAAACAACCACACATTTTCTTCAGGCTATGGTGAGGATCAAAACAGAACTGGCTCCCATATAAAGATGTAAATGCACCACCGTATTTATGCCTTTTCTTTCACTGCATCAAATGTTGAAAAAAAAAATCCATTCATATTGGTGTAATTGGACAAAAGTTTTAAATAAACACTAGCAAATTAGTCCCTTGACTGTCACTGGGCCCAGTTTCGCATACCTAAGTGGACGAGATGCAACCGTGTCACCTTGGCACAGGGTCCCTTTGCTACTATCTGTCTTCTGCTCTGAACAGTGGATTCATTAAACTCTCTAGCCTTAAAAAAAGTAAGGCTGCTGTCCCTCTAGCCTCGTCAATCACTTATAAAATCTGACATTGAACAATTGTGTCCAAAACACAGAGCTGCTAAGAGCTGAAACTTAAACTCAGGTCAAGGTGACTCTTCTTTTCTTTTTTTTTTTTAGCTGCCAAACCTCCAGACCTAGAACATTTACAAATGGCCTTTAGACTATTGTGACATATCACCCAGATACAGTTCAATACAGTATCACACATCAGATATTTTGATGTGTAACTCACATCCAATATTGGTAACTACATGCCAGCAAGGTCACATACTTAGAAATCTTTGATGACTGATTTATAACAGCAATGAATTTAGATAAAGAACTCAGAAATATCTAATTGTAATTCAGTAGCTGATGGATCCAAAAAGACATATTACTTTAAATGATATGCTTGGTCCTTTGCATGCTAATAATTTTAACTCTTCATTGTGTTTGTGTTTGAGCTCTAATTTTGTTGCATTTTGTAATTTCTCCTGGCTATTCAGGATAAGTTTGACCTGTTAACTTAACTGTAAGATTTAGGCATTATCAACAAGCAGGAAGTAATGTCTGATTTTTTGTCAAAGTCTAGGTATTAAAAAGATTTCATTTACCGATTTCTTGTTTATTCTGAGATTAGGTATCTGTGATACCACTTCATTGTACATTTGTTATACTTACAAAAGAAGCATTTTTTTTAGTGTTACTTAAATTAGAAGAGAAGCAAAAGAAAAAATAAATTTTTGAGCCGTAAGCATCATTATTGCCTACATAGATGCAAAGTTTGCATCTATATAGGCAGACATCAAACCAAGTGCTTCAGTTTTGCATTAATACATTAAACCACAATTTTGAAAATTTCTTGTCATTCGTTTATAAATATGCAGATATTTATGGGATATAAGAGTTTCCATGCCAGCATTATAGCAAAGGTCGTTCTCATGTCATAAGTCAATTTTTCTTACTATCTATATGCTTTTTGTTTCTCGAATTATCACCTACAGCGACTGATTACCATATGATAACAAGCTTTGCTTTCACTAGATCATAATGATAATGGTGAGCTTGAAAATGGTGGTTAAATATGACAGTTGTCACATTTGGTCAGAAAAAGCGTGCATGTTGTGTTTTGTTTCCCTCATAGATATGGCTGTCTTTAATTCCAAAAAGAAAGTTGTCTTTTTTTTAAAATTAAAGATAACAACATAAATTATCCCATTATCATGAGAAAACAATGCTTCTTGTTTCAAGATAATGACATTTAAATGTTTTTCAAGCATGGCTTTCATTACATTTTCATCATTACTACAGTTTTAAAAAACGCTTTTCAGTATGTCTCTTTTTTAACAAAATGTGGACTTTGTTAAAAAGTCTCTGGATTACATGATTTTAAATATAATCCAGCATTCATTTTGGCAAAGAAACACATCAAGTTGTACAAAATTAAGCTTTTTTTTTTTTTTCTTATTTTAGAAGAGTCCTTTGGAGGATTGTCATTGCAACATTTTGAATAATTCATTTTAATA
Source organism: Atherinomorus stipes (assembly GCA_023101725.1). Classification (NCBI taxonomy): domain Eukaryota; kingdom Metazoa; phylum Chordata; class Actinopteri; order Atheriniformes; family Atherinidae; genus Atherinomorus; species Atherinomorus stipes. Next base: position 1,016,139 of record JALJCO010007127.1, read on the forward strand.
GCTGGCCAGAAGCCATTTAAAACTGGGCAGTTTTTCAAATACATTCTCAATACACTTCTTAAGTAGCATGAAATTGAGTTCATTTAAGAAATGGGGTCTTAGATGCAATATTGATCAAAATATCATAGCTTTAGTCATTACTTCACAGTTGAATCTATCTTCCATAACACAGCTAATGCACTTACTCAGGACATGGCTGATCTCATCTATACTAATCTGCAATGATCCTCTGAGAGTGTTTTAATGATAAAATGACGTGAGAGGAGTCAGTCTGAATAACTGCAGATCTTTGATTAAATATCTCCAGGCCTCTTGCACCTGAATACTGCAGTTCCATTAATTCAGCTAATGTGTCACTTTCACTGTGTGTGTATGTTGCAGAGAGCGGTGCACCCCCTCCATCTGCCTGCCCTCCTTCATGGTTCGCCTGTGGTGGAGGGGAGTGTATCGAGGAGAGCAAAGTGTGTGACTTCACCCCTCATTGCCCTCATGGAGAAGATGAAGCTGATTGCCGTAAGAATTTAGATATTTGCATTTTATTTGTGACTCTAAGTTTTTATTTTTTATGATTCATCTGCCGGCTGCTGAGAATGACACAGGCAAGAATAATGATTGTTTGAATATGTTTCTGTTTATTATTTGAAATCTCTTTGAACAAGAACTTACTTGACACATTACTATTTTGGAATACGATTATTAATTCACACTGATGCCACCTTCTGAAAAGGAAATCAAAGAAGGTTTTTGTTTTTATTTAAATACTGTAATGTAGTTCTTTTGCTAATCTTGTTTGGTGTTTCACCATGGGAATCAGCTTGGCGTGACCATCAATAAAGGCTCCAATGATACAAGTTACAGCTGCTAGAGGGGGGCAAGGTGGGGGTCAAAACACATAGGGCATGTAGGTGTGCAATCACTGACCCCTGTGGTCACCAATTCATCAGGAGGCCTCTTTTCAGTCTCTTTCTCTAAATCAGAGAGGGGCAGACAACACAGTATGTGGGTTGTTACACCTCCCTTTATCAGTGTCACCAAGCACTACCTAGTTTTCCTGTTCAGTTTGCTCTCTTAAAGACCCAAACATAACTTTTCCACCTAAAAAATATGTTTCTGACTCATTTTGATGGTGTACCAGCAGTCATTATACACATTTTTCAAGCCATCACTGCCCAGCAGCGTCCTGACGCTGAGAAACCACAATATACAACTTTTCCCATCTGTGTCACGTGCTAGCAAATGGAAACATACACATTGGGGGATTTGAACACGCATCATGGCGCATTCAGCAAAGAAATGCAAGAAAACATCAGAGGAAGAGAGGAAAAAAGAGAGGAAGGGACAGAACAAGAGATAAGACAAGAGGCAAAATAAGACAGGACGCAAGGTGGATGCCAGAATAGCCGTTGATGAGGGGGGGGGGATAAAATGTGTATTTCTGCTGCCAAGCATGTTGCCAAAGTCCGAATGCTCCCTTAAAATGAAGAAGAAACAAAATAGGAGAAACTGCTGTCAGTTATCGTCCCAAACAGAGGGAACTCTCACCCCTTGAATGGGTCGATGGTGTGCCGGTGACGCCCCTGCTGTCCTCTACGATGCAGATGCTGTTATCTACATCGTGTACAGATAAAACTGTCAGCCAGCAACTGTCACCACTGGAGTGCCGCTTGGGACGTTGTCATCCAGGGTTACAGACAACTGATGTTTCCTTAAATGGATGGCATGCGACTAACCATGATGGGCAGAGTGGTGAATGGCGTTTGGATGCAAAGCATGGCTCAGTTTCACATACTGTATATTTGCTGGAGGTGGATTAGCGAATGCTACTGGCCTCCCCCAGAGGTGATTCAAAACGCAAGCGCTTCCTTCACACACTCTCTTTACTGCGGTAAATGGCAGATATTTGAGGAGCGGTCGAAAAAAACAGCAGCATATAACGTTTTAGTGTTCTGTTGAGGCTTTTCCCACCACATCTGGTGGCGTTGTCTGCCTGCAACCCATGTCATGAGGGGCACATGGCTGAAACTCCTAAATTATTGTTTTTTTGTTTTTGATTCAATTTTATTGCTATAATGTATACTTTGCAAATATATTTTCTTTTATAACATTTGCTACTGTCCTCTTCCCAGATCACCCTTGAAAAGGAGATCTTGATCTTAATAGGAGTTTAATCAGATTAAATAAGTCTGTTTAATAAAACATTTTTTTTGTTGTTGTTGAAAATATTACCTCACTGAACAGGGAAGTGATATAAGTCCAGTTAGAATGTTTTCTTTCCCAGATTGAGATTCTTTTCCTTGTTTTCTTCAGATCACTGGAAGGCTCCTTATGGTTTCACTTCCGGTTTTGGTCGTGTTGTTATTGCTCAGAACAATCATTTACTGTTATATATCACCCAGTTAAGGAAAGGCTGTCCAGTACATAGACTTGACCCTGTAGTCAGAACTTGTCAGCCTTTTTGGTTTTTAAGTTAAAACTGAAAATTCTCTCTTGACTTCTTAAACACAAAGTGAAAGAACTATTTTATTATAGTCTATTTTGATCATAAACAATAATCAGTGACCAATTTCCAACTCCTGAGAAGATGTGACAAAAAAAAACAAACAGTAACTTATTGACATGCTGTTACCAATAGTTTCAGCCCGAGTATATTTAAAGTGATTTCTTGTTGGTTTACTAATTCAGCTGCTGAGTGCGATTTTGAGGGTGGTTCTTGTGGCTGGTACGAGTTCACCCTTGGCGATGGCTTCGACTGGGTCAGAGGCTCATCCTCAGATGTGCCTCCAGATTACTTTGGTCATCCACCATTACCAGACCACTCTACTAACAGCACTGAAGGTATGAGAAATACAAACACACAACAGATTCAGCAATGTGTGACACATACAGGCAGTAAAAGTGAGAAGAAACATAATGAGCTGATGAAGTGTTTTCATTGTGTGTGGTCAGTAATGACTGGGAAATAAGGCAATATTATTCACAGCGTTGACTGGGGTTTCTTGTAAAAAAAAATATAATGATAATGATAAAATCTCTCCCATCTATCTTTTGAGAAATAGGCAGTTTGTAAAGATGTGCCTCCTCAGCAATTTCAGGGATTGAAAAGAAATCAGCATAAGCTTCTGCATATCATCATCCACTTAACCATATGAGGCACTACTCCTAGGTTTATGTACCACAATATGTTCCTGTTTATAATGCCTCATTACATCTTTCCAGATTTCTGTCCTCAGTAACAGATTTAACTCTTTAAGGTATGCAGGCTGGCACCGTCCATGCAGCATCTGTTGTTTTTGTTATAAATGTTGAGTGAAGGTGGTGTGAGGAAAAATGCTCTGTTAAGTTTAGTTTTTGGATGCTGTGCAGACACCATGCGAAGCTTTTGAAATCACATGAACCCTGATGGGAGCATCTGCTTGAAAATCTAGAAAATATGACTGTGACCACTGCAACAATGTGCAGATACTGTATGTGGTACTGCTCACACAGTGCCTATTTGACACATAGCGGCTTTAATACCAGCCAAGAAAATAACTGTTGGTTGTGCATGACCTGTCATGATGCACTCCTCTCAAGTTTTGACATGAGCTTGGTGTGAGATCGTTTATAAAAGGAAATGTGTTGGGGAGGGTTAGTTGGTTATTATGTTGTTGCTCCATTCTGCTTTGTGCCAGCCCTTTACATCCATTTGTTTCTCCCCTACTCTCTGTGCTCAAATATATCATGTTTATTAATGCAGCTGAATTTCCAATAAAGCTGTTCTCACTTATATATTTATTTCCTTTATCAGACAGCAGCCTATTAAGACTACATCCCAAAAGAAGCTCTCAAAATTGTTGCTCTGTCTGAAAAAATGCTGATCTTTATCAAACCTTTTTTTCTCCTCAAAACAAAGACCTACCATATGAGTTATGTACACGATGCATATTGAAACCTGTAGCACTACTTGCTGATACTAGATGAACTCAAACCTAACAATCAAAATGTGCCTCGAGAGCTTTTTCTACAAAGCAACATTTCAAAAGTTTGCTTTAAATTAGCGACTTAGTTGGATGGAAAAACAAGTGATGACACATTGTTGCCATGGTAACTTCAGTGGAGAGGATACCCAGTGGATTGGATCCCAGAAGGAGATAGATGTAACTGATCTGTCTGGCAAAACAGCAATGTGGGAAGATGTGAGGTGTAAATGAACCTCTGCAGCGTCTGCTTCTGAGACAATTTCAACATTTTATGTGTTTTGTTTGTTTCTTTATAAAGATACCTCACTAAATGCCTGGCCAAATAACTTGCATGCAGATAAGACAAAACGCTCAGAATGGCCTGAAAATTCATTTTCATCTCATCCACTGCAGGTCATTTCATGTTCATACTGAGGAACAGCAGCAGTTTGTATCCCAAAGCTGTTCTGCGAGGACCCTGGTTCCAGCAGTCTGCTTCTGGCTGCAGCATGACCTTCTGGTGAGAGTCCCACTTCAACCTGACCCCCTCTACACACTTTCATTTCTTTTTGCAAGCAAACTTCAAAGATGTTCTGAAAAAAATTCAATATCATGGTTGGGATTATTCTGTCTGTAGTTTCACTCATAAACTGACCTTTCCCAGTTACTGATTCTTTTAATCCATTCATCATTTCACCTGTCAGCTCTGCTTGGTTAATCTGTTTCTTATTCACAGTCACAAAGAATGATAAAATATGCCTCTGAATCTGTCATGATTTGACAGCTCTGTGGCTCCGAGAGTTTATTTGTATTGACTGATTACAATTTTCCTCTGAGCGGATGTGAGAATTCATCAGGCAGACAATAAGTCATGCATCATGTCTAGCAAGAACAGAGTGTGTGTTATCAGGATTCTGTGATTTACTGTATCAGGAACAATGAAATCATTTCCAAAGTACCTTGCCTTGAAAATTTTAGCTTCCATCTCTGTTATTCTTGCAGGCATTATAACTCAGGCATATCTGTGGGGGCTGCTGGCATGTACCTTCGAATCAAAGGTGATAATAACAACACTGTCATATGGACCACACTGTATGACCAGGGAAGGCGCTGGAACCGGGTCACTGTGCAGCTGGGACGAATCATTCAACCATTCCAGATCACACTGGCAAAAATCAGCCTCGGTGTGTTTGATGGCGTCTCGGCTTTTGATGATGTCACCTTCGAGAACTGTTCAATGCCGCCGGCAGTGGCGGAGTGCCCGGCACACACACATTTCCATTGTGTGCACACCAAAGCATGCGTGGAACGTCTGCAGCTCTGTGACCTTGTTGATGATTGTGGGGATGGATCAGATGAGGAAGGATGTTGTGAGTGTCTTAAGTTCTGTGTTTTGGAATAATGCTCAGAAACTAAAGTAAAAATGCCAACCCAAAACAGACAAAAAGATTACACATGAACTACATGGCAAGGAAATTATTTTACTTTTTGTTTGACTGCATTTTTGCAAAGCTTCAGTGCATTTTAAAGCAAGGTTGGAAACAAACGCATTAGCTTGTTGTTACTATTTCACAATGATGAGCTAGTATAACTGAATCATGTAGCTCTAGTTTTATGATAGTTTCCCTATCTAATTGTGTCTCACAGCTCCAGAGCTCCAGTGTAACTTCGAAGATGGGTTGTGTGGCTGGAAGCAGGAACAAAGTGGAGGTGATGTCTTTGACTGGACGCGTATCCATGGCCCAACTCCAACTTTAAATACAGGCCCTTGGAAGGACCACACATTGGGCACCAGATATGGCCACTACCTCTACATTGAGTCATCTTTACCGCAGGAGTTCAGGGACACTGCTGTGCTGCTGAGTCCAGTATTCCAACCCACCCACCAGCCTGCTGAGGACACATCCTGGACCCGTAGCCGCTGTGTTTTCCGATTCCATTACTGCATGTTTGGATCCCACGTGTTCAGCCTTGCGGTGTATCTGAGGACCACCGCGACAGGCCGCGGTCCAATGCTTTGGGCAGGATACGGAGACCAAGGAAATCTCTGGCACAGGAAGACTCTCTACCTCCACAGTGCTCGCCCTTTCCAGGTAATTGATTGAAATGAGGAACTGAATATCCAAAACTTTTGCCTTTTTTATGTAAACTCACCTTGTCCTAACTTAAATTGTTTACATAATACATGACTACAGTTAGTTGCATTTTTCTGAACTGCAATATCAAAACTCTTGCCCTTAAAGACAAATTGAAAAAAATACTAAAAGCAAATTAACAAATTAAATGTCTTTCTTTAATGTATTTAAAGGAATTATCACCTTGTTTTTCACAAATCCAGTCTCCCTTGAATAGTCTTTAAATCCATCTTAAAATTTTATCAGAGGAAAGAAAAGAAAAAAAGGTTTAAACATAAAGTTCATTCAGACTTCTTTTTTATTCCACAATGTTCTCTCATGAGAGTAAATGCGAGGTTTTGACCAGCAGAATGTTTAAAACCTGTTTCTAAAAATGTATTTACTGTAGTAAACCTAGCCGACATTCTCGGATACGTGGTAAAGTGAGCTGTCCTTCACCAGCTGACACTTGTGGCTGAAATTTAGTTGTGCAAAAACTCCAGGTATTACGATATGGCTTACACATGTTAAGGGGGAAATACTGTAAAGGTCTACAGCAGGATGGTCACCATGTCAGGTTAAAGATCATACTTGGAATAATTTCATTAAAATCTATATTTTCAAAAAAGCGTTTAGAGGGGTGCAGAATGAAAGTACAACATTTCCTTAAAAAAATATATTTATCCTGAAAATAAATATAAATCTAATTTTAAAGGGTTAGACAATGGTGTTATGTTTACATCTACAAGCCAATACAGGCCGCCATTGCGGGTTGCCAAATACGATCTCTATGTGGCACTATTTGGCACAGTTAGGCTGGAAAAATTGGTCAAGTTGCCAAGTCAAGCAGCTGCTCCAGAGCCTTGAAGATATCGTTTTCTATCTCAGAGGAGAAGTGACCTGAGAAGAGCAAAAACTAGAGTAAATTAAGGTTAAAGGTAGAGTCCGAAGTCCCTCCAGTGTTTCTGTTTGCAAACAACAGTTTTCAAACTTAGCACTCCTCCCTCTCAGGCTAACGGCTGCCTCGTTCTAGCTAGCCTATTCAACTTCAAGCTTCTCCTTCAGAGCTCAGAAGCGGCTACTAGCCAAACTATTATTTTTTTTTTTTTTTTTTTTTTTTTCTATTTTTTTACTTGTCCTGTCCAGCATCGAAGCAAGCAGAATGGAAATCTGATTGCTTTATTCTGTTGAACAGTTTTGCTTTACCAAGCGGAGCTTTATGAACATAAGGCTCCACTTGATATCATGTTTATTCATTTTATTTTTTATTTAAACATTTGTCTATTACACCATTCCATATCATACTGCTGGGCCTGACAAGGGAGAAATGAAAGTTAACAGAGGTAATGATAGAAAGTGAAACAGAGAGAAAGGAGTAAGGAAGAGGAAGAGAGAGAGGAGAGAAAACATGAATCCACTTACACAGTTCACTGGTACATCTGTACCGCGATCCCTAAACAACCAAGGTCTCTGTTGGAAAACAAAATCATACAAACACACACAAACACACGCAGAACTACGCAGAGAAGAGGTACAACCTAGTCATCGCAATGGGAAGTAGAGAAGAGCAAAGCCAAACTATTATTAACCTGGTTTTCCAAAGTGCATTATCTGAAGCTCTTACCTTTTCTTCGGTGCATCCACAGTGTTTTCTTTCTTTTTCCTTCGAGAGTTGGAGTGACTGGCATCTGCTCCAATCATGAGCTTATTTCCACTCAGCGTCATGCTCTTAGCTCTGTCATTGGCTGCTGATATAAACAGAAATCTCCACCCAGAAACGTCCCTAACACACCAAAACCATGCAAAAGAGCGAATTGCAGGCAGGGGGAGAGAGAGTTGCGTTCAAATGCACCATGGCACGAGAGTAGAGGCCCAAAGGCGGGTTTGAGACGGATTTCACTTGCTCAAGTCTAACGTTTATTTTTTACGGGGGGAACTTCAGACTATACCTTTAAGCCTACACTAGATGGACCCACATAAAAAATTTCCACAGCATCAAAACACATGTGGAAATGATGACTTTTCTCCTGGATCAGTTAGCTAAGTCCTTTGCTAACATGGCTAACATTAGCTGTCAGTCATAAAACTCCTCTGCAATACTTGTTGGACATGGTGCAGGCTGCTGGTCACTTGACATGTCTGCAAGGAGCCTGGCAACCCAACGCCCTGGATTGTTTTTCTGCCGTTGCAACTACTGCTGTTACCAAAACTTAACCAAATAGCCAACTAAAACAAAGTTGAAAAACATAACAGGACTGTATTCTTTCAGTTTGTCCCATGTAGCGTATGAGGTGACGTCACAAAGCTTTTTCATACTAGGCCATAGCCTAGTATGAAAAGCTATGGCCTTTCATACTAGTTATATGTTACAAGTGAAGTATTCTTTAAATATCATATTCTTCTCATGTAAAGACACCGGTATGGGGTATTTAGTTACCCTGTGCAGTGGTCAGAATATAAATCCTGGATTAAACAAGATAAGATCACCTTTAATCACACCGTGCTGTGAATCACCTATACCCCCCTTGTGTAATTAAGAAAAAACATGTAACATAAGCTTCAGGTAAACACAATTTCTTTTTGGCAGCTTACAACAGAGAGCTATGAAGCAAAAAGTCTCCATTTAAGAATGCACTCCAGCAGTGCATGATGAAGATCCCCTTAATAGCTTCACTGCTCTGCATCGATCATTGAAGATGAATGTTCTGCTGTCATTACTCATGAGTGAGTATAACTTGACAAGCAGTTAAAGACTTTTCCTCCACCGTGTCACTGAAAACAGGAGCTCTGTTTGTCAAGTTAATTGACTGCAGAAAGGAGAAATGCTGAAAAAAAGAGACACTGATTAATTAAATTCAGATAAATAGTGATAGACTTGCAGAAGGTGAAGGCAGAAGGGGAAAATTAAAGGGGAAAATGAGATAAGTAAACTGATTTTACTGTATGTTTTTGGTCATACCAGCATGACATGTAAAGAAACAGAATGCATACATGGTGCCTCCCATGGTGCTTCAGAGTATCAAACAAGCTTACTCTGTATTTTTAAGCCTTTTTCTGCTTGTGCACCAGCAAATGATTTCTTTAGTAACAGCAGAAAACACAACCTCACTTCGAGAGTCAAGAGGTTTTCTTTAAAACTTGATATAAGACTCAGAAACTTGATTAGAAATTATTTTCATTCAGTATTTCCAGCGCGGAATTCCCCTGAGACCATTACTCTTACCATTTCTCTTCGCATGTACACCTCAGACTTCCAATACAACTCTGAGTCCTGCATTTGTTTAAATACTCTGTTGACTGCAGTTATGGGGCGTACCATTGATGGACAAGAGTGGTCGGTCAGTTTGTGGGATAGTGTGGAAACAATCACCTCATCTTAAAAACAAACAAGAGAGATCATCATGGATTTTAGGAGAAAGCAAATCACTGTTTACATCCTGGGAGAAGAGGAGGAGGTAGTGAGGGAATCCAAATACCTGGGAGCTCAACCGGACAACAGATTTGCTTGGAAATGCAAAGAAGCATCCATAAGAACAAACTTGGTGTGGAAAGTGCCATTCGTAGGGACAGCAGCATTAGAACCAGACTGGGGATACTGTAATTCTGAAGTCACTGGAGCAGATTTTCCAGAGTAGAATGCTGCACAAGCTGCTGAACATAATGAACAATTATTCACACCCTCTACACAACAAAGTGAGGAAAAAACGGAGCATGTTCAGTGGAAGGCTTCGTACAAAATACACATCAAGACAGAAAAATACTGGTCATTCCTGCCAGCAGCCACTGATCTCTGAACACGACTGTCAATTATTTTTAACTTTGAAAAAAAAAAAGATTACATTTTTATTTTGTTTTAAAAAAAAAAAAAAAAAAAAAAAAAAAAAAAAAAAAAACATCTTTACAACAATACAATTGCCCTCAGGGGAGAGATTTTTTTTTTTTTTTTAGAAAAAATATAATTGGTGTAATATAATAAGTAGTGATGTAGATTAACTGTAGACATCCACAGTCACTCAGTTCGCTCCTATGAGGGCCACAATTCAGCAGGTTTTCAATCTCTCCCTGCTTTATCACACCTGAATCAAATAAAATAGATCCAATTGCCAATCAAGCTCTGCACAACGACTAATTAACTTGTGTTGGAGCACGGAGACAGGAAAAACCTGCTGGGTTGCAGCCCTCATGGGACCTAACTGAATAACCCTGTGATTACCCTTTTAGTTTCTGTAAAATTAAAAGATTAGTTTTTTTTCATCTCATGTTGCTGCAAGTATGCTAGCAGTGACATTTAAGTAATACACTAAGTGGTATGGGTAACATTGACGCATTTTTTTTTATATATAGCCTATATATATATATATACATTTAAGTCTCATTTAGTATCTACGTCATGTGTGGTCTTCTGGGAAAAAAAGTGTTTCTGTGGCCATTTGATTGTCTCTTCTTGCTAGCTAATGGCTAACAAAACATTTGGAAAAAGCTATTTGAATACCATACAAAAGGTGATAACAATCCCAAAGGTATATTTCCAATACTTATGTTTTGCCTTGTTTTCTTGAGAAGAATTGTGTATCTGTGGACTTGTTATTAATTTTAAAACTCCTACAGTATTTTTATGCATTCTTTTGTAGCTATTGAGGCTAGCTAACTTTAACTGATAAAAAAAAAGTTAGAAATACAGTGTATAATCTGTTTAGACTGAGAAGTCAAAACTCATCTGAGATTTGGCAAACTATCTTAACTGACAAGTCAGAAACTGCATTTTTCATTCTAACAACTTCTTCTGTGACCAAAAAGAACAACAAAACACACACACTTTAAGAAAAATGATGTTACAGTCTAGCTTAACTCAAACTCGTTGATAAATAGAGGTTAATACTAAACTCTGTTCAGGTTTTACAGTTAAAGAAATAGGATTTAGTGGATCACACACATTTTAGAATTGAGCTGCTTTTAACTAATTTGTGTTTGTCACTTCTCCTTTTGCCAGATTTTGATTGAAGGTACAGTTGGAGATGATTTCAAGGGAGATATTGCCATTGATGATCTTTCTTTTTTTGACTGTATACCATTTGATGGTAAGTCATATGATTAGCATTTATATACAAAGCCATTTATACCATGTTTTTAAAAATGTATTACCAACTGTCTTGTTTTCCAGGAAAGCTCCCCACATTGATTGACCCTATAGTAACCACTCCAGCCCCGACCGTTTTGCCCCACAGCTGCCCTGAAGGGCAGTTTGTGTGTGGAACGCATGGGGAGTGTGTTCCCCAGCGCCAAGTTTGTGACTTTAAACAGGACTGCTCTGACGGGCTGGATGAAGCAAACTGCGGTAAAACATTTCTAAGCATTTTTGTTATTAGGCTACATGGTCATTTGTCCCGCAAATTTCCCACATCTTTCTGCTGCTGATCTTCTAGTTCTCTAAAAATGTATAAAACTTTGATCCTCCTTTAGTGCTCCCTATTTATTAGCATACCTCTTTTTCAGTGAAGGAGCAGTGTAATTTTGAAGGAATTGACACTTGCGGTTGGGCTATTGTCAACCATGCTTTAGTACCAAACCACACATTTCGCTGGGCAACTGACCAAGGGGAGAGCATCCATGATGGAGGGCATCATCGTCCCGTCAATGACCATACTCTGTAAGTTCCAGAAACACACATTACTATGTATTACTGTGGGGCTTTTTTATGTGTGTGTGTGTATGTGGGGGTTGTGTTTTTTTTTTAAGACCTAATGCATTTTGGACATTTTTTTTAGCATTTGCTAGCAATTTTATCTGGAACATGGTTAAATATTAAGATATTGACAAATAAAAAGCTCATACAGAATCACCAATATCCTAAAGCATAAAATGAATTAAAACTAAAAGGAAAATAAATCTGGTAAGTTGTGTAGGTGCTTTGATAAGTTGCTTCACTAAAAGAAAGTATATTTATAAAGAAATGAATGATTGAAAATTAATAAGATTATGTATCTCATTGACAGCATTGTTACATAATTACCCATATCTACATTCTAACGTGTGGGTGGTGAGAGTAGGCAGTGACAGTGCACTTTGGCCGGTGTTTTTTAGTTATTTCTTTCTATAGCACTGCAGACGTTATCTTTTTTTATAACCATTGTCTGCCTGAGACCCTTTCTTTTACTTCTACAGCAGTTCTCAATCGATAAGGAGTGAGTGAAATGGAAATGGATAAGAAAAGAAAGACCTTTTCTTATCTAAACTAAGTGGAGCCACACAAGATCTTAGCCAGAAACGCAATGAGAGAGCAGATACATGCAAATAAATGCAGTTGCAGCATTTCCACTGTCAGAAGCTTAAATTTCTTAATCTTTTTTCAAATTAGTTTTTGTATTTAATTGACTTAATATTTTGTTTTACAAAATGTTGAAAATATGAAGACATTTATTTGAAATAAATATTCTATTGGTTTTCTGAAGCTTAATTTAGTATTTTCTCAGTTTTGTTGATAATCCAAATACAGTCGGTGTTTAGGTTACTTTAGTTTCCTGCTTTCTCTTTAAGTTTACCCTCTTTTGTTTGTCTTTCTCAGAAAAATCTGACTGTTTTAGAGTTTATGAGTTGTGCATTTTGTAAATATACAATTGTCTCTTCTTTACACATTTTCGCAAATAGCGATTTTATTCTCGACATAGAACAGAATTGTATTTATTTATTTGGAAAACAAACAGCAGATGCTTTATTAAAGTCACTCAAACATGAGGGTTGCAATAAAGTTCACAGGTTTTGGTGTCACTCTTTTGTTAATCTCACATGTTTCTAGGTTAAATACAAGGGGAAAACTTCTATCGTTCTTTGTTTTATACCTGTATTATCCCATTCAGGGTCATAGGGAGGTGGAGCCTAACCCAGCTCCCACTTGGTGAGAAGTGAGGAGCACCTGGGACAGGTCGACAATCCACCAATCCATCACAGAGAGCTAACAAGGAAACAAAAAATAGGATTTATTATTTAGCTGCTTTAAGCCTAAAGCTTAAAATGCCCTCCTGTTTAGGACTTTGAAGATTATTTGTCATTTTAGACAAATTACACAGATGGGGTGAACAGATGGATGGAAAGGATAAGGAGGGAGTTATTGTAGTTCAAAAAATGATTCTCATTTTATTTCATAGCCAAGTGAAAATTCTTCAAAACGCTGAATAATAAACTTGTCAGTTATTATGATTTGCTATTCAACTAGATATGATTATCTCTTAAAAAGCCTGGCTATAACATTCAGGCCTGTGTCAAGAGGGCTGCAAGGCATCATGCAAATTAGAGATAGGAGACTTTAAACACGGGCATCCACATTAAACTTAAAAACTTAAAGATTATGAATTCTGTTGCCTGATCTCAGTAAAATATATTTGTAAAAAGTAGTATGAACAGAATTTTTGCTTTGGTTTTCTCTGTTTTTGGTCTTTCAATTAAACTTTGGTACAGTTACAGATCTTCAGCACACAGTTGTGTATGTTGTTATAACCTTTCCTCTTCCAATAACACCCTGATCAAACCATTTCCACTTTTGACACTGATAGAGAGGAGAGGAGAGTGGAGTTATAAAGCTTTTATAGTCTGGCCTTTTTCAGGGCAGATCGTTGTCAACAACGAAAAGACCTTTTTAAAGCATACCCACATTCGTTCAGATCACATAACTCCCAGGCCTGCTCTTTAACTAGTATAAATTAGTCTTGAAAATGTTAACTTAGGATTGTAGAAATATTTTATGTCGCTGCCTACAGTAGGTGTCCATGTGTGCATTGATTGCAACTCTGAACCAAAGCGTTCACCCAAAAAACAAACTCCAATGTGAACCCTGAAGGACCCTCCTGTACTGTATTTAGAGTTTAAAAAAAGGAAAACAATGCATTTAAGGCAAACAGTGAGTAATGTACTAAAAATTCCTATGAAAATGAAAACTATTAACCCCATTGCCCAGACCTTACTCTGTTTACTCTAATATCTGCTGAAACTGAGATATTGTTCTGTATTTCCCCCATTCTTCCAATAGCAACAGCCCTGAGGGGTGGTATATGTGTGCAGACAGTTCAAATGGCGGCTATGGTCAAACCACTGACCTCCAGACACCTGTCATCTCCTCCACTGGGCCACAGTGCACCCTGATCTTCTGGTACCATATGAGTGGATTTACTGTGGGGTCCTTGCAGGTGAGAACAGATTTTATCTAGGGTAATGATCACAAAACATTTCAGCAGCATTGACACTGAAGCACACAAATCCCCCCCCCCCCCCCCCTTTTTTTTTTCCATTACATCTGCAGGTGCTGCTAAAACACAGAAATACCACTCATGTGGTTTGGTCTCAGACTGGTAACCAAGGCAACAAATGGAGACGAGGAGAGGTGTTTGTGGGGATATTGAATGACTTCCAGGTCTGTGGTTTCACTTTGCAATTAGAACTATTTTATGGAGTCTTAGATAATTACATTTAAAACAATTACATGGATTATATAATTGTTTTTCCATTATAATTCTCTATCAAATGTTGTGCATATTAGGTGATATTAATGTTTACTTTGTCACTTTATTACCGCCTGAAAAATATGGTAATTATTCATCACTCTCTTGAAATAAGTGGGGATTTTTAAAAAAAGTTTTTCCAAAAATACAAAAAAAAGAAAAAAAAAATCCATAATTGGTCAATTTTATTGTGTTTTCAAATAATTTTTTAAAAAAATTACTCAGTCTGTCATTATAAGAGGGTAACATCTTAAACGTGTTACCATATATGTAAGAAAATGTTTACAGTGTCCACAAATTTAGCAATTTCATTTTTGCATTTCCACAGACTGCAGAATCAGGCTGGTAAATAACTAGGCTTTTGAGTCAACCTGTTCTTTTTAATTAGTCCATCTTCATATGATACAGCTTGAAAACTATTTTCTTATCAGATGAATAGCTGTATGATGACCAAGTTGTTGGCTATGACATAGCTGAAGCTCAGGGAGCAAATGATCAGCAGGTGTGGTCAGATAAGTGAGATAGTCTACAGATATTGTGCTTACCTGATGATCAGTCTTGAAATATATAGAGACATTCAAAGTAATGAGGTTGAGTTTGATGAAGTTATTTCACATCATGAGTTGTCACGCATAGAAACGCTGCCTATCCTGGTCGGCTTGATTGCACCATAGAGACCATCAAATGCCAAGGCTTTTACACACCCTCACTAATACACACTAACCTCTGTGGGATCCATCAGACCACTTTACCTTGAGTCATGTAAGCACTGATGGTAAATTCACCAGATGACCTTTTCACACCAAACCTCCAAGAGCCCTTTTATATAACTACATGCTGCCTTTTACTTACTTTTATTTTTTCTGAGCTCTTTAACACCTGAATGTCCAAACTCCAAACAACATGAGTCAGCAATATTGTTGTCAAATAAAATCAAGTGTCTAAGTGAGATTTGTTGTCATTCAACAGGTGGTATTCAGGGCAAAGCGAGGGATCAGCTATATGGGTGATGTTGTGATCGATGATGTCAGCTTTCTGGATTGCGCCCCTCCTCTCCCACCAGATGAGCTGTGTGGGCCTGAGCAGTATGCTTGCTCTAATGGTCACTGCATTCCTCAGGAAAACCTATGCGACTTCACCAACCACTGTGGGGACAATTCAGATGAGGACCCCTACATCTGCAGTGAGGATCTACTGTCTGATTGATGACTCAGGGAGAAAGAATAACATATAGGATAACCTTGATTGATTTCTTTTTCTATTGCTTTTATTTTTTTTCAGAGGGCTTCAGTGGACGATGCAATTTTGAGTTTGACCTCTGTTCCTGGTGGCAGTGCCAAGAGGACAACTTTGACTGGCTGATCAAAGCAGGCAGTACACCGACTCTTGGAACCGGGCCCTCCAGTGACCACACACTGAGAGACCCCTCCGGACACTACCTCTACTTGGAGAGCTCTTTTCCTCAGGCAGTCGGTGACACTGCCCGCATAATAGGACCCTTACTGAGCAGCAGGAGCTCACATTGTAAGGTCAGGCCAAAGAAAGAAGTCAATTGAGCATATACATAATTTATGAGTTTGAGCAGTTTGACCTAATGTTGGCAATTAGTTAAAGTACAATTTTGCTTTTTTAAAAAAGGAATTTTTAAAAGTTAAAATGTCATCTCACATTTTGAATAAACTTAGGTCAGAGCTGTATAATGGCCAAACAATAATAACCCTTAAAAAGAGCATTTTAATCCAGGTTCTACACCCAAAACTGCTGGAATTGAACAAATATCAGCTTATAAATTGCAGCAGAAGTACGTTTAAATAAAAAAGGAAAAAAAAAAAAAAGAAGAAAAAAATCAACTGAATTGGATGGGTACTTCTCCAGCGTCTTTGACACTATGCTGAAATGAAGTTGGGGGCTTTAATTAGAGGTCACTGAAGCATCAGCTAATGTCTATTTCCATTGTTTTCTGCATTGCCTTATTTTAACAGCAGCCAGAAGATGCTGCATATGTTAAATTTTTCATTGTGCCAAAGCAGAGGGAAAGAAAGTATATTTCAGTGCCAGCTGGATTAATAGCAGCACACATTTGAATTAATTAATTTGTATGCCACGATGAAACCACTCTAAAGGAAGTTTTTATATACAGTATATATTTTACTATATATATATGAAGAGTTCATTTGCAAAAACAGTTAACCACCATTTAGAAAAAAAGGAGTTAACTGCTTCTGCAAATAAACTCTTTATTTATTTTTTGAATATTTTCACCAAATCACACTCACATAAAGTAGAGGGTTTTCTTGATGTTAAATGGAGATAAGAGGTTTGTACTAGACAGTGACGAAAAGCAGTTAACTCTGTTTTTTTCTAAATGGTGGTTAATTTTTTTTGCAAATGACATATATATGTATATATATATATATATCTATATATAGATATATATGTATATCTATATATATATAGATATAGATACACACACTTGTATTATGCATAAAAAAAAAACAATTAGCTTTGTTGCTTCGTAACCCATAGCAGCTCATTTTTTCATAAAATCTTTCTCTTTAAAGGTGATGCAAGTTTAATTCCTTCCCGCCAGTAGGTGGCACACTCACACTCACTAACTGAATTAGCATTAGCAATGTTACAGAAACATCTAACCATTAAATAGCATTAGCAAATGTTTAACTTACATGTCCAGAAGGAAAGGGATAATCTCTGTTGGGCTTTTGAACCCCTTTCACCCTCATCCTGCTTTGTTTTTGGAATTTGAGAAATATAAGGCAAAGAGGATGCTAGCATTCTGAGCTAATGGTAATGGCGCAGAATCTTTTAGCGTAGGCGTTGGTATGGTAATCAGATGTAAATATTTATATATATATATATTGGACCCATCAAAATTGATAAAAACAACTATTTTTATGCCACAGAAAAGAGACAGTATTTAAAAGTGTCATAACCTGCTGTTTTACATACACAATCCTTCTTAAATTATCAAAAAAGCAAAGGTCCAAGGCACTCTTCTGAGAATATAAAAAGCCTTTATTGTGGGATGGCTAAAACATTAAAACAAGTTGGTTTTTGGTTCTTAAATTATCTTCAAATTAATTTTTAATTCTAGTTGGGTGGAAGGAAAACTTAATGAGCTCATTTTAACCTCTTTTTAATCCCAAACTATTGTTTGTCGCGAGAATATGTACGAGTTAGACCTGTCTGTAAGCGCGTTCACAAGGCAAACGTCAAAGCCAAAACAAAGTTTTATCAGGACAGAGAAGGTAAAGGAAAATGATGTCCCAACAGAAAAAAACGTGATAAAAACGTGATAAAAACGTAACGGTGCAGTTGATAGAGAGGATCCGGAGTAAAAGGGCTGGACTCTGATGAATAAAAGGAGTGGACGTCTGATGTGAAGTTAACTAAACAGTGTTAGCTTCTGTAGCTACATTAGCAGCTTGTCTGCTCGTCAACCACCGTTTACTGGTCTCTGACACAAAAGATAATAAGTTGCACAAGCAGCAACACTTACCGACTGCACATCCTCACTGATAAATATAATTCACTGCTACCTGTTAGTGCTGTCCCTCCTGTTAAAGCACTGAAAACTGCTGAATTTCTGCCGAGGCAACTCAGCATGGCAATCTCCCCCCTCACCGGCATCCTTTCTGACAAAGCTGGTCTACTCCGTGGCAGGTAATCAGCTGCTTTTAGGTGGCGCTAAAGAGGCTAGCTTAGCAGCTAGCAGCCTCTCTCGTTCACGTCATCCGGAGAAAGAAATCCAAACCATGTACTGTGGAGAGCGCATGCTTGTGGCCGATTCTGGTAAGAAGAGAGAGCCAGCACTAAAAAGCGAGGTTGCTTTCACTTTCTGGAGTTTCTGGCATGTTATAACTGAGGTCCTGTTCCAGTACACGTTTTAACGTCAAAAAGTGGGATTTCCGGGTGATGACTCCTTTAACATATGAATGAGTGTTCCAAACTTTTCCTGCCTCCTTTTGCAGATGTAGTTTTTTGTAAATGCTCAGATTATAAAACGAAGGTTTAAATTTACTGATCAATATATAAAAATGTATATATGAAACGATATAAGCTGCTGTATATGATGATGAAAATATATGATAGTCAAAACACAAGGTTAAATAGTGCAGTTTTAATGTCTTAGACCCTCAAACATGTCACAAATGACATTTCAGTGGCTCTCATGGCTTAGAGACGCCAACATAGTGTGAGTTGTGGTTTCACTTTGTGTACATAGATAAGCTTGAAAGATGCAAACTATCCATCTCTCCATCCATTTTTCATGTCATTCCAATGCAGGGGAATAGTGGGATGAAGCTTATCACCAAGGTTGCTGTAGTTAATTAAAACTAACAAAAAAACAAAAACTTAAATTGAAAAAACATTTTTGTTGACTGAAATAAAAATAAAAATGACAATTATTAACTGAAACTGTATTGTGTCTTTAAAAATAACAAAACTAACTAAAATTATTGCAAAAACATCCTTAGTTTTAGTTTTTGTAAATCTATTTAATACATAAGCTTTTCGGGTTGATATGAAATCGATTTCTATTTAATCTATTTACTTTGCTTTTATTTTGAGTGGCTTTCTGATTATTTTGAATGTCACGCCAGACAAATACCTATAATTTACAATAAAAATCCCCAAAAACTAAAATTAAGACTGAAACTAATAAAAACTAAACTAAAACTAAGCATTTTCCTAGCACTAGCAAAACTATCAAACCTGCTCAAAAATAAATAAATAAATAAATAAATAAATAAAACTAACTGAATTGAAAAACAAAAAGTAAAAACTAAATAAAAACTGAAACTAATGAAAAATCCAAAACTATTATAACCTTGCTTATCACAGCTGCTTTCAGATGAGACGCAGAGAAAACCTTGGACAAATCATCAGTTCATCATACAGTAGGGCCAATACAGCAACAAACAACTACTTACACTCACTCCTTGGTGGAATTAGGATTGCACATAAATTAGTCAAAACAAATTTGCACAAATTTAGCTAAAATACTGAAACAAATTGTGTCTTGCATTTACAACATTGTATTGTGAGCCCATACTATAGCTAAACTTGGATTCAAAATGTTATTTGAAATTTTTATTTCTACTACCGTCACCATTCTATGGTCCAAATCCACTTGGGTTTAAAACTTTTGTGTATTTATATAGACAACATTTAGAATTAGAGTTTTTAAGGGATTCATTCATGCAATTCATGTTGAAAATGACATGCAAGAGAGTGCTGACTCAGTTTAGCCTTAAGGTTTAAACATCTGGTGTAGATTTGTCTCTTGGTTAAAAAAAAAATCCTACAAATATAAGAGTCACATCCATTTTCTTATCTCTCAGCATGAAGTACACATGCCCTTTTATCAAAATCTCCAGATAATCTAAAGATTTCCATCTCAGGAAATTATTTTAGGAATATGACCTTCTTGTGCTTGTGCCTACAGTTAAAAATGGATGGAAGTAAAGGGCAATTAGAAATTGCGGGTGTGCTTGTGCACTCTTCGTGTGTGTTTCCTCCCAGCCTCCACTGGAATGATTTTTGATTGACTGCCCTGCTTGCTCTGTGTCATGTCTGTCTTATCCCACTCCTGACCCATCAGTCAATCACGCAGTCAGCAAAAAAGGCACAAATTAATCCGAAGGGAGGGTAACACAGGGGGAAGTGAGAAGGAGAGAAGGACAGACTCATTTTCTCCTCAGAGAGAAGGAGTAGTGCTTCTGTGGCTCAGCGTGCCTCCATTTTTAGAAAAAGCCTATAAAACATCAATACTGTACCTCAGTGCTGCATGGAACACAATCTCTCTGAGGAGAGTGTCAATCTTGTGACTGAGTGGATTAAAAATTTATAAATGACATTTTTGTGTGCTTATATTTTCTATTTCTTTCTATTATGTAATGAGGAATGGCAATTTCTGAGAAAAGGAGATGTGAAATCACATAAAGCGAGAGAGTGGGACTGAATTTGCCATGGATTGTGCTTACATTAGCTTTTAGATTACAAGACACTGATTACAGTCATTTTCAGCACTATTTTTCTGATATATTGTAACAAAGAGGGCTAATTTTACTGAGTATTTCAGATTCTTAACTGATTCTCTCTGTTGTCCAGATGCGCTTCTACTTTCACATGTCTGGAGACGGCATCGGGACTCTTAGCGTGTTCACCCAGACTGACGGACATCTTCATCTCCTGCTGAACCTGACAGGAGAACAGGGAAACTACTGGCAGATGAAGGAAATCCCACTGAGCAGCGGCAGAGACTTCCAGGTTGTGTTTGAGGGCATGGTGGGCCGCAGTGAAAAGGGAGACATCTGCTTGGATGACATCGTCTTCTCTCCAGGATGCCTCCTCGCACCTTCAGCTATAATAACAGACGACACACCTCCTCCGGCAGGTACTCATGTCACTTCTCTTTTGTTCAGTTGTAGCTTAATGAGGAGTTTGCTCATTCCTACATGTCCACTTTGACACAACTGGAAACTTCTCTTATTAAAAAGAACATTAGTTATATTGATAGAAATATCACCCAGTGTATAAACTGATTTTCTTAATGAATCTTGTAATGAGTCAGTGCATTTATTTATTATCTCTTCAGAAAAAATATCCTAAATCAGATTAAATTAGATGATCTTTTAACCTTTCTTTTTTAGAGCTGTTAGTAGGAACAAGGTTCCTCAGCTTTTCTTTGTGTTTACTGCTTGTCAGCAAACACTAGTGTAATAAAACACAGAGCTAAGATGGTCAAAAGTACTGCTTTATATTTCATAATTACCTGTCATATTCCTCTTTTTTCCCTTCTCAATCCAAGGAGAAATGCATCTCTTTTTTGAGCTGATCTGCCAAAGTACCTTGATGGAAGGTTTTCCTCCACTTTGCACAGATTAGACTAGACTGGATTGGCTGTTTTCACAGCACACATTTTGTCATGTTGTAGCAGGAATAGCACAGGGACGCCGCTAAGTGTGGCTCCATTTCCTCTTTTGAGCATGTTGGTTCACTGTCATCTGTTACTGGGACAGTTAATGGAGCCGAGCCAACATTAATCCCACCTGTGTTTTCCCATCCATGACAAGTACAAACGTCTGCTGTGAAGAAAGCTCACTGTTTATATAGGCCTATAAAATCCAGCGAGACAACGGGTGTGTGCAGTGTTAGTAGATAACCGTGGTGACCTTTGGTAGGTTCAGTGTAATATAAAGTGCTTAGCTTCCCAGTAGCAGGTTGAGACACACACACTATGATTCAACATCTCATTCCCCTTTCCATAAAAGGATCATAATTAAAAACCCTGCTGGAGCTGTAATGAATGACAACGTGCACTTTTGTCTGAAAAAAGGCTGGTTGCAGATGCAGGCGCAGGGTGAAGCAGGAACATATTGATTTTTATTATTTCCTCTGAGAGACTTGGCCATTTAATAATGCCCCTTTAATACCACTGTGTCAGGCACTGTTGGGATTTCAGTCTTTCTCTATACTTTAACTAAATAGCTGCACAGCTGTTTCTTTTTAGAACTGCTTCCTCAATTTTATCGCATATTAAAAATAAGTGCAGCTGCAAAGACACAAGTGCCAAATGAAATTGTGGATTTAAGAAAAAAATATGACAACCTTTTGAGGACCTATACAGTATGGGTCTTGTAGCCTTTATTAGGCAGGAGATGGACAGTAAGGGAGCAAAAAGAGATAAGTGACATAGTACAGCATATGGCCCCAGGCCAGGAACCTGGGCTGACAGCGTTGAGGAGTTGTAGCCTCTGCATGTGGGCGGGGGCTCTACCAGTTGAGCATAACGCCCCCTTGTAGGACCAACTTCAAGATTATGAGCAGTCAGAGAATCAACATCTTCTGGGATATTAATATTTCTTTTTGAACGTGAAACCCATTTCTGAAATTAATGTAATATCTAAAAGGAAACTGCTGAAAGGGAGCTAATTTGGTACATGAAAAACTAAGCGGATTATATTCTACTTTTACAGTAATGTTCAGACCTGAAGTAGGACTGATGTTTGAATTTGTGAAAACTGAAAGGCACAGCAGGTCTTCAGCTATATGTGGAAATTTTCTACCTGTTGAAAATAAATTGTGTGAATTATGTACCACAGGCACATACTTGCTGTCCTGCAGGTTTTGGATGTTTCCTACTGCAGCACATCTGAATCAGTTAATGGATCAAATGCTTGGGCAACACTTTGACAACAAGCTACTAAAGGGAGCCATTTACTAAGGATAAGTTTCTTTTTTTTTCAACCTGGACCTTGTTTCTAGGAGTTTATACGTGCACTTACTCCCCAGTAACATTTCTGTATCGCTCTGACTCCTACGTGAGATATTTAGATTTTTTCGCGATCAGCGTATGTCCATATAATGGGAGGAAGCGGGGCAGCCAGACCGGGCCTCTATATAAGGCATTATCTGCCGCAAAACTCCTTTAATTTCATCAACACGTACTAATGAATGAACAAACGAACGAGTACCATTGACGCCACACTGACGTCACAGTTCAGTGGTACTCGTTCGTTTGTTCATTTCATTAGTAAGTATTGATGAAATTAAAGGAGTTTTGCAGCAGATAATGCCTTATATAGAGGCCCGCTCCCATTATATGGACATACGCTGATCGCGAAAAAAAATCTAAATATCTCACGTAGGAGTCAGAGTGACACAGAAATGTTACTGGGGAGTTAGTGCACATATGAACTCTTAGAAATAAGGTCCAGGTTGAAAAAAAGAAACTTTCCTTTAAATCAGGTGCGTTGAAATAGCAAGACATCTAAAACCTACAGGATTGTGGCCCTGGAGGACAAAAGCTGGACACCCCTGTGATAAGGGACTGATAAAATCAAGCCTGTTATTATCTGTATCTCAGCTATTTGAAGGGAGCCATTCACTTGGAAGTTCCTAAACATCACTTACATTTTTATGAGGGGACCCTATAAAAGGTAAAAGAAAACAATAAGAACTGATTTATTGCCAATGTCACTTTGGATATAATGGGTCCATTAGGTGTATTGCTCTTCTGTTGTTTTTAATATCATCCCTTTCTACTTAGAAACTCTCTGTGCTAGAGAACACTTCACTTCAGCTGTAGTGTGAATGTAGAGGATTCTCTCTTATTTTAATTTGTCTCCCGGTTTGATAGCGTTTGTCTGCATTACAGTCGTGCTTGCAGTGATTA
Organism: Atherinomorus stipes; assembly: GCA_023101725.1. NCBI lineage: Eukaryota > Metazoa > Chordata > Actinopteri > Atheriniformes > Atherinidae > Atherinomorus > Atherinomorus stipes. Next base: position 1,039,879 of record JALJCO010007127.1, read on the forward strand.
GTCTCCAGCAGAGTCTGAATATTAATCAGTCACCAGTGTACAGTAGAGGTAGTGTGGTCTAATATGTCATGCAATAAAGCATATTAATGATGGTTCATTGCTAATGCAGCTAATTATAAGCAGTGTCTGACCAACAGTTTATCATTTCACTCCTCACTCGGCTTGACATCTATGTTATCAGAGATCCAGGAGGATCTTGTTATCTCTGTTTACAAGATGGTAACTGCCGCTGACACAGGTTGTCCATCCTGAAAAGCTTTGCTAACAAAACGACCACAGAAATCTTGGAGATTCACATTTAGAGGAATAACACAAACGATACAAAATCCTGCAAAATAATTAGAGACAAAATAGTTTGCTATCAGATTTGGAGAAGTAGTTCAGTGCATGCAAACATTTATTCAGTGTAGTGTTAGATTTTAAAACAATAAATAATTTTTGCATGTACAAAGTACAGAAAAATGCATTTTTGTTCAAATCTTTACAAGATAGAATTTTTTTTAAAGGAATCAAAGTAGCATGAAATCGAGCCAGATTAGGAAGTAACTACAGAATGGAGGCATGTGAAGCATGTCTTCATGGTTAAGTCAAAGGGGAACAACACTGCTGCCCTCGCAGAAGTGAGGCTCATCCTGTTATTAAGGAACCAGAAAGTAGAAGAGTTGTGGATGAAACCTGTTCTCTGTACATGTTGGCAGCTTCAGGCTGCAGAAGACAAACAGTAATACTGATGAGACCAGAGACAGCAGGAACGGTAATTATATACTACTGCCCCTCGGGGGCTTTCTCTTTCACAGCTTCACCATCACACGGTGCAGCAGAAAGGCCAAATGGATGTTTTATGTCTATGACTGAATATTTATTATCGTCTATAATTCAGGTTGTTCACTTGCTGTGTACAATTTATTAATTCTATGTGTACATACAGTATACATCATATGTGTTTATATCTGGATTTTACTGCATAATTGTAGCTTAAAAATCACCGAATTAGATGCTTTGTCATTCTTTGCTCAATCACCACAGTTTTTTTAAAGGAGCCAGCTCATCTGCTGAGTGAAACTGATAAAAAAAAATCTTTATTATACTTTATTTATGACATCAGGACAAGATGAGATGTAGGAAAACAAAACTTCTTATCTTGTTGATCTTTCTATTAATGTTCCCTAAAGTCTGAAGAAAGCAATCAAGAGCATTCATATTTCAAAAATCTAATTAAAACAGAAATATATCTACATTCTGAGTTTGTCTTATCACAGATTAAGTTGAATGTGTTGCCACAATGTGGGAAACAAATGTGGCAGCCAGTCCTAACCAACAAGCTCCCTGACCATCACCAAACATTCATGCACATTTTAAGTGTTGTCGGTGCTGGAGGGAAGGTGGGTAGTGTTTTGCCCAAGGACACAGCACGTGGAGTGGGATGAAGCAGGATTTAAGCCACCAACCTCCAGGTAGAGCAGATACTGTACTTAAGGACAACCTGCGCAAGTCCATTTTGCTTGGGGCCCCATAATTCCTTAAAACGGCCCTGCTTGCGAGTGTGCTATCAGGGTGAGTGTGAGACTCAGTCCGACAGTCACAGTACATCCACGCACTCGTTACTTTCATCTGTCTCTGGTGAAAGTTTGTAAATAGTTTGTGAATAATAAGGCAGATGTTGGCAGTGACACTGAGCTCTGTGTCACTGCAGCTCGGCACACAGTGTCCACTGACTGCAATCACTGTTGAAACTTTAGTTCTCTCAGCTGTGTGCTGCCAATGTGTGGCGGGCTGAGTTGGCACGTTGCCAGGTCTGTTCTGATGCTGCATTTCAGCCTAACCTTTCACTAAATTAATCCATTTTTTCTTAATCTCATTGTTCCGGATGTCGACATTATAAACAGACTGCACAAGTACTGCAAATTCTGGCTTCCAGGAAGATACATCGCTGGTGTCTAATCTGAGAGTACTACATCTTATAGGCCCATTTACATTTGAGTGTTAGAGGTGAGGCCACTTTTATTTGTGTATTTCCTCTTCTTACTGAATTGACATGAAAGCATTTAAATCAATATTGAACAAATCAATTTTGAATCGAATCACATCTCACAAAATCGAAATTGAATTGAATCATGATGAGGTTCCTAACAACACCCAGCCCTAATCATGACTGGCAAAAGTCATGCTTAGGGCTGACATACCACATACGTTTACATGAGGTATGTCACCTCACATTTTTGAGCAATAAAACATCTGAAAATGAAACATGGTTGCCATTTTGTTGTTTGTATGATCTAATGTGACCTCAATCCATACAACGTAAATAATGTGCACAGCACCCCCCACAGGTCAGGAGGTGAATTGATTCAGAGCATGGGCTTTATGCATAACTCAACTACTTCCTGAACTTACAGTAAAGAGCTCCTTTGTTTCCTGTCTTTCATTACTAGATAAATTGATTAATCCAGGTGTGCCTGACCTCAGTAACCACGACAGCAATGGCCAGACACCTGTATTAATCAGTTTCTCCAGTAATTAAAAACAGGAAACAAAGGAGCTGGCTTAAGTTCAGGAAGTAGTGAAGTTGTGCATATAGCCCACCATACAGGGAGATGTTATGATGCATTGATTAATCAATATGTTTACCCACCCCTAGTCATACTATACCTCATTCCACTGTGTCATGAATTTATGATACTGACCTGCTCTAAGTCCTTAATAGAGAAAATAAACTTACTTTTGATCAGATTTTAAAGTTTCTTTGAGCCCTGTTGGGATTGTTTTAATTAATTAGATCAAAGTAAGTGAAGTTCAGAACATTTACACATAAATTATAGATATTAATTCACTGAAAAGAATTTTAACATGCCTGAGAAAGAAGCTTTGTCTTATAATGGAGTGCTTTTAGCATCCTTTAATAGCATAACTTACCTTAGTTCATCTGTTTGACTTCAAAATGTTGATTTCCAGCAACAACCATGCACCAGAGGGCAGTATGCCGCTGACTGTGCCTGACCTTCACATGGGAGGTGAAGCGGTGGGGCCTTGAAGTTGCCTAAGTGACAAAATATGTACAGGAATTAATGCGGGTGAATAATAGTCTACGTTCATGATTCAAACTACACTGTGAATGTTGTAGTCTAAGTGGGATGTTGCAAACTTTAAAAAAGCGCTTTCTTCTTCTTTCTTTTTTTTCAAACAAATCCACCTACTGCTTCAGTATGGCACTAAGCAGCCTGGCTAAACAGCCAGGAGCTGTGGCTTCCTGGCCTGTTATGTTCCTTTGTTGGGGCACATTTCTTCTGGTCCTGTGCATCTGAAGAGGAACAAAGGATTAGGAAGGACTTATACCCCTTTCTTTGCTTTAATTACAAGGACCACCCCTCTTCATCACGCCTCATCTCCCTTTCTAACACTCCTCAAAGCTAGGCTCTGACCCCACTGGAATGCTTGGCTCCAAAGAAGCAGATTCCACCCCCTCAAGCCTTGCCACCAATGATACAGTGATTTGGGCTTACAGCTCCATGCTCCTTTGTCTTGCTAAGCCTCTTAAAGAGACCCTGATGCTGCATTCAGATGGTCCTCCTACTGTTGAGGCTGACTTCTTATGCTCTGAAGTTAATACTCAACTTTATTTTGTGTAGTTTAATCCAGCAACACATGCATTTGTTGTTTTATAGTAGGGAAAATGTTTTACTAACACACAGTTCTTAATTGCAATGTCCATATCTTATGGAAATAGTCAGCACGTGTTTGGTTTTGGTTCTAAATATGAAGGTACAGACAGCAGCTTGTTAGCTTGTTGTAAAAATAGGGAAGAAATAGTCATTCTTGTCATGACCCTGTATATATAAAAATACACAATATTTAAATACTTAAATATTCTGACCCTCAGAGCTCTGTTTAAGTGGATTGTTCTGCCAACAGGAGACAGATCAGTTGTTTCTCCTACTTTTCCATCTTTAATAACTGATTCCTGAATATAGCTTTATGTTTGGTGCAGCTAGAGAATAGCATCATTTTCACTTTCAGCGTGGGATTATTTAATTCTTTCACTGTGCCATATGTCACATGTTTGACCCTGATGTCTCTGTTTCTCTTAAACAAGACAGTGTTAATATGAGTCAGCATATTTTCTCTGAGACCTGGGGTCAATGTCATCCTGCATCATCCTTCATTGCATATTTATTACTCAACACATAGTCATGTTTTCTCTTTTCCAGGGTCCTGTCCTCTGGGCTCCATGCTTTGCGAGAATGGCAGGTGCTTCAGTCCAGAGCAGAGTTGTGACTTCACAGATGATTGTGGAGATGGCACAGATGAAAAGGATTGTGGGATTTCCTGCACCTTCGAGAAAGGTCGCTGTGGCTGGAAAAGCTCTCTGGCTGATAATTTTGACTGGGCACTGGGTACTGGATCGGTCCAAAGCATTCGGCCTCCATATGATCACACACTGATGGATGAAACTGGTAAATGTTTATTACTCATACTGCTACATATAATTAACTTAAACTATTTAAACTCTCAGTCTTAAAACAAACTGTTTTGAATTATTATTGTTTATAATTTACCCAGTTCAGCTTCCCCTCTGGCAGATTTTCTAAATGGAATAAAAGTTTCTCACCTTTAATAGCCAAATTGCAACGGTAGCTCTCCACAGTGTTTAATTCAAGGTTCAGACAAAATCAATGAGCTGTTTCACAGTATGTGAAAGTACAGCAGCAGAGCATACGAGTGATTGATGCACTGCTGAAATTCCATTATACAAGGTGCATGGTAAGGGGCTATATGCATGAATAAATAAACACAAATGCAAATTTGCTTACAAAGAGCTTTTAAAGAGGTGCTTCATCCAAGCACCTTGAAGGTAAGTCTGAAAAGTTAGATCCTGGCTGATTCTGAGAAACATCCGGTTACGATGAGTCAGTACTGCAGCAAGTAGGCAGAAAAAGCAATGGAAAATCATGATATCTCAAAAATCAATCAATTATTACAACTGTTACTCCAGAGTCCTGCTGTAGCTGCTCTGTCAATTACTTATTTGCAAAAACTGAAGGTTATTTATACAGTAACATATCTAAAGTTGTCCGACACTTTTGCAATAAAATACCCGTGTTTTGCCAGTTAAATGATTTTTAAGTAAAAATGTGAACATATAAAAGTTTAATTGTACCTTAAACAACCAATGGTAAACACTGATGCTGAGGACAAGATTAAATCATTTTTCATGAAGATAACTTAAATCTGGGATGGGAATACTGAGGAAAGGACCTATAGAAATAAGCATACTTAAAGTAAAAATACAGACCACGTTAAACCTAAAAAAGTGTTGATTTAAGGAAAACTTGCTTGTGCTAAAAGTCATGAATATAAAAATCAGCAGATTTTATGAGAAAGGAAAATCTCTGATGTTATTGATATGGGCATTTTAGACCATTATTACAACATATTTGCACTTAAACAAAGACACATCATGGAAAATACTCTTTAATTTTGCCCTCTGCAAAAAAGATTTTAACTTAACTGGATAACTTTGAGTTTTTTCCCTGAGTCAGACGGCAGTGAGAAATTGGAAGATGTTTCCAAGATTACAAACTGACCCCTGTCCCTCACTTCCCTGACATTATCTCCATGACCTTTCTGTAGTAAATGTCAGTGCCCTCTTTTTACATTTCTCCTCTTTTCTCCTACTTTAGGTCATTTTGTCTACTTGGAAGCAACACCAGTGGGACTGAAAGGCGACAAAGCTCATATAAGGAGCTCAGTTTGGAAAGAGTCGAGCCCAATCTGCAAACTCTCCTTCTGGTACTACATTTCCCATAAGGCCTCAGGGACCATCCGGTTACTTATCAAGGTAAACCTGTTTTGATATGTTTGCATAAAACTGTAATGACAAGAAATTATTCCAGTTTAACATAGTTTATGACCTCTTGCCCTTGTCAGTCATGGTTACTATGGTTACACTCAGTCAGAATTAAAGGCTTGCTATCCTCAGTTATGTTAATATTGACACTAATCACGTCATATCAGCTCTGCTGTTGGTGGCTTTGGTAATTTGATTTTCAAAAAAAGGGAGCGAGAAGATGTAGCTGTCAGTCTTGTCACTAGTGTTTGATCTGGGGTGGACAAGAAAGATGGGGGTCACAGTCACCCCCTCCACCCAGAGCGGCCCCACCCTACCATCTGGGCTCAGTCCACCCCTGTCATTTATTAAAGCTTCCTACTCGTGATGCATCTAATTTGTGTATGCATGGCTCAGGAATTCAAACTGCTGCGTTTTTGCTGAATAGATTCACCTGCCTGTATCCTGTCCGCCTTTTCTCAACTTCATTTAACTTTGTCAGGTTGATTGAGGGTCAAAGTGTAGGTACTGAATCATTCGTCCTTGTAGGAAGACTTGGTCTTTTATGAGCAGCAAACACACAGTTCTTACTACATTCTTGTGTGTGTGTGTGCTGCTACTTCCAAAACAGGTCAACAAATTATCATGGATTTTTTTTTCCCCTCATATTGCCAGAAGTAAAATCCTGCCTTGCAAAAATTAACATATGATTACGCCTGCAAAAAAACTGACACTGATGCAGTCTAATACTGGTCTCACTAACAAGTCGATGCAGCCAAAGCATAATAATGCTTATTCCTCTGTGTAGTGCAGCTACTTAGTAGTCACTGAATCACAGCGTTAAAGTGGGTGACAAGTTTCTATAATGAACACATGCACTATTGTTGATTTTTAGTTTTGAAGAGAGGAAGTAAACATGACTGTCTTTCCTTTTTGGGGGAGAAAACATCAGTTGAATATCAACTTAATAACTGTGCCTGGACACTATAGTTGCTATCTCATGCACCACTCATACACTTACATCATTTATGAATATGGAGGTTGTATGTATTGATGGATGCTGTTTTTAATTACACAATACTCAGTTATTGATTCTACCTTGCAGCCTGATCCAGACAGGATCTTAGAAATTCAAATGATGGGATTTGCCAGGTTTTTCAGTCAGGCCCTGTAGCTCTGAGATTGATTATATGACTTTCTGAGAGGCAGATGATGATAAATGTATGTGGACTGTTTTACATGTTCTACACTCTCACATACGGATGGAAAATGGAAAATTTACCCTTTTCTGAAGGTCAGCTCTCATTTAAATGACATTGAAATGAGGCAGTGAATCCTTTATAAAGAGAGACAGGGAGGGTGGTAGTTTCACAAGTCCTCATAAGAGAGTAAGTGATGTGTGTTGTCATTGTGTGTTTGTGAGAGAAACACAAGGAAAATCAATATCTGACTCCCATTTCATGTCGCAATAGCTTCCCATTACACATAAATAATGTCAGGAGCATACATGACCTCGCAGGTTCAGAAACATTAGCACTTACAGATTATGTTTGCATTGTGCTAAGAGCTATAATATATCATTTTATAGCCTTGATGTTTCCTTGTATTCAAGTTGCTACATGAACACAAATAAGCATTCACAGCTGCAAAGGCAGACTTGAATAAACACACACTCATGCATTCTACAAGTACAATTAACACAGCGTGAGCTATCTTTAAAGGCTGATTTACGTACAAAGGGAGTTATGATAATGACACCAGAGATGCAGCAAAGATGGAGGGGATTACATTTACCTGGTAAAGGTTTACCGTGAAGAAAACAACAGGCCTTTTTTATTTCACCTGGCAGGTAAATTTTCTCTAACAGTTACGTTACAGAACTAACTATTAATTAGCGTTAACAATTTATGAACTTACATGTTCAGGATGAAAATGACAACCTCTGCAGGGCTTTTTGACCCCTTTGCTACTTTCACCTTCATCCCGCTTTGTGTTTTGTCCGCTTGAATTTTAGAAATGTAAGGCAAGGAAGATGCTACTTCTACAGAGGGCAATCAAGCTGGCAACTCCCGAGCGATGTGAATGGACCAGAAATCTTACGTTAGCATGATAATCAGATGTTAATATTTTGTCCAGGACTCCCTTGGAAAATAGGTTTTTAATCTCAATGGACTTTCCTGGAAAAATAAGGGTTACATTTAAAAAAAAGAGAGATAAAACTATTTATTTATGTGAAATATATATTGTAAAATTAATGCTTTTATTTTGCACCCCTCTAGTCGTTTTGTAGATGTATTATTGTTGAGAAATTGCTTTGATGGTGGTGGTGGTGGGGTGTCATTTACATATTGCTAACAGTAACAGATATAGACAACATCCAGAAATCTCTGTAGCTATACAGGGTACAAGAGTCAAAATCATTGGTCATGGTCTTTAGGCCTCACTGCATGGCCTAAGGAACAGAGGTGATTCTCAGCACAGTTTGTTGCTCGCTTGCTTTATATAGTTAATTAATTCATTTCTTATTCATTTATCTACAAATGGGAACTACATTTCTATCATACAAAAACTAAAAACATGTAAAGACCAAAATCCAGACATGCCGAAGCTTTTTCTGGCTCCATGCCTCTCAGAAGGTCAAAAGTCAGCATCTATGATGGTACATGTGGGCATTAGTTCACATGGCATGTGGAACCTTCTCATCTGTGAAAACCCCATTAATGCTGATGCTGAATGACATATAGGTTTGGAGCTACATTATGCTGCCATCCAAGTGACATTTTGTTCATAGCTCCTGCTTATCTCAGGAAGACAATTCCACTTTGCAGAAATGACAGCAGCATGGCTCTGTGGTAAGGTGCTCTACAGTCTGACCTGTCTATAATAAAGACCTGTCATGTACTGAAAGCATTTGGGAAAGTTTATGGCCTCAATAACAAATGAGGCCATAAACTGTTGAACACTTTCAATGGTAAATATTGCAGAATTTTATACTGGCTTCTTTTTTTCAGAGTTCTTAATGTTTTACAAAGCACCCATTCAGACATTCATAAACTGGTGCTTTCTCCTCTACATGCACACACCGATGGCTGTTTGGGAGACAGTGAGTTCAGTGTCTTGTTTCTATTTTACTATTAAAAATTCTTCTCTTCAGCTCTTTAACACTTACAGATTGTTGTTAAAAGACAAGGTGATGCAACCAGCTCTAAACATGCGCACTCTGGATGTTTTTTGATTTATAAAAAAAAGTGAAACAATGTCTTAAAAGGGAAAAAGACAAGCCTGTATAGGCATGTAAAGTATTAGCTTTTTTTTTTTTTTTTTTTTTTTTTTTTGTCTTGAATGAAACCACTTGCCCTGGCTTTGTCAGAGCTCATAAACATTTTCTTATTTTTTTCATATAGGCAATACATAACTTTGTTGAGTAAGTAAAGTAAGTAAATCAGGCTGTTTGTTCACCGCAATGATAGACGTGTTTTAAAAGAGCCAGCTAAAGGGAATTACTAGATTTTCTACATTATGATCATATATGATCATCCACGATGTTGTGGGCTTAAATGTAGCCTGGTATTATTGTGAGTCAAACATCTGCCAGCAAACTAAGGGAGCATATTCTACCCAACTCAAATGTGGAATGACAGCACAAATTATTTTGGCATGTTCTGGATTTGAAGCATGTCGCAAAAACAGTAATGATATTCCTTCCGTATTTTGACATTTTCTGACATGGCAAATTAAAAAGAAAGGAGGATGCACTCTGAATTGAAGGTGAGCTGACAGGAAAACAGTTTCCAGCTGCTCTATAAAATGAGAAAGCCATGAATACAAATTGGATTTTAGCTCAGTGGAACATTCAGAATGTGGTTAAAACATTTGGAGATTTCAGTGAGCAATAAAGGACATATTTTTTTTGTGATGACAACTTTGTTTCTTTGTTGTTTTTTTTTCTCCCTTCTGGATGCTTCCCAGGGTGGGGGGCAGATAAAATTTTATTATTGTATATGCACTATTCACTTGGAGCAAACTACGTTTATATTTTTGCTACTCGGACTGCAAACTCAGGAAATGAAGCTTTAATTTTGATCCAATTAATGCCTCAGCTGATATGCCAAACCCACATCAAGTGTGAGCTGCGGGTGCCCGCATCATTCACGTCTATCGCTCTTACACTGCTTTTATAGATCGAGCCTTTACTCAGAGACATAAATCTGGATGAGTCCTGCTGTAACGCTGTCTATTAATCTATGCTGTACTCTCGCTGTAACAAGATTATTTCAAGCCAGGGCTCTACAAGCAGGGGAGACAGCCTGTGCAAGCCTCACCCAAGGGTGCATTTTAATAGGCTTTCAAACTGCAGAGTAGAATGTGACATTGCTTGTCCTTTGGTGCTCAGTACACTAGACCAGGACTTCTTACTGCAGTCAAGCCTCTGGTTGCAACTTTAAGTACAGCACGTGTGATATATAATCGTTTAAGAACACACACTGTGTGATGCGTGCTCAGCTGCATCCAGAATCCTACACTTATACAAGTCGACTCATGAAGTCAAGCAGGTTGGGTTGTAAAATCCATACAATGCACTATTAAACACTCTGTGGTTTAACCACAAAGGGACTCTCCATATTGACCTGAAGCTTAAATAGATTTTTAACAATCACTCTCCAATAACCTCAAGCGACAAGTAGAGTAGAAGTATACGTGTGTGAGTCTGTGTGTGAGCACATAATTTCTACAAGATCTCAATAAGTTGGAGATGATTCATAATAAATCTCTTTCAGACCATTTTGTCAGTGCCGACCAACACATTGCTGGCAGGTTACTGTACAAGGCTTGTGTTCATCCCATCAGGGACTGGGACAACATTTGGAAACATTCCAGTTTAAAAATTGGAATGTTTCTAGTAAAGCTGGAAACAGAAGTCCTGTTTGTATGTTTGTGTTTCTATTGAAGCGTCTCCGTTACCTCATTATGTTCTATATCTGTTGGAAAATGACAGCAAATACCCACTTTAATAATAGAGAGATGGTGGTCAGACAACAATGAACCCATTTCACACATATTTGTACTCAGTTACAAAGTTATCATAGTTTATGGCAACTGCATTTAGGTTTTCATAATTGGATCGATAATAAGGCATTAATCGCCATACACCCAGGCTGAAAGGGACAAACAGTGACTCCAAACTAACTAATCCCATGTGTTTTGAGTCTTGCCTCTTTTGTGGGTCTTCTGTTACTTCTAGCTCATGTTTCTCTATGCAATTCTATTAAATTAATTTGTTTATTTTCTTAACTCCTTTTGATTTACATCTCTTTTGTATTTTTTTTTTAAATCCCCCTTTACATTTAATAGTAGTTTTACAGATGGTTTTCATTTAGTGTGTTGCAAATAGCATCTATTTGTGTTCATTTTTTGTTTTACTGCTTCGCTGTCCTCAATTTTTGTCTCCTTATGGTCATTATGCAACTCCTGTTTGTCAGTTTGAGTCTCTTTGTGGCAGTTTGAGTCTGTGATTCTAATAGTAGTCCTTCTGTGTGTCTTTGGTGTCTTTCAGTGTGTCATAGCTGTGGTTTTATCTGTATTTACACTGAGTTTATTTATTTTTGTTTGCTGTGTATCTCTTTGTAGTTGACTTCATCTCTTGCATGAGATTCTGGTCTTTTTTTGATTCTACTTGTCACTGTGTGGCTCTCTTTGGTACTTGTATATTGGTTGTTTTGAGCAATTTTACATCTCTAAGGCTTTCTTGTTTTTTTGGTGTTGGATCACTGACATACCAACAAGAAAGGTCTTTGGAGTATACTCTTCTGTCTTTCTGCGCTCCCAAGCTTGTGCTTGGTAGGCCCGCTCAAGCTCCACCCACATTTTTTTTTTTTTTTTTTTAGAAAAAGGCCAATCAGTTGCTTTTATTTTCATTACTAATTTCAGGGTTTTGAGCCATTGAAATTGAAAAGGTAGAACATTCCCTTTAGTTTCAGTTCCTGAAAGTAGTCATGTTGATAGGGTTTTAAAAAATAAACACAAAAAAAATACCTTACATCTTGTGCAAAACACATATCCTTCAAAGAGAGATGTGTAATCATACATGTGTTTCTCCAAAAAAGCTAAACAGAGAAGCTATTCTTGATATAATGTGAAATATCTTTGTAAATGTCTCACTGATGCGCTTGAAGTGACATTAAAAACCGCAGGTGAAGTGCTGGCTTGTAGAGAAAAGTCACATTTCCTGTTTCAAAGCTGTATTAATCATGATTTAGTGCCTGGGAAGTACCATGGGAAAATGCAGAGTGGACTTACAGGAGAATATACTTTGGTTTGTCATGTAATGTGTTCCATATGTGGCATGAGAGAAATCCATTACCAAAAGTCTGGGAGAGCAGGCTTTCAGGCTGAAAAGCAGGTCTTGAAGGAACCATGCTATGCTAACAAGACTTTAATGACTCATCTTAGATGAGCCTACTTTTTATTGGCAGCACTTTGTTGAAAAGTAGTTTCAGGTCATTGTTCCTTCAAGTTTGTCTGTGTTGATAAGTGACTTAAGTGCTGAAGAATACATTTCAGACACAGCTCAGTGCTGTACTTTTCACTTGTTGTGACCTGTGTGTGAAATGACATGGTCCTCTTCTGCCATCTCTTTTCCAAAGACAGAGAACGATTTAATGGAGGTGTGGAATAAAACGGGGCATCAGGGGAACAACTGGAACCGAGCAGAGGTCCCTCTGAGGAAGCTCAGGAACTTTGAGGTGATTTTTGAGGGGATCCGCTCCAGAGACGTGAGCGGCGGAGCTGCACTGGATGATCTGGAGTTCATTGACTGTGCTCCAAGTAGGTGACATGAGCCAACTGCACACAGTTTAACAATTTTCCTTTTGACCAAACCCAGTTCTGTAGTTTTCATCATTTTCCAAATCATCCAATGGAGTTAAAGGTTGAATATGGAACATGGACAGAACAGCAACATCATGTGTGGTTGTGTAAACATAATGCCATTGTCAAACCCGTTAAAATTTATTTTATATTTATTTTCAGGCTAAATATAATTTTTTAGGAAATGCCATACTACCATTTTGCAACCCTCCAAACGACTTTTGAAGGTACCTATATATATTTTTTTAAATATCTTTTAATAAAAATGTTCTATATTCAAACTTTAAACTGAGGCCCATGGCTACAAAAGCACATTTGCACTGACTTCCTGAGATTATTGTTGTCTACATTTCCATAACTGAACAAAGTAAAAAACAAATTAACAGTGATCACAGGAGATAAAATCAGCTCTGTTTTTTCTTGAACAACCCTTTTGATTCCCCCATTATCTTCAATTCAGTTAATAACCCACAAGCTTATAAAGGCTATGGTGTTTATCATTTATGTGCTTGATTGTCTTTGTCTTTGTATGACTGTCCGCAAAGCTAATGTTAAGCGGTAAAGCAAAGTTGCTGCTTTTGGTGGTAATGTTAACCAAATATAAGGTTGGTGTATTCAATGGCAAATAGCAAAATAGAATTACAACCTTCCTACTGGGAAGAAATTTAGTATCCTATTAAGAAGTCAGACTTCCTGAACTGGATATAAAGCCTGGAACTAACTACTGGATGAGCTTCATGAGCCCTTTTTTGTCTTATTGTAAGTGGTTATTGGCTGCTGATGAGAATTTACCGCAAGTGCAAAAGAAAGATTTTGTTCTTTCAAATTTTGAGGAACAGCAAATGATTTGAAGTTAGGAGTACACGAAAATGAGGAGGATGGAGAACAATACTCTGGGCTAGTTGCTGTGACCTGTTTCTCCCCTGAAAATCTAAACGGCTCACTGAATGATGTTTATTGAGACCAAGGGGGTCTAGAAATATGTCATAGGGCCCCATAAACCCACCCCCATCCCTGGACATCAGTGATTCTTTGCTCTGGTCCAGTAAAGACTTGGTGCTAGTACCAGTTTTTCAGGGCTGGAGTCAGAGCTTTGACAATGAAAACAAAACAAATGGCTCCAAGTTAGTTTCTGGCTCCAACCCAGAAAAAGCCCACTTGAATGTTGCTTAATTGTTTTAAAGGTTATGTGTGAGCAACCTTGTGTGGTTTTTTACTCTCCTGCCTTCCTTCTGCATGGTTTATTTACTTCTTGAACCTCAGTTTAGGGAAGATGTAAACCCTCTCTTTAGTGTGGTGCATTCGACCCCCCATCCCTCTGGAACCATCACACATCATTAGCAAGTTCTCAAATCACCTCAGCTGAGACCTCTCAGTGCAGGAGAGCAGCTGTGAGCCTTTTGAACTAAAATGATCTCGGAGGGAGCTGACACCATGTTGAACACTTACAAAAAAATCCATAAATTCAGCAGGAAAAGCAGTCCCATTGATAGAATCCCTCGTTTATGTCCATTTTTTCAAAATTGACACAAGTCAGGTATGATCAATGAAAGTAAATGGCAAGAACGGGAGATGGAAAGGTCTTGAAGTTTTAGTCTCTAACATGGAGCACTGCGGAGAGTTTTACAAAAGCAGAAATCTCACCACCTGGCAAAGTAATCAGAACCGCTGGTATTCAGCAAACCTCTACATGTAAATTATAGATGCTTTGTGCACAAGGAGAGTATAAATCTTCTTATTTCTTCTTTTTAAATGATATGAAAGTAATTTTAATTTCACCAAACTTTTAAAAGTTTGTGGAAAAGATTTGTACTCATTTCTCGCCGACATATTTCTGAATGTCTTTTAATATCATTCCATCGATACAGGACTAGAAGTGGCTAAAAAAAAAAAAAAAAACTTGAGAGATACGTTCTGTCTATAGGAAGTAAAGGACATTAAACTTCTCTCCTACTCTCCTTCTTCTTTTATCAAAGTATTCCTCCAATAAGCTTCATAATTGAAAAGATTATGCTGTGAAATTTTTTCCATGATCTTTCCAGATGATAGTTGGGGTATGAAATTGATTCTATTACCAGAAAACTGAGGAAGTGAGCCTGAGAGCTCTTGTGTCTGGAAGGCAGAAAGTTTCTGTACGATGACAGTCACTGACAGACGCTGTTTGAAGTTAATGTCCAAGACAGATTCGCATTAAACAAGACCTGGCACAGAGCTGGACAACATGTGGAACCTTTCCTCTGCTCCGCCGAGGCCGTCGTCATCTTGAGTACACAAATATAAACACACTCACACAGGGACACATGAATACTGATCTTCAGTTGAGTGAAGACATGCATCAAAACAAGATGTGCAGCGCATATGAAACTTCAAATGCACAATAAAAATGAATTTTCAGTGGCAGATTTAACCTTGCTGACCTTCTGGAATGAAGTGCAACACAGTCCTCATCTCAGCCGTCATTAAATGGCTCAGCTTTTGAAGTCTGACAGCGTGCACACATCCACACAGATGTGTATGTTGTAGTTTTTTTTTATGTGCAGTCTCTCATCCACCTGATTTATTTTCCTTCCTCTAGATCGAGAAAGGAGGCGCTGATTTCCCCAACAAACCTTTGTCTGTTTTTTGTTTACCACCGTCTCTGCTGCCCATCTCACTTGATATGGGCAGCAGGACGGATATGTTTTAATGACACGGTTGTGCTTCATAACATTGTTTTTCCCAAAGCTAGATTCCATTTACATACGATTTAAAAAGGGGAGTAAAGGTGCCGTCTGTTGGGGCAGTGCTTATACTGTATGGGTGTCCATGTTTGTTTTAGGTGCAGTGGAGACAGAAAGTTGTCCTGCAGTCTCAGACTTTGTGTGTCTTAGCGGCCACTGCATTGAGTCCCACTTGGTGTGCGACAACAAGGCTGACTGTGCTGATGAATCAGATGAAATGGACTGTGGTGAGTCAAAATGGAAAAAAGTCCTCCTTTAGTAAAAGGAATGGATCTATCAGAGCAGAAACACAACTTTCAATCTACTTTTTCCTCCCTACATTTTTCTCTTGTAGTTCACATACTGGGCTCACCAGGTGCTTGTGATTTCAACATGCAAGACAAGTGGGAGGAGAGCTGCCAGCTCTCTCAAGACCTTGATGATGACTTTGATTGGAGGGTCGGTCAAAAGACAGAGACTCCAGGAGCTGGACCTGACACTGACCACAGCCCAGGTCTGTCCATCCTCTTTCAAGATACAAGTTTCCAAGTTAAACAATAAAATCAAGAATAACAACATTAACATCAGGACAGTATCAGTTGTCAGTTACTTTAAAAACCATAACAAATGTGTTTAATGGTATGTCAAGATCTGGTTAAGGTGTGGTTAGGTTAAAGCTCAAAACTTGATTGGTTGGGGTTATAAATGCTTTGTTTTGTGGTCACTGTTCCAAAAAACTGATGCTGACTGAAAAGAATTGGCACTGCGAAAAGTTTTAGGATTTCTCTACAGATCATTCATTGATCAATTTTTCAGCAGGACCTGTCATTTCCTTGACGATACAGTTTTGCAAGTCTCTAACTTTAGTGACAATGTGTTGCATTTATGAAGCAACTCAAGCTTAAATATAAATCTGATTCATTAGTTTGAAAGAGGTCATGTTATGATAATATTTTTTATTTTCTGCATGTTTTTATCGTTTATAGTCTATAAGGTTTTTTTTTTATCACCAAAGTTCAGACCAATCAATGTGATGCTGGAAGATTTTACAATAGAAGTAACAAAAGTTAACAAGTTTGCCTCATATTCACATACTGGCTTCACCTACATGCACTTACATTCACATGCACAACAATACTTAAGACAATGCCATGTAAACAGCATTTTTTTATCACTTTAACCTGAACAAAGTCATATTCAGAGACACTGAATTAAACTTAACTGAGGATGCTGATCTTAAACCAGGGTAATGAAGAGCTTAGTTGTACAGTAAATTTAGAAAGAAACAGAACTTGATAAAATGTTTAGTGAACATACAGTATCAGTCAAGCTGCAAAATGACTTGAGTTGGGAATGATACAGTTACAGATTTGACGGATTTTCGACATATTACCTTCTTCCTCATAGGAAGATTATTTGAGAGAGGGTAGCCTAGTGGTAATGTCACGGCTTGAGTTCCCAACACGGCACTCAGGTGAACACCATGGACATCTGAGCAAGGCCCTTAGCTTCCACCAACTGCCCCCCGGGCACTTAAATTGGCTGTCCACTGCTCTCAGGTTCTGAGATGGGTTAAATGCAGTGAAGGAATTTCCTAATTGGCTCTCTAATTTGGGATTAATAAAGTGTACGTCATTATTGTGATTAAACGTTTTCATGACTCCATAAAGCACTTTTGGGTAAGCATTATGATTTCATTTAAATATTAAAGTAAAAAATAAAAATGATACAACCTAAATGAGGGCTGCACGGTGGCGTGGTGGTTAGCACCACAGCTTCATAGTAAGAAGGTTGCTAGTTTGATTCCCAGCTGGGGAGGGGGTATGAACTATTCCAACAGTGGCCTTCCTGTGTGGAGTTGGCATGTGTCTCCCCGTGTATGCGTGGGTTCTCTCCGGGTACTCCAGCTTCCTCCCACCATCCAAAGCATGTTAGGTTAACTGGTCACTCTAAATTGTCCCTAGGTATGAATGTGAGCGTGAGTGGTTGTCTGTCTCTCTGTGTTGGCCCTGCGACAGACTGGCGACCTGTTCAGCGTGTACCCCGCCTCTTGCCTGATAGTTGCTGGGATAGGCTCCAGCAACCCCCGTGACCCTGAACTGGATAAGCGGTACAGAAAATGACTGACTGACTGACAACTTAAATGAGACTACATTACTGATTCCAGCTGCAACCTTCACATTTACAGCCACCTGATTATTGCAATGTTGCTGCACCACGGCTTCACTGGAAAGTAAAAAAAAAAAAAAAACTACCAGTGACCACTATCTTTAAATGTAATGACGATAAAGTGTTCAAGAACGACAGCTGTAATGAGCGAAACAGCATTTCTTCATTAAGTCATTTTCTCACAGGCGTACAACCAACTAGCACTGATAACCCTTCTCTCTGCTGGGAACTCTCAGAACTCTAACATGGTCCTTTTTCTTTTTTTAAAATTATTTTATTTATAAAAAAAAAAAAAAATAAAAAATTTATAAACTAATTTAAAAATAAAGCAAAACAAAAAAACATGGTCCTTTTGCTGTTAGCAGTGCTGTCTGACTAAAACTAAAACTGGTAACAGGCGCTTTGATTAAACGCGCAACACTATAACAGTGCCATACATTTCATCAAGATTACTTACTTAAAGGTTTTTCCAAACTTTTGACAGTGTACGAGTGTACATCCATCTATATATCTGAGCGACTCTCTCCCCTCCCCCCCCCCGTTTGCTTTCTTCCGTGTCTTTTTTGTGAAATATTAATAATGCTGTCAGAAAAATGCTTTCTCAAAATTAGGAACAAACATCCACTGCGTCCTCCTGACATCCTCCATGTTTTCAACTCTCAAGCAGCTCAGTGCAACGCCTTTGTAGTCACAGCTTGTCAGATGGGAAGCAGGAGCCTCAGAAGACCATGAGAAAGCAGGGTTAATAAAGCATCCCGGTGAATATCAGTCTGAGTCAAACTGAGTTTAACAGAACTGGCCTTGTTTATGTTGTGTGCAGCTTTGCTTTATTCTAAAAGAGGCAATGTAAATGTTTCGCATCTTGTCTCTGTATTTGAACGAAGTAATTATTTTACAATAGCTGACGAGGTTTGTTGATGCGCTCTTTGCCTGCTGCATGAAGCTTGAAAAACAACTCCTACTGGTGAGAGAACGCGCTCGTGGACAAAGATTAACAGCATGGAAAGAATGTTATCACAGATTTTCATAGGGGTATAATGAAGCAGTTTGAGTAAAAATTTAGGGACACACTGTTTATTGTTATGCTAAATGATGACTTTCTTACTTTTATGACTGGCTTAACTGTTTAAAAGGAGGACTTGGCATTTAAAGCAAAATTTCTGTGATTTCCAACCCATTTTACAAAGGAAGTTACAGTTTGAGCTGCAAATTTCTGACTTTTGTGCATGTGGTTGAAATCCCTCTTGATAGTGCATTTGATGCATCATGTTTCCCTCATACACTGACCATAAACTTGAGGGCAGTTCCACATTTTTTCATGGATGACAGTGCAGCTGTAACTCCTCTTCATAATGACTGTCAGTGTAGCCACTTCTTATTGGTCAGTTGAGTGTATTGATTGGAGGGATGAATGTGGTCATTCAGAGCTGGATGGACTTATGATCTCACTACAAAGCAGATCGATAAACCTGACCATCTGTAACACACACACATAACGGCACAGAACAAGGATGGCGGTCCTGCAGACATGGTTACATTATCAGATGATGGAGTAGTATCTGCGTGCCTTGAAGAATGATTTCACAGGCTGTTGTTTGGTTTTCTTTTTCTTTGTCACAGAAGAGGGATCCAGCATTGTGGGTAGAAACTAAGTTTTCTGCATACTCTGGTTTGTGATGACCCTTTAACTCATGTGGAAAACTTCCACTTTGTTCTGGCTTCACATAGATGCCATCTCATCACCAAGCTGAGGAAAGACTGCAGCGTTTGGCTGCCGGCTACAATCTTCAAAAAGACCATCTTCTGTCTAAATATCATGTATATTGGAACTTACAGAAGAAAGTTATTAGATTTCTTTCCTGCAGTAAAAATTAAATTGGATGGTTGAGATGTGGATTTTCCTATATGATGTTAATTCGATCATTCTTCAAGCGGAAATGTTTAAGCTATCCGTTGCATAAATGAAAACACATCTTTCCTTAATTTATTTTCATAGGTGGAGGAGGAAACTTCTTGTACATACACTCAGCCACTCAAAGGGAGGGTGAGGTTGCCAAGATGACAACCAGGAGTTTATTTCCTGCCAGTATCGGCCTGTGTCACCTGCGTTTCTGGTACTTTATGCACGGCTCTGAGAGGATGGGAGCACTGAAGGTGATCTCATCTCAACATTTCCATAAATGATTCAAAGGCTTTTTTCCTGTTTTTATCAAGCATCAAACTTTAAACTGTGATATTTTTACTGTCATTTGCCATCAGAAGATCCATCATAGCCAACCTGAGTTCTTATTTTGGATTTGTCAGAAATTTCTGTCCTGTTTTGTTCAGCCTATCACCACCTTATGCTCTGCTTGCTGTCAATCAGTGGATACCCACAGGAGGGTATAAAAGTCTCTGCCTGCAAATAATTCATCAAAGCACATCACTTTACAATCTTAATTATCATATCTACCTTTTCAAGTCTTTTTCAGGTGTTTTTGCTGGCTTGATTAATTTCAAAACAATAAACAACAAACTAATGCTAAAAAAAAGTGATTAGACAGGAAACATTCTACATGTAGCCACAAAAGTACTAAGAAATTTACTGTAACTTAGAGCAAAACGAAATTTAGATCATCCATCCAGCCAGATATTTTAATTTATTAGATTGTGATAAGCTGGAGTGTATTCCAGCTGATATGAAGGAGGAGGACAGGTCTAGAGAGGTTCCCAGTCCACGGCACAACCATACAGGCCCGCACCCACAGCTAATTTAAAATCACTGACCCCAGCTTTCTTATCTTTGGACTGCACGAGGAACCTGGAGCAAGAGGAGAAAATGCAAATGAAAAACCTCAACCGACCAGCCGGTTCAGCCCAGAACCTTCCTGCTGTGAAGTGATACTAACTGTGCTAACTATCAGTATTTGGCCCCATTTTCATGTGTGATAAAGCAACATTTAGGAATTCATGCCTGAAATTCAATTTTATTATTTATTTTTTCCCACTAAAAATAATTTAGGTACCATTTTAAAAGAGAACCAAGTAAATTTAATTACATATTCTCAAAATGATTTATGAATTATATTTTAAAAATCTGTACTTGACATTTTCAAGTTGGTTCAAATGAGGGAAAACTGCAAACTACATGGAAAAAAGCAAAAAAAAAAAAAAGCAGCATGTTTGATTGCAGTCTCGTACTGAAGTGTCCGATCTTTTCTTTTTGTGCCTGTATGTTTCCTGAGAGGCAAGTAGATTCTTGTATTGACAGTAATCTAGGTTTATGATTATCAAGGCCAGCACTGTACGGTCACAGCAAAGCTAGTGAGATTTCAGAGGGAAGATAAACACTTCTGTGACCTATGTTTGACATCTTATCTTTTAATACAGAGCAAACTATACATCACTACATACAAATCCTACAGTAATACTGCTTTTGCATGAAAATTTTATTTGACTAATTCTTAAGTCAAAGAATGGGCCCCAAAAAAAGGAATTTATGTCCAGTTTTGCAGCAAATATCCAAAATAACAGTAAGAATGTCTGGAAACCTGAGACAAAGTGGACAATCTGACAAGAAATTAAGACTAAGAGGATTTAGGAGAGCAGAGGGGCCAGAAAGACCAGGTGATGCTTTATTTTGAGCAAAACAGGTGAAGTTTGAGATGAAACAACTGGAGACTTAGAAGTGCTGAAATACTGACATTTAAACCGTTTTAAATAATTTTAAATTCACGGTTAAAGGACAGCAGTAGATCAACATGTCTCCTAAACTCACCAGGTCTATACTGTCGGGTCCAGTGGTGCACGTCTGCTGATGTGGGCAACCACAGGTAACCATGACAAACAGTGGACCTACGCGAACGTCATCCTGTCCAACACAGCACCTTTCAGAGTGACCTTCCAGGCAGAGGTGGGTGGAGACATGTGGACAGACATCGCCCTGGACGATATCTCATACACTGCAGAGTGCATGGTCGGAGGTAAAACACATCGTTTGTTTTGGCCTTTTTGCACTTCTGTTTTGTTTTCCATCATTTTCTCTCCTTTCAGCGCTCTCCTCATTTTTTATTTCATTTCCTCCAGTTTTCACCTTCTCCTGCTTCCCCCATTTTTCCCACAATTTCTGTGCTCCATCATCTTCTCTCCTTGCCTCAGTTTCCATATAAACAGTGTGGACCCTCTGGGGGAAGTGTATTGAGTTAATGGAGCCTGTTGCCCTGCAGGTCCATATAATTCACTGTGGAGACTGGGTCAGTGCTGAGGGACAGCACAGAGGGCAATGGGGAGGAAAAGCAATTACATTTATTTTGTGTTGTTTCCTCTTCTCCACCACCCAACTCTTCCTTCACCCCTAAACTGCTTCTTCCACTAACTTCTGATGAGGCAGATTTTGTGATCTTATCCTCTGAGTGAAAATCTCTCTCTGTGAATGACGCTTACTGTCTGCTGCATGAACAAAAATTAATAGGTGATTCAAGGTTTTGTGTTTAAATGTTTTAATTATTTGAATGTACCCCCACCTCAGGACCAGTGACTCCCCAGCCTCTGACCTGTGCTGTGGATGAGTACCAGTGTGCACATTCCTTTCAGTGTATCCCAGAAAGCTGGCGATGTGACAAAGAGCCGGATTGTGCAGATCGGTCTGATGAAGAGCAATGCCCAACCTTGATACCAGGAACTCTTCCTCCTCAGGATCGTTGTCCTGCTGGGTATTATCAGTGCTCAGATTATCGCTGCATCCCCTCCTTACTGCGCTGTGATGGAGTCCAGGACTGCCCTGATGGAGAGGATGAGTACAGCTGCCGTAAGTTAGCACGTTTTCTCATCTAGATATTTGTTTGGGGAACTAGATGTGTTGTTCTGAAGAAAAGAGCAATGTTTTACTCTTTTACTTGTATGAACCCAAATCTTGAAACAAATACAAAGGAATACACCATCTAATAATAAGTAGGAGTGCTTGCTCTAAATTCCCTTCAAGAATGTCAGTGTTAGAGCTAAAAAGTGAAAGAATTCAATATTTTTTCCCAGAAATATAATTACTTTTGGATGGACTGCACTTTAAATTCCCTTAACTGGAACCGTTTCCCCTTAAGAGCTACTGTAATTCCTGCAATGACACTGAAAGCATGTTATGTTGTTAGCCAAACAAAAAATACTTATGTTTTGATTAATTTGATTTCTCTCTACTGAGATGGAAGCAGTCATCTCAAAGACAAACTCATTCAGATCTGTGACTTTGTTGAGGATGTCATCCCAGAGCCTTCAGGTGGATTTCCACCGGGTCCGTGGAATGCGGTGCGTTACGGCTGCGGTGCGGCTTCCGGAGCAAGTCGCGGCCGTTATAGTCAGTGGCATGGCTCGCACCAGACACATGACACATGCGTCCCAGATCCGTCCCAGGTCTAGTCTTGCCATGGGGCTGCGGTAGATATAGAAGTCGGGTCTATCTCTGGCGCAGCGCGCTCCCATAGCGCATCAAGCTCTGCAGTGCAGACCGGACCTGACCGGAAACCAGACACGGGAACAGAGTAAAGCACCCGGTAAATTTAAGAATAAAAGCCTCCCAGAGAGTTGTGATGGCATAAACTACAGTAACATTACCAGTGTCTCCAGGTTAGAAGTCAAGCTTGAACTGTGCGACCTGCACATCCAGGACCTCGCGCCTGCATTCCTGCTGTGTGTGTGTGCGTGTTTAGTTCCTTTTAATAAAGACATTAATCACATTTGATTTGCGTATCTCTGTCTAAGTCACATAAAACAACCGCGTTGCACTTGCAGCGCGGGCCCTGCGCTGCTCCGCGGGCTTGGACCCCGAAAAAATACCACCATTGTATTTACATATAGGAAAAATCCTGATGAAAGATCTCCAACTTTGATTAGAAAATAATTTGTTATCTCAAACGGATTGAAGGAACTGTGTAATTGCACTCAGGATTTTATTCTCTTCCTGTAACGGTGGCATCGGGCAGGCGAAGCTTTTTAAAGTTGAGACTAATTAAAAATGATGTGCACTCCTATGTCACAGAATGGACTGTATAGGTTTGCATTATCATTTGTTAGAAATGTAATAAGCCTACATCCAAACTGGATTATAAAGACTTATTGCTGAGTTTGCAGCGAAGAAAGCAAGAAAGTGATGGCATGATCAATTACTGGGATAGATTATGCATGGTAAGTTAATTGTTAAAAATGTAAAGATGTTGTGTATGGTTATAGCCTACACCAAATGAACATATATTATGAATGAAACGCGTCTGCTGGTTTAAGCTGGACAATGAAGGGAAAAGTGACTCTATGTAGGACATTTATTGTGCGCACACACCACTGGACATTTATCCAGCCCTCCTGATCTTTATCGTGTGATCATGCAAATGTGATTTATCGGATTTATCTGGTGGTAGCACGGACTGCAGTTGCAGGCGCACCGTGTCTGACACGGTCGCGGTGGGAGCTGCTGCTCTGTAGAGGTCGGAACTAAGTTGCACCGCAGCCGTTATGCACCGCACACGGACCCGGTGGAAATCTGCCTTAAGGGTGTTCTGGAAACATAAAACCATCCACAAAACCTTTTATTTCTCCACTGTCATTTTTTCACTGCTGTAAATTATTGACCTTGCTCTTAGGGTTTTTACTGTTTTTATAGGGGAAAATAGTAATTGTTCAGGTCTCTTTAATATGATGATGCAATATTAACATCATATCAGGCTTGAAAAATGAAAGCAAAAACCTTTGAAAGGGAGAAACAATCATAAAGAAAGTATATCATCTTTAAGTTCTAAGGTTTCATGTGCGAGGATATCATTTTAAAAAATCCTGTTCTCCTTTCACAACCTCAGATGAGAGACAACACATGACATGCTACCCTGTCTTTTTTTTCTTTCACAGAAATATACCAAAATGCAGAAATAGAGGGAGTGCACCTTTACATCCCCCATAGGAATTAAGAAAATAAGCATACAGGTGCTGCTAATCAAACACACTTGTTAATAATCTGATCATCAGCAGGTGTAAGCATCTCAATAAAGGAGTTTGCTAGGCTGGAGCATTCAGGTGTGTGTTAACACAATGCCAAGGGGAAAGACATCAGCAATGATCTTAGACACATGCAGAGGGGGTTATAAAACCATTTCCAAATCATTTGAAAATGTGAAACAAAAAATATTCAGAAGCTCAGTTTGTACAATTCAGAAAAACTCCAAACGTTACAGACTCTACCAGCCTCAGCTAGCATGTGAAATGTTAAAATTCATGACAGTATGATCAGAAAGACTGAACAAGTATGGCTGGTGTGGAGCGGTTGCAGGAGAAAGTCTTTCAATGAATAGGAACATGGCAGCACAGCTTAGGTTTGTAAAGGTGCATCTGAACAACCACAAGGCCTCTGGTGCAATATGCTTTGGACAGATGAGACCAAATTGGAGATGTTTGGTCAAAATGCACTGATGAAAACCAAACACTTCATGTCAGTATGAACATCTCAAACCATATGGTGGAGGGCTAGATCTGGACTTATTTCACAGCAACAGGACCTGAACATACTGCAGTCACTAAGGGCCAGATCTAGTAAGATCCAAATTTGCGTGTAGTAATTTGCCCGTGAGATCTACAATTTTGCATAAGGAACTGAACCACAGCTGATTTACAAAGAATGATGTTTTTAATGACAGCAGGTGCAAACGTGTTGGAAACACCCCCACATAAATTAGGTTTTGCGTGTCTTGAAGTCTGCAGCGTGGCAAATTGCAAAAGATGACAGCGCAAAAAGAAATGGGACCCCAGATGAGTCTGCAGCCATGAACATGGTCTCTGACATCTATTACGCTTGAGGTGCGCACTCATTGGCACAATGCGAACGGCTTCAGAGGCTTGTGCTGAAGGCTTGCGTTTGTGATCCTGTGATCCTGTCCAGTCGCTAATATCCTTGTCAAAATGAGACGTTGGCAAAAAGGGGAAATAAAAACACACAATTAAAGCTTGTGTTGGCAACGTTGGAAAAAAGGTTCAAGCAAGCTACCTTTTAAAAAAAACACACCACTCGAAACCACGCTTTCAGAGCGCAGGAACGTGTGCGCCGATGTTTTACAAGCAGGTTGGTGAAGTTAACTGATAACAGCCAAGTGGGTAGCTTGTTAGCTTGCTACAGTAGTAAACAGCTGACGAACCACGTTTCTAAAAGCCTTAATTAACTCACCATCAGTTCCTTCTGTGGTATAAAAACTCCACACTGCAAATGGCAACGCCTCCAAGACTTGATCCTTACCTGTTTTGGGTTTTTTGGCGCAGCAGTTAGCAGTCTGTGAGCCATATTTGTTTACGCTGAGCGACACACTGAGCAGTTCACGTGGGGAGGGGGAGGGGAGGGACAAAGACAAGACATAAAGGTAACGATTGGTTCTTTCTATATGGTGCGAATGGCCAATTCCTGCCTTTCGGCGCAGATGGCAGGGGTTGGTCAGAGTTTTTACAGACCTGCAGCTCTCACAGAGGTCTGACTTTTTTCCTTCCCTTTTATGAATACACGATACTGTCAGGATGGAAGGACCATTTCACCCAGTATAACAAAAAGTTTTTCTGACCAGGATTACCAACTCTGGCTTTAATGTTAGCTTTAGTTATCATAAGCTCCACAGTGGCTGTAAACTTTGTTTCATTTGTCAGAATATTTTACACCCGTGTAAACAGTAGTGTTACTGTTTATTATTATGGTATTCAACAGTGAGAACTAAACATTGTCCTCACTGCTCATGAAAAAAGATTTTGAATCAGATTTGTGTGTGTCCAGGATTGTCGCTCTCAGAAGCTGTAGCCTTTTGTGCGTAGAGCTGCAAGTTTCTCCTCCCAACACACACACAATGACGTGTTAACGCCACAGCCCTATGAAATCCACAATCACAGACAGAATCACGGAGTTGAACATTGAAAACGGAATTTATTATAAACACGGAATGTCACAGAAACAAGCAACGATTGCCGAAAATGGTTTTTTTTTTTCTTTATAAAAAGGGAAAGCTTTGCCCAGAAAAATGCTCCAATGGGGGGTCACTAGGCTGCAGAGCGCACCCACCCTACGTGGCCATTTTTTAATGGCCGCACATGTAAAATCTTAAAACTCAAGGATGGTACTGTATTTTTCCAAATGCCTATGTAGTTTCTGTTCTGAGTCAGCAACATTGTGGGTGAATTCAAACTTTTATGCACTTTCTGGTCTTTGTTTTTGTATCTGAAACATCCTGTTCAGATTTTTCTTTCATTTTTTTGCCCAGAACCACCTTCTTGCGAGCTGGTGTCAAATCTCTTTACCACAGTCATGATTTATTCTGTATAAATCTCATCTGTTATAAATTCGACTACTTGCTTTTATAACATAATTTAATTTTATGTGTTACATTTATTTTGGTTAACATTTGCTATTCTCATAAGTGCTCCATTGATGCCTAACACTGTTTGCTTGATTGAAACCAGCAGGTTTATGACACAACTGCATAATGTCTGCTTGCAGAACATGAGCTGTGATGAGCAGTGTGCAGCAGGAACATTCAAAGCAGTAAACAAAGATGGTTTCTCAGATAACTTTCAAAGACTAAAAGCTTTGAGTTCTCCCGCCTCTTTGATGGTTTTCTCGCTTTAATATGAAAATTCAGAAGTCAGCCTTCCTCATATTTCATCATTTTTCCACCAGCTCTGCTGCAGTGTGAGCTGGGAGAACTGGTGTGTGAAAGTTCGCCTGGCTGTATCCCATTACTGATGCGATGTGACCACTCTACCGACTGTCTACCGTTCCACTCAGATGAGTCCAGCTGCCATGGTAACATCTCTACTTACACATTTAAAATGTATTTTTTTGCGATTAACTAGCTTCTATTTCACATTACCCTGACATGATGATTTGCACTGATGATAAAATGGTAATATTTACACTTCCAGCAGTGTGTAATAAAAGTGAAGATGATTGTTTGCTTTGCATTTTACCTTTGATCGCATATTTTTTCCTTGAAGTCTCCGCTCTCACCCTCTCTTTCTCCAGACTGATAAGCTCATGAGACACTGGTCAGTTTTGATTAAAGTGCTGCCAAAACTTTGTTCATATTTGCACCTTTCCAACCTTCAGTAAACACTGGTTCTCTACACATTTTCAGGAGTTTTTTTTTTTTTTTTTTTAAGTATTTAAAGCACGCCTGCTGGGTCACTGCAAACAGCCAAAATGTAGTCCATTAAAACCTCCCATTAAGCCTGCATCCACTGCCAAACCACCCTCACAAAACTAGTGGCTAAACAAGAAATTTATTTATTTATTTATTTTACTTGTAACAGGCAAACCTTATAACCACGATATAATCAATGAAGGCAAGGTCAGATATTAATCAGATGTGTTGGTTGGAAGAAAATACACACTACAGTATGGTATACCAGTTTGGTAATTTGGCCCATCTGATGGGTTTTTAAATAATTCTGAAGCAAGAGAATGATACTAAAACATGCAAAAATATAATTAAGATCTATTTATTCAACCACATGTAAAGTAAGAAATCCAGCAGCATATGGTATATTCTCACAAGATCCTGCAGCCTTGTGTATAAACACTTTGTAGTTTTTTTTAGCTGAACTTCTAAAAAATGTGAAATTATGTGGAAACATGAATTAAAGTGAAAATGAGCGCATGTGTACCAGCCAGTTTCCCCACTTTGTACTCACTATAAATGATACACCAGTCCTGTCCAGTATAATGATGCCAAATCTTGTTGCTGCATAGAAGATTTTCCCAGACTGGGACATTGATGCACAGTTAAATAAAAAAAGAAAAAAAAGTCTTTCATTTGCATGGATGCAAAACAGAATGTAACTGCACATCATGCAACATCACTGCAACAGTTGGAGGCTTACATGAAACATGAATATAGCTACTATACAGGTAAATAAATTAGAATATCTGGAAAAAGTTCTTGTATTTCTGTAATTCAACTTAAAAGTTGCCATTTACATATTGTATAGATAAATAATATGCAAACCAATATATTTCAAGCTTTTGTTTGTTTGGATGTTGCTGATTAGGAGTTGAAGCTTAAGAAAACCTCAAATTCAAAAACCCAAACAATTGACCCTTCACTAAATCCCGCCCCACATGGTTACAGTTGCTAAGTCTGGCAAAACTTTCCGTTTTTAGCCAATTTCTACGTACATCAACATGGATTTTTCAATGATTTCAGTGAACATATTCTGAAGGAAATTGCGTTAAATTTCTGAAGTAATATTTGGTTAATGTCAGAGGGGCTAGACAGAGAGGACTGCAGGATGCATCTAAGAAATTCATCATCATTTGTCAATGAAGTAATGATGATGAAGAGGATGTTAATATCGTAGCGAGGGCTCAGCGTTCATACAGAAAGACTCAAACTCCACGTCTTAATGATTTATGTCCAGAACAAACGTATAAAGAAACAACAACAACGTTACATCGCAGAGTAAGTTAATAGATTGTTTTATTTTAAGCTACAGTAATTGTCATGTATGACTCCAGTAAGTTTCAGGTGTCTGACGTGTTTTAGCCTGTTGCTGGATGTTTCCCCCTTGACCAGGATGTTGTTCCCACATCGTGGGTTTGATCAATACATTTAATTTGATCGGGATAGCAGATACTGGATCTGATCAGGGTAGCAGCTACTGGACTGAGAAACTGGCAGAGGACCGTGTAATATTTGTCTCTGATTGTCTCCAGCAGATTGGCAACCAACGTGACTTACTAGTGTTTATCTGGTGTATTTGTTTAGCCTCTAGCGACACACAGCTACCTTACTCCATGTTAAAACAGTAGCTTTTACTTAATATTATGCCGCTGTTTTGTAGCTAACTACTGTGCGAGGTGGCGTTAGCGTCTTACCCATAGACTGTATATAATTATGGACGTAGCTTCCGGCTTTTGAATAGAGAAATGTGAAGCAGTTGGGCGGTCTTACCGTCGCCACTTGCATGTCACGTCGTGCCTCAGGAAAACCTAAAATGGGAAGGCGGCGCGGGGAAATGATTGACAGCTGACGACTGTGGGCTAACGTCTGAGCTAACACGAAACTAAGAGGAGCTAACAAAGATAAGGCTTAGCGGCATGGTTAAGGTAAGACATGCTTAGACTTGCAATTCGCTGACTAAACACCGCCGTTGTGCGACTCTGTAACAAACTGAGACCTTATTAAGAGCAAAGAAGGAGCTAACTAGGAGCCTCCGGTCGGCAGGCGGAGCTTCCGGTCTGTATAAGGACACGCCCTTAATTAGTGTAATTTGAAGAATAAATAACATCTAAACGAATGAGTTATAAAAAAATTCACCCCCTCACAGTTGACATGAAGGTAAACTTGACCTAATAAACTAAAATGTTTTTTGAACAGGCTGTAAACCTGTTTATTTCTGCTGTGAAGTTGGCGTTTTAACATGGGAGTCTATGGGGATTTGCTCGCTCTTGGAGCCAGCCCCTAGCGGATGAAGGGAGGATTACACTAAATACAATGCGGAAGAGAGCTTCACTGTTCTGAGGCGGAGTTTGCCCCTTGGTCTTACCTTGGAATAAACAATTTGTGTTCCGTGTTCAGCCTAATGCAGCTGCGAGTGAGGTCTTCCACGCTGCTTAATCAATCTTTCATGCCATTTAGTCCATATTCCACACATTTTATCCATATTCCACGCCGTTTAGTCCGTATTCCACATCTCTCCGCTTGTGTTTTTGGGGTTTTGAGAAGGCAAAAAATACAATATCACCCAAACGTTCTAGATATCTGTCATCAGACTTGAGAATCCTGTTTATGCCCCGTCCATGGACGTGAAGTTTGCAAGAAAGTCCTTTGCTTAGTTACGGTTGCTAACGTATGATTGGTCAGCGGCAGTTCTGGGGTCGGGCTGGCGAAGGGTCAGTTATGATGCTGTGAAAAGCTCAAGCATTGTAGGCTCAGACTGTCACATTCTAATCAGGTAAGTAATCCAAAACATCTGCATAAGTGTCCTGAGCCTTTTAAAAAGTCCCTGTCTTGGTTTAGAAGAATTCACAATCATGGGGAAGACTGCTGATCTGACCGTTGTGCAGAAAACCATCATCGACTCCCTGCACAAGGTGGGAAAGACACAAAAAGTGATAGCAAAAGAAGCTGGATGTTCTCAGAGTGCTGTCTCAAAGCACATTAATGAACAGTTAAGTGGAAGGAAGAAGTGTGGAAGAAAACGGTGTACAAGCCCGAGGACTGACAGCAGCCTGGAGAAGATGGTCAGTGTTAAGTTTCCCAGTCTGTGATGACCTGGGATCCATGTCAGCTGCTGATGTTGGTCCTCTGTGCTTCATTAAGTCCAGCATGAATGCAGCAGGACATGGCACCTGTCCACACTGCCAAAAGTACAAAATCCTGGTTCAACAACCATGAGGATCACCATGCTTGATTGGCCCGCAAACTTACCTGACCTGAACCCCATTGCAAATCTGTGGGGCATCGTCAAGAGAAAGCTGAATGGGAAGAGACCAAACAATAAAGAAGAGCTCAAGGCTGTGATGGAAGCATGTTTGTCTTCCGTAACACCTGAGATATGCCACAAGCTGGTAGCATCCATGCCACACCGGGTTAAGACAGTCATTCATGCAAAAGGGCTCAAACCAAGTATTAAGTACAGATGCAAGATTTTATTTTAGGAGGCCTGACTTTTTTGCTTTTAAAATCCTTTTATAATTAATTTCATGCAATATTCTAATTTTTTTGAGTTTTTGAATTTGGGGTTTTCTAAAGCTGCAAGTCCTAATCAGCAACATCCAAACAAAAAAAGGCTTGAAATATATTGATTTGTATATTATTTATCTATACAATATGTAAATTGCACCTTTTAAGTTGAATTACAGAAATACATGAACTTTTTCCGGATATTCTAATTTTTTGGGTAGTACCTGTAGCAGATAAATTTCAGCACAGACCTTTAAGAACATATAACCATAATTGGCTTTTAAGCTAATCGTCATCTTCAGCCAGTAAATCTGTGTGATCTATGAACATGCTCTCTCCACACACTGGCATTTGTGATGTCCTCCAACAGCCATTGCATGCACACCACCATCTTCATATATTCTTTTGCAGTAAACTTCAGCTATCTGCCAGCTTCCTATTGACTTAATCACCTATCACTTACAACATCAAGCATCCATCTACTGGTTGGGGAATATTCCTTTTTGGAAAGATGGATCTGTGTGCCAGGCCCTGCCTCATCTGCACCTTGCTGTGTGATTCCTGACTTGCCATAATATCCCCATGTCACATGAACAAGTAGTTTGCATTGTTCTGGATAGCTGTATGAAGACTTGGTTATATTTCTAAGCTGAAAGGAGTTTGCAGGATTCTCCACACATTTTCTCAACTAAACTTTGCAACGTGTTCACAGTTTATACAGGAGAGCCCTGAGCTCAGTCAGCATGGGATCACATGATGTAACAGAAGATACTGAGACCAATATAGCATACAGAAAAACAGTGCCCATTTCTTCAAGATGTTTGGAGCAACCTGAAGATCACCTCTATTAACTGACACAACTGTTCAAGAGGATCTGATACTTAAAAGCAGAAGATTCCTGCTCAATTTATCGTGTAACAGATATTGTTTTTAAAGCATCCTCTTTTCTTTAAGTACACATAATTCAACATAATCCTCTGATTTGATGGTCTGAGCAACATGCTTAAGTGCGCCTCTCTCTTTTCTTCTGTTTAAAAGAAAAATGGTTGTAAGACTTCAGAAAAAGCATTTTTTTAAATTTCAGTTTTTAGTACTGGTGAGATTTTGTGACTAAATTATTTTTGCTTCATTTGCAGAGTGTCCTCCAGATTTTTGCCTGGCTCGTGGCTCATGCAATGTTGGGAGATTCGGACCAATTTGCCAGTAAGTTCAGCTTCACCCACTGTAGACTATCACACCACACTGGGACAAATGCACACAATAGCATTGATAAACATGCACAAAGATGAGTATCATGTCTGCTCCTCCTACTCTCCCTGCCATCCTTTATCTGTCTATGCAAGCCTTAAAACATGGAAATCCAATCAGTCTTGCTTCTTTTCTTGAAAAAGACACGCTCCGTGAAGCATGTGGGAATCTGCTTATCCCCTCCAGATTAAACAGGGAGGTTCTGCCTTCATTTGTCCACCAGCATAGAGTTTCCTGGGAATCTCTGATTCTTCCAGTCAATATTTAAACATGGACTCAGTCGCCAGTGGCTGTAGTGAGGGGACCGTGCATCAGATTTAATCTCTATGCATTTTTACCATTCAAAACAACTTTCTCACCCACTGGTAGAGTTTTATCATTATTGTTATTAAGCTTGTGAATCTGGTTGTCTGTGTCAGCAGTTTGGAATGTCTGCAGTAAGAGATTTCATTATAAAAGTAAGAATGCAATTATGAGACTTGCTGCTGGAGCTGCTAACATCATTATGCACCAATGAATCCTCTCTGAGAGATTCACATTTCTCTATTCTCCTGTCACAGGTTTCAGATCTGAAAAAGAAAAGATGAGACATGAATAGCTGCGCAATCTATGCACCATGGATTTAGTATTTTCACAGTTGTCATAATTTTCTTTTTTGTTTGTGTCAGTTTGACCATTTACTGTATTTACATTTCATTTGGGGAACTTGGTAGCAAACGGGTGATCAGATAGTTACATCTTTCTGCCATTGGTTGAACTTGTGTTTGTAAAAAGTACCTGTAAGTACTTTCAGATAAGTAGATGATGCTGTGGGGTCTTTGCTGTTCGATAGTGGTAGAAACCAGAAGTCTGCACATGACATGTGGGCAGCACCACACATTTGTTTACACTGTCCTTAATTTCCCTGCCACTGCTCAGCTGCTGCCAGTCAAGCACAGACACCACCATGTTTTCTTTTTGTGGAGCTTTGTTTAGATTTTTATTAGCATTGAGTTTTATAATAAAACTTGGCCTAGGTTTCTATTTTATGGTGCAGCGCTGTGAGCCAGGTCATAACAATGATAAAAAGATATGGCCAGGAAATGATTTTGACAGATTTTTTTTTTTTGTCACGAGTGCCGTCTCTCCCTCATTTTTTTGTTTTTAATTCCCCTTCCTGTTCATTCCCCTGCCTGACATTCCACCACCGCTGCCTCCTCTTATTATGTAAGAGGATTTTACCACCACCATTCACTGCTTGGTGTGGTATGGAACTCCTGAAACTCTTCCAGGACTGACAACAGCCCCGCTGTAGCAGAGCCGGAGGCCAGCACTGGTGGGACGCTTCTGGCTCAGTATTTGCATCACGCTCCTCCACTCTGCTGAGCAGGATCCATCAGGGAACCGGGCCAGGAGCAGCCCACTGCCACAGCTAGACTGTCACACAATATGAACGCTGACCCCCTCTGAATGATAATGATACAGTCTGGCTTTGCTGAGAGTTGTGTGTTTCGCATTAGCGGGTCAATGTCGCTCAGAAATCAAGCTGATATTGAACAGATGTTGAGTTGGAGCTGATTCAGTCTGGAAGAAGAAGAACTTACTTTTCTTTCCCGGAGATGCTGCTCGCCAGACTGGCCTCGCTATTTGCAGCTACTTTCCATGATAGATATCCAACTGATTACTGTCATACCAATTGTCCAAAAAAAAAAAAGTTTAGGTTGGGATTGAATTTGATTTCTTTATCTTTTTTTTTTTTCTAAAAAATCTTTTAATGTTTTTTAAATTCTCTTATTCCAGCAAATCTTGTAAAAGACCCAAAACTAACTATAAGTTAGGTTATCTGGGATAATGAATAAATTAATTCCCCTTAAAAACTGTTCTAGAAATACAGTATGTTGTTGTATCAGCTCAGCAATTTCCTAAAATAGTTTTCATTCAGCATTTCTTAAACCAAAGTAAATGCTGTATTTTTTCAGGACTACCAGTATTTTCAGTTGTGGATTAATAGACATTTGTTTCTCTTTTGGGTATTCGCAGCAGCATGATGTAAAAATAAGCCAACAATGTGTGTGTGTGTGATTCATTAGTGTATTTTAAAAGTATTCAAACAGCAGAGCGTAAGAGGAATCAGACTATATTTAAATGTTATTCATTGATCAAGTTTTTGATCTTTTGGGGGGTTCATTGAGGGAAAAACACAGAAAGTCACCAGATGTGTGTTTTGATTCTCCATGCAACATCCGAACATCCCTTAGACATATGTGGTGTCACTTTGTCTCTGATTGCAGATGTGAACCAGGATGGACAGGAAACCGTTGCCATGTGAAGACGAAGCCAAACCCCACTACCCCATCACCGACAGCAGAGGACATACTGCCAGGTAGTAAAGAAACTCGCCTCCCCACTCACCTTTATTAAACTGTCTCATCTGAGTTTAATCACCACATCCTTGCAGTTAATATCTCTGCAGTTAAAAGGAGATTTGAATGTCTCTTGCTTAGATTCTGTGTATGCCGGAATTGGCATCGGGTTGGTGCTGCTCGTCGCTGGACTCGCTGTGTGTCTTCTGGCTTTTTGCAAAGCAAAATGCTACTTCAAGTAAGTTCTAGCCACTCTTTCTCCAATATGATGCTGCTCATGATGAAGAAAGATGAGTGCATTTGCTTGCTCCACAGAAAACCTGACCTGATGCACTTCGGCGTGATGGATAACCCAGGTTTGGACCCGAGAGCAGAGGTCAGTGCACAGAAATGTTCAATCAATCACCAGTGAATTCATTTTGCGTAACATCAGCCCCCTTACACACGAATCTCATTCTTCTACCATTCTACTCGCACTTATTCAATAACTGGATCCAACATCAGAGGAGGTCAGAGGGTGATCGCCGAGCCTTTCTGCTAAATTAGATTTTTGATTTAGGATTATTGATTTAGCAGTTTATGAGCACCCCCTGCAAGTTTGTGTTTCATGTGCATTATATACGCAGTACACAGTGTAGTGCATGTACGGCCATAAACAACCAATATAATCAAAAGCAAACAGCACGAGCTACAAAGCCAAAAATAACCTGTTTAGCAAACATTTTTTTTTCTAATGCACTCTGAACAAAAAGGTCACATGGTGAGAGGCTTTAGAGGCTGCATGACGTCCACTCTGGGCTGTATTATATCACACAGGTGTTCCGGTTATTGTCCGCCACTGTCTGCTTTGTTTCCTGCAGTTTTAATCTCTACTGTTATTCCTGCTATCACCGAGAAAGATCCAGCATGGGAGATGATACAATCACAGCCACTCCATTTGTATAATGTGTGCATCCATGAGAGTGTTGAGGGATGGACAAAAATAAAAGAACAGTATCCCTAAAAACACAAACACTATTTTATCTGGGCACAGCATCATCTAATAAAAGTAAGTGGGATTTGGAGAGCTGCAATTGTCAATAACCTGGTTATGTTTCAGAATGTGCTGGGTGTGTTGTACAAAGCTCAGAAGACTCTGAAGAACATAACACAAACCCATGAAAAGAATTGATAATTTTTCTGATATGAAATACAGGTTTGCAGCTTTAATTTCCCACAAGATTTTTCATTTGTTGTCTAAATGATTTTCTTGAAACTAGTAACTTGTAATGTGACTGTAACAGACTCTAATTTATTTTAGTCATGTTATGGAAATTATTCTTTATAACCGAATACAGCTGTGATGAATGAGTCTCAGTCCAAATTGTCTTTCTGATATTTGTTAAACTGATCAGTCAGGGAGTGAGATACTACACAGTCCATTTGTAAGCACACTGAAGAATCTTCTCTCTGTCATATTATTATTTCTTCTGTCTCAGCACACACAGATAATTGTCAGTGATTATATCATTAGCTGTTCCTGCACACACTGACCTCGTTCTTATTATCCTGTAAGAGTGAGACTTTTCTGTAATGATGACAATAATCATGTCTAGGTCCTGTCTATCATATCAATAATCATGTCTAAGTGCCTATCATAGGAACAGAGAGTACTAGCTAGTTCATATCATTTCCAAATAGAACATATTGTAAGACCAGAATATGAAATCAACCTCAACATTTCTTATCAACCAAAGAATGAGCTTGATAAAGTCACTTTAAGAGACAAATGCACACAGCTTCACTCTTGGTGCAACATGCCTCCTAAGATACATGGAAACTCACTTCCACAGGCATGGAGCATGCTGGGACAGCAGTTCCCTGAGAACTGGCACCAAATGGATTAACAGAATTATAGGGCCAACGGGGCAGAGTGTAGCTCAGCTGGTTGAGCAGCTGCCTGGTGTAACAGCTACGACTCCTCTGTGCTGCTGGCCCAGGTTTAGGTCCTGGCCTGGGATCCGATGCTGCATGTCCTCACTCTCTCCGACCATCTTTCCTGTCAAGCTACTGCTATTCATGTAATAACAAAGTATAGAAAAAACTTTACAGACATTTGACACGTCTTGTCAACTTCACTGAAGGCTTAAAAAACTATACTTTAATAATGACATTCAGAGTGTTTTTTCTGATATTGCTTTTCTGAAATTAAGCAAATTTGGCTGATTTTTTTAAAGTTTTATTTCAGGGGTGCCCAAGTCCGGTTCTCAATAGCTACTATCCTGCAAATTTTAGAATGTACCCTCCCCAACACACCTGAATCAAATCAATAATTCCCTCATGTCATTGTACAACAGAGGACAGGTAACGAGCCATTCATTTGATTCAGGTGTGTTGGAGAAGAGATGCAACCAAAATGTGCAAGATAGTTGCTCTCGAGGACCGGACTTGGGTACCCCTGTTTTATATTAATTTGTCTTTGAATGTTATATAATATTACATGATTATTAAGTTATTCTTAGTCTTTTTGATGATTTCCATGGTAAGTTTGCTAGTTGACCTACAATGGAGTGAACAATATTGATGAGGCATACAGTAGTAGCTTAAATACCAATTGAAGTTGGCCCTCACTATCTGCATCAGATTTGATCAAACAAACTTAAATTTGACCTTTGTGTCTTAAAAAAAAAAGCATGAAGATGAATGTGTATACATATACAGTAGCACAGTAGTACAGTATACAGTAGTTTACTTATACAGTGAGGAAATATTGAAAATGTTGATTATTTCAAGTTTTTTCACCTTAGTTGACATTAAAAATGTAGTTTTATTGCATGTTCAGGAATTATTTCTACACATTATAATATGCATAGTTTTATTCAATTTTTAAAAAATCCAAAGAGTAAAATAATGGTCTAAAAAATATTTTAGTGTATTCTGTGGTAGTATTGGCGTGTGAATGCTTTCATGTTGCAGCCACTGAGGATGCAGCTATAAATAGAGGTGTAGGTGTAAACTGGTATTTCCACCACTTCAACACTTGCTTTTGCAGAGCAGTAGAAGATGAGAGATGATGAAATGTTTTATCCAGGTTAGGGTTGTAATTATAGATGCATAACAGGTCAATTTGATTTTAATTGTGCTTGCATTTCATGGGCTCTCATGCATGGAGGATCATCTTCATTTCTTTTTCCTCGTCTTTGTTCTTTCCACCAGCCCTCAGCAGTGGATAAAAGGCCAGGCTGTTGTCCTGGCACTGACCCCAAGAGGAGTAATGGCCGTGGGCTTTCCATCAGCGTTTACCCATGGAGGAGAGAGGTGGAGGTGAGCTGTATTTATTAAAGCTTTTGGACTTAACTGTGATTGTCTGAAGTCAGTGGTGTGATCTATTTCTCATTTGCTCTATTTGTCCTCAGCAGGATCCAACCTGGAAAGATGCCAAGTTGTCCTTCTCCAACCCGTTGTACAATTACCCCCCTGCTAATGCTGCAGACTACAAAAGCTCTGAAGCATAACATTTTTGGACTAAAGATTCAGTTTTTGGGGCAGGGAATGGGGGAAGTGATGTGCAGGAGCTGAGGCAGGGTGAGACATTTAAGTCCGTGTGGTGTGCTTGTTAACCATTTAACCTGCAGGTCTGATGATTGTGAAGACATTTAAGACACCAAAGTAGATCAAATCAATTATTTTGGGCAGTTTGTACTTATCTAACTGCTACTGTACAATGACATGAAGAGCCTCCAGTCTGCGTGCATAAACATGTGGTTCCTGTAGTGGATATGGAGGCCAGAGCCCGAAAAGTCTCCAGACTTTGGAAAATGTTCCTTTGTAATACCGTTCAGCAGACCAAACAGCAGTTACCAGAAATTTCTGGGGAAATTTTTCTTGTAGAACCTCCTTATCCATCCTTGTGTCCTTCATTTGATCTGCATGTCTAATTTGACATGTTTTTAAGAACATCTTATAATTTTGCTATCATATACCCTACATAGATATTACATTTTATGCATATGGGGCAGATATGCATTTCTTGGCAATCAGCATGTTTGATAAGGTCTTTCCCCACATTGCAAATAAATGATCAAAGTAGAAAATTTGTCTCTCTTCCATGTCATGATCTTCCTCCATGTGGCGCCTCCATGTAGTAGATATAATTTGTTATTGAAGGTAGTAAATAGCAGCCATCACTTTGCTCTATTTTGGCAGTAGATAATAACACCATGAATTATTAGAATAAAATCTCTGGCTAAACATATGAACATTTAGATGCAGGAACGGAATCAAATACCTGCCAAACAGCAAAAAAGGCTCTAAACTTCTCATAATACTCCTTCACATACTATTAGCTTTATACTTATTAAATGTTAAAAGCTTGATAAAAGTAAAATTTTCTTTTCATTGAATTGCTTTGATATGAATTTATTCCTGGTCTCTAAGTGGAGTTTGAGCAGAGATACACTCTACTTAAGCTGCTACCATTCCATTTGTAATAAATGTCACGTAAATGTTTAGGTTCCACAAACAACCACGATCTACAAAGTCATTAATGTTTGTCTCATTCTTCATCACTTCAGACTCTGCTGAGTCTGTAATGGGATTCTGGGTCAGAGATTTATAAGGGGCCTTAGGATCAATTTTAACTGAGCTTCTCTCTCTCTCACTCTCTCACTCTGTTTCATTTTATTTGTGTCCTCTCAGTACACTAGTTTGCTATTATTATTTTTCCCAGGCATGCCATCTTGTCTTTTTAAAGCCAAAAAGCTATATTAGGTATGAACTTGGCTAAAAGCTGATCTGTGTGCCATTAGATTGAGCAAAACTAAGAGCAAGGATAAAATTCTCTTTGCTCTTAACCACAGAGTGAACGAACCCAGGAATTTTCTTTTTCCACTGTGGAGAAGTTGAGACCTCCAGAACAAATTCACCACCACTTCATAGCTCCATTTATCCTTGCAACCAGTTATCCACAATGGATATCGTGCATTGCAGGGTAGAATGCACACCTGGCATACGTAAACTCTTACTTTAACAGTCAAATATAAGTTCCAGTGTGGTTAGCATCTTATTCTAAATCCTTACCTAGCTAATTTTTTTTTGCCCAGAAATTTGTCAAATAACGATTTTGAATTT
Source organism: Atherinomorus stipes (assembly GCA_023101725.1). Taxonomy (NCBI): domain Eukaryota; kingdom Metazoa; phylum Chordata; class Actinopteri; order Atheriniformes; family Atherinidae; genus Atherinomorus; species Atherinomorus stipes. The sequence continues at coordinate 1,079,804 of JALJCO010007127.1, forward strand.
TTTAGAACTGTTGAGAAAATTGTTTTCACAGTGATAAAACCTGCAGATTTCTGTTAACAGCATCCAGTTAAATAAAATGCTAACAGCTAAAGAAACTACATTTTAACAAACATTTTCAATCTCATTTGATGATAGCTTGAAATGCAACTGAAAGCATATTGTATTTATTTGAAAAAAATACTGTTTCAAGGAACAGGATTATACAAGCTTATACTTAAATTTACAGTCAGTATTACTTTGGTTGATTGTGTTTTTCCTTTCCATACATTTGCTAAGTATTAATGTTATAGTTGACATTCATAATTGCAGATTTAACAATCATAGACATCACTGTCTCCATCACTAAAACCACCAGCTCAGCCATTCACAGCCGTTACACCACAGTTTGTTTGTCTCATCCCACGACCATCAATGCCCTACATAAAACCTTTCCCACCAACATGCCACATGTACACGCACAATACCACCTTCCTCTAGCCTTGCCTAGCTTGCACACGCTTATATGATAGCGTGCTGACTGAGAATGTGCAGCTATCAATGTTTTTGTCCTGGGAAAACTCGTTCTGGTAGCTTCGTTATTGGTGCGGTTGAATGCTTCACAGGAGAGCTGCTCCACACCATCAGGCCTTTGTCCTTTAGTCAGCTTTTCTCACCGGAGCCATTGTTGTCACAGTTTTGCTAATCACCAAACAGAGTCCATCTAAAGGTCACCGCTTTGTTTGGATACCTCTCTGTTTTGAGAGGCTGTTGTAATAAAAATCATCCTGTAAAGTTCATCTGTCACAGATATGAGGACTCATTCTGTCTGTCAATCTTAAATCATGTCATTCCTGAGCACCCTCATCTAGGGATGTCATCTTGAGCTCTTGTTTGTGATTGCATTGCAAAGGGGACAGGGTTCCCCGTTCTGCTCAGTAAGATCAAAGGGGGAAATTTACCTTGTTTCCTCACAGCTTAGAATTGGTTCTCTCATCTTCTCAGACTGATTGCAAATAAAAATGGCTATTCCATCAGTTTATTGAGTAACAGTGGAGGTGATGAGCCCAGGGGCCTGTTCTCTGACTGTCATTGAGTTTCTGAGAATCCCATCCTGGTCCTTACCTCCACAGAGGACTATGGAACGAAGACACCTTTGGGCTGCTTTTTTGGAGGATGTAAACAGTTTAGCTTCATCTTAACTGATCTCATGATGTACAGTAATTGTTAATCATGAGTGGACAGACTGTGCAGGATGTTTTATGCACCCAATTACAGCCATTCTGCTGTGTTGTAAATATTGATCTGTCTCCAGCTCTGCTGCAGTCCCTTATTGTTCAATATTTGATCAATTATAATTATATTAATTGTATTTGTAAGGTTATTATTAATCATTTGCTCAATGAAATTGACAAAAATGGTCTCAAAGAATTATTGGAAATAGTTTTGCCTGATCTTGGCTGGAAATGCAATAACATTTTCTACAAAAGGTTGATAAAATGTGACTACTGGCTGGCTAATAACTGAGTTATTCCCTCATTGCCGAGGAGTGGCTCCTCATTCGTGTTTAAGCTGTTATATTTGTCCAACATGTCATTCTTTCTTTATTCAGGTTTGAACATAACCATACACCATTCTGTTTGACTGGAAATACTCAAGAAAAAAAAGTCTTAATAGTTCAATTGATTACAAATATATATATATATATATATATACATATTCTTTTTCTTTTTTTTTAATAAGATGGAGGACAGAGAAAGTTACCCAACATTTGTCTCAACATCCCCTTTACAGTATTTTACCCTCTTGCTCCCTAAATGAAATGAAAAATAGCCTACTTTATTACGGTAATCCCTGAGGTAAATTGTAATGTACAGTAGTGGGCTTGTTTTTTGTTTTTGTTGTCTTAAAGCGATAACATAGATCAATTAAAGGGACTAGAGGCAGGAATTGTGAAAGAATAAACAAGCATGTCCAGTTTTTTAATACTAATGGGTGATGAAACTTTAAAATCCGAAAAGAACGAGCCCACCCACATCTCTCTCTATTGCCTTGAACAGGTGTGTGTTGCATAATATGCTGCGATTTGGTGGCCGAATTTCCCGTGCTGTCCTGCAGATGTGACGTCAAATGACGCTGCATCCGCGTCCCAGACGGTTTTGATACAGGAAGGAGACGGTCGCAGTAAATTCAAACACTGTAAGGGATAGTTATGGGCTCTTCTGCTGTCAGCAAACGATCCAGATCTACTGAAAGATACTAAAAAGTGGAATTACGAAGTAAAAGACTTTATCAGCTAAACAACATTCTAGCATCCGTTTATGCGCGCTCCCGTGTCAGATTGGCTGGTGGCTGCAGTTACCCGCAGCACCAGTCGCTGCACTCGCGAGTCTCATTTCTTAATCTTGCCACTAGTCCCTTTAAAGGGACAATGCCTTGTTCTGGAAGGTGATGGCTGCTGGCAGGAAGGATCTATATCTTTCTGTCTAGCAGGGAGCTTGATGAAGTCTCTCATTAAACACCATTTACTGTTTTGTGCAGAGGATGTGAAGAATCGTACGTTATTTCCATCAGCTTGTACAGCATTTTTCTCCAGCACAGAACCAGTCTTCTTGATTTGCTTGTTCAGTCTCTTTAAGTCTCTGGTTCTGATGTTGCTTCCCCAACAGATGGCTGCAAAGCTAATTGCACTTTCCACAACAGACTTATAGAATATGCAACATGTTGGTGCAGCAGACATAAAATGATCTCAGCTTTCGTAAGAAGTAGAGTCTGCTCTGTTCCTTTTATTTCCAGTCTGGTCTGCATAGCTGACTTACCTGGCTTTAAATAAAGGTCACGACATATACCAAAATTTGGTTTGAAGAGATGCTTGTTGGTGAAGGTTGTACTTGGATACATTTTACATGTTAAAACAGTATATGAAAAAATAAATAAACAAAAACAGAGTTAACAGGTTAATGCATCAAAGTACAAAAGATTAAATTCAATATAAAAAGGAGGAGGCTACCATATTCACTAAAAATGGCTCTTTGAAATTCTGAAACGTCTCATATTTGTTCACCAGGTTTAATAGTGGATAAGGCATTTTGGCTACTTGCCATGCTCTTGCTTTTCCACCAATAAAATCCAGATCTACCAGTTTCTATACATTTACAGCATGTACAATGCTTAAAAAAAAATACACACAGGAAACTAAAAAAGCCTTACTGTACCTGACAGACTGGTCTGTGCGCCAAGCTGTTTAGGTGTAGGTTGTCTCATGGTGTCCATCCATCCTAGATCAGCAGATCAGTTGGCTGCTGAATCACGAAATCAGGTGGATAAAAAAGAATATGAGAAACAGAAGAAAAAGATTCATACCAGAATGAAAGCTGTTTAGAAGATTTGCTTTTTGCCCTTTAGAACAATATGACTTCAAAAATTTCATAGCAGTTACAGTTATGCTTATGCTGTATAAAAGTTGCACTGAGTAACGGTTCCATTACAAAATTATTTACTTTGACTATTTTCTGAGCGCAAGAGTGCTCCTGAAACTTTGTGTCATTCCATGTGTGACTGGTCAACGCATCCTGTGGAAGAGTGATCTCAAGACAACAACTAATACAAAAAGAATATATTTCAAAGATATGGAAACGCAAAATACTTGCTGTCATTTCCATCTGCAAAAGTAATGTCCAGCAGAAAGCTACATAACACATCTAACAGATCTCTTGAAGGACAAACTTGCACAGCAGGATCTGGTCTGCAGCCGATGACACGCATTCTTTGGTCATATCTAAAGTTCATGTTAACTGTTTGACATTTGCAATATTTGAGTTCTTTTAAAAGAAGAAAATGAGCTCAACTGTAATCTCGCTCTGAGTCGCTGTTATCTATGTTCTGTTAGAGTTCTTGGTTCTCCAATCTGAGATCGTTCTGACTGCTACTGACTGTACTGGACAACTGACTCAGTCAAGTGAAGTGTGTGTGTGTGTGTGTGTTCCTGTACTTGCTACATTATGAGAACCGTTTTGCGTTTTTAACCAACAAATTGAGGACATTTTCTCGAAGAAAGACAATTTTTTAAAGGGGCAAGATTTGGTTTTAGAGTTTATGAGTTAGGTTTTGGTTAGGGTTGAACCCTAAGCCCATTTTTGTCAAAATTACATACTCCAGTTAAAATGAGTGTATCTCTGCAAGCACAAGGTCTATTTGAGTGTGAGATTGTATGGAGATGTGTAAATATAGGTATATTTGTTACTGATGAAGAGTAAATGAAGATGGCACAGCAAAGTTTCACACCTCGCCAAAAAAAAAAAAAAAAAAAAAAAAAAACAAGCTTCTACAGCATCAGTAACTCTCTGAAATGATGCTGTAGAAGCTATTTATCTCTTTCACTCCAAAGTACAATATGTTGACAGTGTTTCTGCAAAGACCTCCCCTTCTAAAGTGAACCAGACCAAAATTACAGAGGTTTTTTGTTTGTTTGTTTAACAAAAAGTTCAGGCAAGGTTTCCAAAAGGGCCATTTTGGCACAATTGGCACCATTTGTGCCATCTGCATTTTCCCATGTGCAAATCTTTATATTTCATTTTCAGATCACTAATGGTGATGAGTAGAGTTAAATACAACAGTTTTTGGCAACTGTAATGATGTACACATTTGTTTAGTGCCCCCCCCCCCCCCCCCCCCCCCCCCCCCCCCCCACACACACACACACACACACATCACACACACGCACACACACCCCACACACACACACACACACACACAAAGCAAAAGTGTAAAAAAAAAAAAAAAAGAAAAGAAAAAAAATCAAAAGGGAATGCACATACGTGTGTACAAATGTACACGTGCTTCCAGACTCATTTACAGTCACGCAAAAGTATCATATCTGATAAACAAACAAGTATTTTTCCCCACACAAAGTTGCCAACTTCAGTTGGATTGATAAATCTGACACATATAAATTTATAGTTATAATATTTGCAAATAACACATACCTATTTGATGATGGAGGGCAATAGTCTGAATCACTGTTGTGTTTGTCAGGATGTAAGAGGTCGTCCTCTTCTGAAGAGGAATCCTCCAGGCAAACAGTCGCCTCTGTCTTCCTCTAATAATTTTAAAACCTCCTCTGTAGTGTAATGCTTCGTTGACCCCTTCTTTTTTACATGTTTTTTTTTTTCAGTTTTTATAATATTGTAGAATGAATATTTCTGAAAAACCGCAGCTTTATGCAGCTTTCGCAGCCTCTGATTTGCGTCATCAATGCGCTCTGAATACGCACGCCCTAGCAGCTTCACGCTGTGTGTGGTTAAGCAGGCCCACAACTCCACAATGGATTGGTTGATTTTGGTAAATGAGACATCAATAAATTCATTAGAGCCAGTAGAATGTAACTAGACCCAGGTGGAAAAGATTGACAGTACTTCTAGCCAATCAGAGCCAGCAGAAGGCTGTCATGCAGTATAGGTACGTACCTGCATTGGTGGAATGAAAAGCAGGCTTGTGGGTCCTGAAGCCCTCCGAATAAACCGAAAGGGTTTTCTGTCGAAGGCTAAAGATCCTCCTCAAACAACCATGTGTTGATTTACCGGTAAAAAATGTTTTGTAACAAAACTTTGGTGAAATAAAGGACTTTGTGGCAGATAATGCCAGAGGCTGGGCGCGGTTGCCCCATCACTTCTATATCTTTCATACGCTGATCTCGAGTGGATCTAAAAATCTCCTGAAGGAATTCAAGTTGCACCAAAACTGTCTGGGTGAGTAAATGAACGTATTTCATGCTAGTAAATATGTCCAGATTGAAATAAACCGAATTTCCCCTTTAAGTTGAGGCAATCAGTTGTGATGGTTTGGGGTAGAGGCTGGAGGAGTGCAATGTCAATGACTGTCCTCAATTAACAAGGATGTGTGTGTTTAAAACTGTCCCATGTATTCTCAAGTTTGTTTATGCTGCAGGCCAGGCTGCCTTTGGCTCTCTGTTGTACAGGTCCAACCACTCCTAGATAAAACTGCAACAGAGTTTCCAGTCACTTGTAGCAAAGCTGAATGATGATGTGCTTTCAGGTTTTGTTAATACTGCAGCAAAGCAGAAAAGGTAATAATATGCAATGGTCTAATGGAAAAGCCGAGACAGAGCGTGGCTTGTTCTCCTCAGCTTTTCAGTGTTTGACTGCCATACGGCCTCTTTGTTCCCTGTTTATTAAGTGGCCAAGCATCATAAATACTCCAGGAGTGGGACCTAAGTCTCAGCAGGAACACTCACTGGAAAATTCCCTTTTGTCACCACAGTCAGACCCAAACGCCCTGATGTCACCAGAATTTCACGTATTAATGATGTCTCAGTCTTCTGATGTCCTTAAAAGTTACCCAGGGAGGCAAAGTGTGGAGTGGTCTGCAGCCAAGTTCACAGCAGCTGAAACTCATCCTGCTTTATGTCACATTTAGAGCCAGAAGAAGAAAGGCTCAGCACGCTGCTGTAAAAGGAGACTAAGGGAGGTTTCCAGAGTGGGCATCTGAGGATTAGCCTTTTTCCTGGAGTTGTGAGAGAAGGTGATGAGAGCAAAAGACTTGAGTCTAACACCATGATTTAATTGCAAAGTTAAAGTTGTAGATGAAGCGTGGGGCCTCAAAACTAAATCACATGGCACCCTGACAGGTCTACATCTGATGGGGAGATGTTTTATGGCTTAAATGACCACACTGCATGTGTCAGCAATAATCTCCTTTTATGACGGGGATACATCACAAACGCGACATGTTGAGTATCTCTGTCAGGGTGCTATTATACGTGTTTGCTCTGCAGACGTATGACATGCACTGCTGTGAGTGCAAAGGAAGCCTGTGTTGATCAAACCATACAGGGACTGTGTAGGATTATATGTGAAGAGAACTGTAGACAGGTGCTGTCAGCAGATATCTGAGTCCTATCATCATAACAATATTTTATTTCAGAGGGGAGTCAAAGTAAAACATGTCAAAACAGATGATTGCTCACTTCCTCTCTCTCTGAATTGTAGGGTGCCATGAATTTTTAGAGAGAAGTGAAAGTAACACATGTCAAAACAGCCGATAACTCACTTCCTCTTCCTCACACATCGTAATGATTCATCTGCAGACTGACTCCCATCTCACTGCTGCTGCACAACTTCTTTAGCAATCAGCTCTCTTTAAATATAAGGGGATGGATAATTAAAGATAATCAAGATAATGACTTCTTTCTATGACGAATCCATGAAAATCTATTTGAAACAAGAAAGTTTGACATATAAGCTCACAGTGCACCACCAGCCACAAGTATGTTATAAACGAAGGCTGCCTTTGGACAAGTTTATTCCCGTTATGAAACCCTTCCATGACTGTGGTGCCTCTCCTGAATTCCCACAGTGAGTGTATTAATTGGAACAAGCATGTGGTTCCAAGTTATCCTTCCTGTGCGGAACAAGTGAAGCAGTGAGGAAGAAAGAGAGCGGTGAGTCGTCCGGAGTGCGGAGGCAATTTAAATGTTCCCTCGCAAGAAGTTTCCAAGTTCTCCCCATCAGTGTCAAGCATCTGAGCAAAGTTAAAGCACAAAGATTATTATTTATTCTCTGGTCATGACAATTATTGAAGAAGCGAAGAATTTCCTCAAAGCCAAAAGATTAAACCTGCAAATGGTTGAATTTGGGGTCCAAGTAGATTCTTAGCATTTGAACATAAGCATATGGTGACTTAAATCAGCTTGAGTTATAAAACATGTATGACTTGCTACAACGGGAGACAGGCTGATTATATGACAGAAATAATGACATCACATGTACAGAAATGAGATATCTTATTCTCTTCTTTTGATAGCACTAAATAAAACTAAAAAAAAAACCTCTTAAAACTCTAAAACACACACACACACACTGCTATGCAAGTTTTGTATACATTCTGATATTTGATTAAATGTGTCCATGGACGCCTTTTCACACTTTAATCAACTTTTCAAGATAGTGTAATATTTATATTTTTTGAATAACTAAACCTTGTGCCAGTTGTAGTTGTGTGTGGAGATTTACATTTAATTGTTTTTCCATATTTTATAAATCCAAATTTCATGACTTCAGAACTGACCAAAAGATGCCATGAGGAAAACATTTGTCAGCACATGCTGACAAAATTTAAGCTCTAACATGTGGGTGGTTTCATTTTTCTATGGTTAAATGAAAAATATAAATAAGCCTCCCCTGTATTGATTGATTGATCCTTCCCAAATTGTTTGGAATGACTGAATTATAACTTCAGATTTGTGACACTTTAAACTATGAGATGATAAATTGAAGTTTTTCTTTGTTGGACCACCTTCATGCATTGAGCATCATTTTTTAAAAGTTCAGCAATATTAAAATATTTCTTTTTGTCAAGAGATGGAAGCATTTCTTAAGTTAATTATCCATGTATTTAAAAAACAAGGTCTCATGCTGATGATGGTAAAAGTGGACCATATCCTCTCCAGCCAATCCCAAACATAATCAGCTTGGCAAAGGTGTTCTCCGTCTTTGACTCTGATTAATCCTGGTATAATCTTGAATTGAAGAAAACGGTCTTTATGCATTCAGATTTTCTGATTGCATCTTTGACACGTAAATTTGTTCAACACCTAAAAAACTGCATCTTAACGTAATGTTAGATTTATTTGGCACCTGAGGAGGGCGCTCTCATTGTTCAGTCATTAGACTAATGAACAGGGAAGGTGATGTGAGCTGAAATTGCCTGGAAAATCTTTTCAAAAGACACGAACAAGTGCGAAATGATACATACATTCTTCTAAACAAGAGAATGACTGAATGAATAAATAAATAAACCAGCCAAAACATCATGTAAACCGTTCAGGCTGACTAAATCCCAGGAGGAAGAAGACTGCGTTTCTGTCGGTCATGAAATCTCTCTTTTCCATCTTTCCTTCAGACACGGTAAAACACACTAAAGCAGAGCTTGTGTGTTCGCCTCCTGCACACGGAGCATCCAAACCATTGGCTCTGAGGAGTTGATGACGGAGAGAGCGCACTTTATTTTTCCAAGGGCGCTTCTTTCACACACGTGCACGCGCGCTGCACCCCTGACCAGTGGGATGACACGACATTGTGGGACTGAGATGCGCCTTTACGCGGTCTGCTCTTCCTTTTTCTGATTTTTTTTTCTTTTAGTTTAATTGGCTTATTTGGGAGGCGGAGAGCGCGTCCAGGAGCGCGCAGCGTGGCACCCGCTGGAAACAAAAACAGCTCAGTGCAGCGCAGGCAGGTCTCCCTTTTAAAAGCAGCAGAAGCGGCAGGAGAGTTACGGAGTCCTCTCCGGGAAGCGGAGTCGGCGCAGGAGAAAGACAGAGGAGTGAAACGCACCGGGATTCTGAGGAGAAATCGGCGGAACTTGGATATGGCGGCTGTGAACACGTTCAACCTTCTCGTTGGAGTTGTTTTAGTTATACAGAGTGTGGGGAGCGTGCAAGCGGAGATCACAGCCGGTGACGGTAAGAGCCGCGAGCCATACACCAGACCTGTTTGGATCGAGTTAAAATTTGAGCCCTATGACTCCAGTTCTTGGCGCAGAGAGGAGAAAACGATGCAGAGGTGGTTTCTCCCGCATAAAAACGACTGTTTTACGCTCAGATTGCATCGTTTTTTGAAAATAATAATAAAAATAAATACATAAATCTTGCATTTGTCAGGTTTAAAGAGCAGCGAGGTGTAGGTGCAAGAAAAAGAGTGGACAGACTCATGTGATGTTACTTTTTTAAATTTTATTTTCAGGTATCACTGAACTGAGGAAGAGCTCTGTTGACTTACTAACTTGTTCCTTTTTGTCTGGATCAAGACTTAGTCTTTTTTTCAAATCATGGTATTTTCACAACCACAATAGAGATCAGTTAATTGCTTTGCTTTTTCCACATGTGCTCCTGCGCTGCCTTCAGGCTCAGCTGGTTATTCCACGGTAATATGCAGCCATGCATTTGCTTAAGCACGTGAAAACCCTAAAATGAGAAAGTTTATGTGTCTTCTGGCTTGTGAACAATTTTCCTCTGCATCCTCCTTATTCTGTGACCTGGTAAAATGCTGTAAGACGGAAGTGTCACCCTTCGGCAACTTCTATCACATCTGACTGCAATTCCATGCAAGGTGAACGGCTCAGGTGCTTCCTCTTCTGCTGCTGTGAGAAACAATCCGCCGTAGAAGATGGAAACTGTAGGCTTCAGAAGTTTCCCCTGATCTCAGATCTTGTCCATGTCAGACAGACGGTGGGATAAGCTCATGCCAACCCGGCTCTGCTCACACAGACAAGCTCTTGTTTCCCATGGCTTTTGTTGCTGGCAGCGGGTTTTCACCAGATAGTGGTAGGAGAAATGCTCTTCTGCTGACAGTGACTGTAAATTAAACTTGCATGTGTGTGTGTGTGCACACCGCAGAGTTTCAGGAATGTTTGAGAGACTTAAACGCAGGCATTTTTGGACACTTTCGCACAGTTGCAGTCAGCTGCAACTGTGTCTCCTTAAAAAAACGCAGATTAAAACTTGTTTTAAAGATAATAGATAAATATCTTCACATTACCAGCATCCACAAAGAGAAAATATTTCTCCTGTGTGAGTTGGCTTTTAGATATGTGTATGTAGGACAGTATTTTTAGATGTTGCTGAGGTGCTTCCCTCATCATGGACTGACCTCAACTCCTGTGCCCCTGGAAGGGACAGCCCCTGTCCTTTCTCAGATTGGCCTGCATTAATCAAGCACATTGAGTCCACTGGGAAGATATAATGCACTATTCACTCGGAAAGGCTTTCCAACCCTCTGAAAGTGTCTGCGCAGCTTGAGGAGAGCCTGCGCTGTAAAGGAAGGGTGAAGAATTCATTTCCCCTCCTTGCATTTATTAGTTAGATGAGCTGTTGAGAACATCTGGGCAAAATTACACAACATCCTGTGAGCTTAGTGCATCTTTTTTTTTTTTTTTCTAAAGCTTTCAGTCTCTGGCTGTGTTGTGTTCATCCGGTGATACACTCAGTAGTGGCACTTACACAAAATTGAGGCTGATTTTTGGGGTTAATTTGCACTCCTGTGCTTTTCTGAGTGGAAAAAGAGATGTTCCAGTCCACTCTGGAGAGTCTCTGCATGTGCGATAGGGAAGTAAGAGGGAGGGAGCGTGTGAGAGTTTTGCCTCGTGTAATGATGTGGTCTGATTTAAAGGCCTGTGCTGAAGGCTGTTAATGTGCTAAGATTGCGGTTGTGTGTGGAATGTCTTTTTTGTTGTGGATGCTGAGAGTTGAGTTTCTCCACAAGCTTGAGGAGGATGATAGAGGTTGAGGACTGCACACAGGCTGCAGCAATGTGGACGTCTCCAGCTTCGATGCACTGTTCATCATCAATCATACTGCCACGGGCTGCCACTGCAATCATACTAACACACGCTCAGGCCCAGTGAAGTGTGTGCTGCAGGCAAACATCAAGACTATATGACTTCATGATAACCAGCTGTTTTTTTTTTAATGCCGTTACGAAAATACCCTCAGTCTCTGAGTTCCAAGAGCCTTTCTACACTGAGCCACATTCATGTCTGTGAAGTGATGCAAACGCAGGAATATGCAAACAAATGTGCAGCTTACAAGCAAAAGTTGGTTAAAAGAAGCTCTGTGGTTTCCTTTGGTAGTCTGAGTGGTGCTAAACAGTTGTGTTTTAGCAGGTTTCAGTTACATGTGGTAAAATTTGTGTGAGGCCAGAACATCAGCAGAGATACAATCTCAAAACCAACAATTATTTGCTGGCAACTGAGCGTTTAAGATTTATCCTCAATCAACCAATGGCTGCTGTTTGATTTGTATGCCAGCATGTTCGAATTAGCCCAATGTTGTTTTGCCACACACAAAAACCCATCAAACATGAGCATTTTCTCTAATAGGCTACAGCTGATGGATTACTTTAATAGCATTTTTCTGATATGTGTCCCCACAGAAAAACAGAAACATCTACAAATTAAGAATTTAAAAGATTGCATTGACAGCCACCAACTTTATTGGAAATCAGCTTATTGAGAACAGTAAGATATTACAGGACTGTGCCAACATTCACTCAGGAAGTACGATGTCATTGTGTTGGTGATGGTATATTGCGTTTTCTACTGGGTCAAACAGAAAATTACTGCATACACTGCAAACAAAATCAGGATGATTTCAGAATAATAAATAAGGGAATTGCAATTTTAAACAGGTTCAAATATTGAATAAAAACAGTCATTCACTCAACATTCACTCGTACTTTGTCTCATTTAGATCATATTCAGCTGTTGATGCAATTTAAATACTAAAATCTAAATGTATCCTCTTTATCTCTTGTAATACTGCCATTACTTTGCCTCTGAAGCTGGAATTCAGTGCTTGGAATAAGTTCACACCCAAGTTGACTGCCTTTAAATTCCAGGTTAGAAGTAATACGTAACTGAACGGAAGCACA